>CM061747.1:89377661-89764167 GCA_030979885.1 Lolium multiflorum
GACCCCCTGATTTCTGGCTACTTCCTTTTTCTTTTGATCCTTGCCGCCTTGGAAACGTTGAGACCGTTGCTGCTAAATGGGACCCGCATGTCATCCTCTATGTGCAATCCTTTCTTTTCTTGGAGTTTTTTTTTGGCACCTCAAATTTGGTCACTTGCCTTTTTCGATCCCCTGTAGCCTCTCAGCGGTGATCCCCCAGCTGCTGCTAAGCTGGGGACCATGTCATCCTCTGTGCCTCTAAAACTTTCTTTTCATGGATTATTTTTGGCACCTCAAATTTGGTCACTTGCCTTTTTCTTCCGATCTGCCGCCTCTCAACCGGTGATACCGCTGCTGCTACATTAGGACCCGCATGTCATCCTCTATGTGCTCACTATAAAACTTTCTTTTCTGGTTTTTTTGGCACCTCAAATTTGGTCACTTGCCTTTTCGATCCTCTGCCGCCTCTCAAACGGTGATACCGCTGCTGCTAATTGGACCCGCATGTCATCATCTATGTACAATAAAAGTTTCTTTTCTTGGATTATTTTTTGCTCCTGATATTTGGTCACTTTCCTTTTTCTTTCGATCTCATGCCGCCTCGGCCCTCTGAAACGACGAGTAAGTTGTTGGCTCATGGGACCCGCATGTCATCCTCTATGTACAATAAAGTTTTTTTCTTGGATTTTTTACCCCCTGATTTTTGGTCACTTGCCTTTTTCTTTCGATCCTGTGCCGCCTTTGAAATTGTGGACGCTGCTGGCTCATGGGTCCCACATGCCAGCCTCTATGAACAATAATATTTCTTTTCTTGGATTTTTTTTTACCCCTGATTTCTGGCTATTTGCCTTTTTCTTTGGATCCCCGACCGCCTTTGAAACGATGAGGACGCTGCTGGCGCATAGCTCCCACATGTCAGCCTCTAAGAACAATAAACATTTCTTTTCTTGGATTTATTGTTGACCCCTAATTTGGTCACTTACCTTTTTCTTTCGATCTCATCAGCCTCTCAAACGGTGATACCGCTGTTGCTAAAACCCGCATGTCCTCCTCTATGTACTATAAAACTTTCTTTTCTTGAATTATTTTTGGCTCCCTGATATTTTTTCACTTGCCTTTTTTTTTTGATCTCATGCCACGTTTGAAACGTTGAGGAACCTGCTAGCTCATGGGACCCGCATGGCATCCTCTATGTACTATAAAAGTTCATTTTCTTGTTTTTTTTCACCATCTGATTTTTGGCAATTTCTTTTTTCTTTTGATCCCCTGCCGCCTCTCAAACGCTGATACCGCTGCTGCTAAATGGGACCCGCATGTCATCCTCTATGTACTATAAAACTTTCTTTTCTTGAATTATTTTTGGCTCCTCATATTTGGTCACTTGCCTTTTTCTTTCGATCTCATGCCAAGTTTGAAACGTTGAGGAACCTGCTGGCTCATGGGACCCGCATGTCATCCTCTATGTACTATAAAAGTTTATTTTCTTTATTTTTTTTCACCCTCTGATTTTTGGCTATTTCCTTTTTCTTTTGATCCCCTGCCGCCTTGGAAACGTATGGTAAGCTGCTGACTCATGGGACCCGCATGTCATCCTCTATGTACTATAAAACTTTCTTTTTTTGGATTATTTTTGGCACCTCATATTTGGTCACTTGACTTTTCTTTCGATCCCCTACTTAGCCTCTCAAACGGTGAGACATTATGACTAAATGGGACACTGTGTCATCCTCTATGAGCAATCAACTTTCTTTTCTTGGAGTTTTTGGCACCTCATATTTGGTCACTTGCCTTTTCTTTCAATCTCATGCCACGTTTGAAACGTTGAGTAAGCTGTTGGTTCAAGGGACATGTCATCCTCTATGTCCATCAAGTTTCTTTTCTTGGATTTTTTTTCACCCCTAATTACTAGCTACTTTCTTTTCTTTTGATCTCTGACCGGCATTTACAAACATTGAGACCTTCTTTGCAAAATGGACCACATGTCATCCTCTCATGGCACAATAAATCTTGGATTATTTTTGGCTCATGATATTTGGTCACTTGCCTTTTTCTTGATCTCATGCAGCCTTTGAAGCGTTGAGTAAGCTGCTGGCTCATGGGTCCCGCATGTCATCCTCTACGAACAATAAAAGTTTCCTTTATTGGAGTTATTTTTTACCCCTAATTTCTGGCTATTTGCCTTTTTCTTTTGATCCCCTGCCCCCGTTGAAACGATGAGGACGCTGTTGGCAGGTCGGTCCCACATGTCATCCTCTATGAACAATAAAAGTTTCCTTTGGTGGATTTATTTTTGACCCCTAAATAATTTCTGGCTATTTCCTTTATTTTTCTTTTGATCCCCTGCCGCCTTGGAAACGTTTGAGAATGCTGCTGCCTCATGGGTCCCGCATGTCATCCTCTCAGAATGATAAATGTTTTCTTTTCTTGGATTTTGTTACCAACTGACTTTTGGTTTTTTATTTTATTTTCGATCCCCTGCCGCCTTTGAAACGTTGACGACGCTGCTGGCTCATGGGTCCCCGATGTCAGCCTCCCCGTACAAGAAACATGTGATATCTTGATTATTTCGCTCTGAGCTATTGCAAACGGATAAATTAAATCTTTATTTTTACATAAACAAACTTATATGTTGAGTGTCCTTGTTTTTTGTTTTTGCGATGCATAGGACTTTCCTGTTTTTTTTAGAAAAATCCGAACTTTCCTGTTTTGGAGTGGGCTGAAATTGTACGAGACAAAAGGCCCAGCAGGATAGTTCGAAGGCCCAGATGTCCAGATACAGCCCAATTGAAATCTTTCTTTTCTTGGATTTTTTTCACCCCCTGATTTCTGGCTACTTCATTTTTCTTTTGGTCCTGTGCCGCCTTGGAAACGTTGAGACCGCTGCTGCAAAATGGGACCCACATGTCATCCTCTATGTAACATAAAGTTTCTTTTCTTGGATTATTTTTGGCTCTTGATATTTGGTCACTTTCCTTTTTCTTTCGATCTCATGCCACGTTTGAAACGTTGAGGAACCTGCTGGCTCATGGGACCCGCATGTCATCCTCTATGTACAATAAAAGTTTCTTTTCTTGGATTTTTTTCACCATCTGATTTTTGGCTATTTCCTTTTTCTTTTGATCCCCTGCCGGCCTGCCGCCTTTGAAACGCTGAGTAAGCTGCAGGCTCATAGGTCCGACATGTCAGCCTGTATGAACGATAAAGCTTTCCTTTCTTGGAGTTTTTTTTACCCCCTAATTTCTGGCTATTTTCTTTTTCTTTTGATCTCAAGCCGCATTTGAAACGTTGAGACCGCTGCTGCTAAATGGGACCCGCATGTCATCCTCTATGTACAATAAAGTTTCTTTTTTTCTTGATTATCTTTAGCTCCTGATATTTTGTCACTTGCGTTTTTCTTTCGATCTCATGCCGCCTTTGAAACGTTGAGTAAGCTGCTGAATCATGGGTCCCGCATGTCATCCTCTACGAACAATAAAAGTTTCCTTTTTTGGAGTTATTTTTGACCCCTAATGTCTGGCTATTTGCCTTTTTCTTTTGATCTCCTGCCCCCTTTGAAACGATGAGGATGCTGTTGGCACGTCGGTCCCACATGTCATCCTCTATGAACAATAAAAGTTTCTTCTGATGGATTTATTTTGAACCCCTAATTAATTTCTGGATATTTCCTTTTTTTTCTTTTGATCCCCTGCCGCCTTGGAATCGTTGAGGATGCTGCTGCCTCATGGGTCCCGCATGTCATCCTCTCAGAACGGTAAATGTTTCTTTTCTTGGATTTTGTTTACCAAATGATTTTTGGCTTATTTTATCGTTCGATCTCGTGCCGCCATTAAAACGTTGAGGACGCTGCTGGCTCAGAGGTCCCACATGTCAGCCTCTATGAACAATAAACCTTTCCTTTGTTTGATTTATTATTGACACATAATTTCTGGCTATTTGCCTTTTTCTTTCGATCTCATGCCGCCTCTGAAACGTTGAGACGCTGCTGGCTCATGGGTCCCACATGTCAGCCTCTATGAACAGTCAAAGTTTCCTTTGTTTGATTTTTTTTACCCTAATTACTGGCTATTTGCCTTTTTTTTATCCCCTGCCGCCTTTGAAACTAAGAGGACGCTGCTGGCCCATGGGTCCCACATCTCAGCCTCTCTGAACGATAAACCTTTCCTTTCTTTTTTTTCGATCCCGTGCCGCCTTGGAAACGGTGAGACGGCTCCTGCAAAACGGGACCCATATGTCATCCTCTATGTACAATAAATTTCTTTCCTTGGATTATTTTTGGCACCTGATATATGGTCACTTGCCTTTTTTTCGATCCCCTGCCGCCTTTGAAACGTTGAGGACGCTGCTCGCTCGTGGGTCCCATATGTCAGCCTCTAGGAACAATAAACATTTCGTTTCTTGGATTTATTTTTGACCGCTGATTTCTGGCAACTTTGCTTTTTCTTTCGATCCCCTGCCGCCTTTGTTAAAGTTGAGGACGCTGCTGCAAAATGCGTCCCACATGTCAGCTTCTCTGTACGATAATTGTTTCCTCTCTTTGATTTTTTTTCCACTGCTGGCCAATGGGTCCCCGATGTCAGCCTCTATGTACAAGAAATATGTGAATTCTCGATATATTTTAAGCCGAGATATGTAGGATGCTTTTTTTTCGATCCCTTCTGTTTGTTTTTACCTTCAAATGTTGAGGGACGCTACTGGCAAATGGGTCCTGCTCTAGCATTCTCAACTGAAGGAAAAATTGAAATATTGCCTATTCATTTGTTTTTCGTACTCCATGCATCTAATCCATACTAATTGTTGATCCGGGTTTTAGTTCAACTTAATTAGATCAAATTTGATCTACGAGGGAGTATGTAATATATTTTGGGTTCACAACACTGCACTTGTTAACAACAATCTGATGAAGAGGTTTGTCATTTTTTTTAAACTACAAATACACTCTAAGATCTTGCACACTAATAGAATAAATCTTGGAACTTTATATAATTAATGACAATTTTGAAATCGACTATATGAATATATCAAAATATAGAGCCCATGTAGATGCGCATACTGGCTATGCGCATTTAAAAAGAATCATAATCATAATTGATACGAAATAAAAATAACTTTATATGTAGAATCTCGGTTTCTAGAGGGCCAATCATAGGATATCCGTGTTTAAATTAGGAAGGGCCCCAATGGCATGAGTCGGAGGCCCATTAAGTGTTTTTGGAATGTTATCAGCGAAGTAAGCAGGCTGACAGCAATCACCATGTACATGGCCGGCGGCAGCCCAAAAGTACAAACAATTGGCCCATGCAGGGAAGGTAGTACTTTTTTTTATTGGGAAGGTTGTCTGGCTAACCCAAAAAAAAAGTGGTGCTACATGGGGTAATACTTGAACCCGGAATGAGATCGAGTGCCTTGATGAAGGCGAGGCACACATAAATAGTACTCCGTACCATGCCTTGCCCCTCCCTTTCAACCGTTGGATAAAAAATAATTAGACAGATGACTATTAACTAGTAACTGCTACAGTACCAACCAATGTACAGGACATGTGCTACAGTACGTCGTCCACAGTGCATGTGCTTTAGAACCATGAACAGTACATATGCTACATGCTACAGTACTTTGATCTTAGCTATCTATTTTCAATCCAACGGCCAAATCTACAAGTCACCGTACTGTTCATCTGTGCCTTGCTTATGTCAAGGCACTGGATCCTGGACACTTGAACCCATGATCGTTGCTGAGGGTTGCCTATTTGCGCATAATATGTTTTGTCAGCGGTCACTTCACTAGTTTGTGCAAAACATATCCAGCGCAGGATTCAAAAAAACATCACGTTTTTTTCTTTACGTAAACAACAAAACATCTCATGTTCATCACAATCCAGCCAACATAAGCACATAATAATTAATAGTACAACTAGAGAGCTGTACACATAAATAAGGTTTGTCAAGCTTCATGCACTAGCCAACGCAACCAAAAGTCCGAACTAATGGAAAGGGCTAGGCAATCCAATTATACATTTCAACATCCCCCCTCACATGTGACCACAATCCAGTAATGGTACCATCATGTTCACCACAATGCATCATTAAAGAGAGCAGTATACTATTATAGACCAGCTCTCTCTAAAGAACATTTGTAAGACAACTTAATACAGCTGTGATTGATATTGTTGCCCCAGCGATGGGTGATAACCTGAACACCATATAACCTTCTCACAGCAATTGTAACCAAATATGAGCACCTGCAATGATTTGGTGTCAAGCTTCTTGAAGGTCAGGAGGTATCCTACCTTCAAGTCATGTGCTTTGACAAACTCTGGCCATCCTTTGTCCATTAAAACATTGCCATCTTGTTGCTTCAGGTCCACAATCCAGGTGCATGCAGTGGACATCTTCAGGTTGATGGACTCTGGACACCCACCGTAAAACCAGGGTAGAACACGACTGGGGATGGAAATCACCTCTAACTCCGATGTACATAGTACCTTGCAGAAGCTGTCAGGGGTATTCTCCTCATCGATGCGCCCAAACACCTTGCACACTGGGGCTGGCTCTACAGATGTCTCCTTCCATGATAAGCTCTCTCCAAGCTTGAGCTTCTTGTTTGAACACTGCAAAAAAGAGGCCTCAATTAGATAATGCCTCTAGCTTCTGACCGTAATTCCAAGCAAATGCATAATAAAAGGCACCTAGCAAACTCAGCGGATCATTGTTCTTATCAAACACACAGTCTGAACAATAAGCTTCTGAATCTAGCTAGGCTGATATGTACAACCTTGTATCATCAAATTATTCAGCATAGTGTATCATTGTATCGCAGAAGCCAAATCGATATAAATAGTAGCTATGAGAATAGAAATCAAGCTAGCATGAGCCATGCATGCTTGCTGGCTATGTCTAGCATCAGAATAATGCATCTGCAGTTCATCATCCGCCAGTACAGATTGACCAAGCAAACAAAAAAAAATCAGCGTCGGCCTAAAGAGTCCACAAGCCAGACATGCATGCTCGGTGTCCTCATATGTGATCATCGGCCGTGGATTGACCAATAGCATATTTGAACGATTATTACTGCACACATTAGATCCAGTCCCAACATAGCTAGCATGGGTGCATGTGTAACCCGAGTCTTTACCAGAGGATTAATATATACACTGGCTGAGAGAAGTACTGTATATCAAACAATGCTAAGCAACCGGCAATACAGCTTAGATATAATAAAGATGTGACCGGCAACGCTAGTGATTCGGGGGAAACATACCGCCATTGCAGCCATGGACCGAGAGAATCGGGGATGCCGCGCCGCCTTAGTGGAGTTTTTAGATGCGACGTCGCCGCATCCGTAGAGGACGGAGTCCAAGCCGCGTAGTCCGAGCGGTGGTGGACGCCGGTGGTGTAGAGAGAGGACTCAGGGGAGATGGACGGCGAGGGATCTGGGGAGATCTGAAGTTCTGAACATGAGGGGGCTGTGAGAAACTGAGAATGATACATCAGCAATCAGCAAGGGAATAAATGCGCGTGTCCCCCGGTCAAAAAAAATGCGCGTGTCTAGGAGGAACGAAGCCAGGTACGCAGGAATCCACACACAAAACTTCACCCGGCGGGTCACTGGGCTTTATCAGTATCTGGTGGGGTCCGGACCTACAGACCAGTGAGACATGTCGTGTGGGTTATGATCCGTTCAGTGTGCACACAGAAATTGCATTCAGAGCTCAGGGCTTCAGGCTACGTTGTACTATACAGTAATATATCCATTTCTTTTGGTAAAATGAAAACGATACTCCATCTGATCCTCATTACATGATGATAAAATGGACGTCTCTACAACTAATATGTGTCTAGATACATCTATATGAGAGCGTCTGTGTTTGTACTGTGTATCTAAAAAAAATATGGATCGGAGGGAGCATTAAGAGGTGTCCAAAAAAAACTGCAAACAAACATGGATGTAAGCAGTTGAGTATTAAACCAGTGCGTGAAATACCTTTATATCTCGACCATGTAACAATGAATATGAGAAGTTTTTGGGGTTTGACCATCTGCACTTGTGTTTGCTACAATCAGATCAAAAAATTGGTCACTTTTACACTTTCTAAAATAAAATGTATTTTTCCCTGAGATTTTACAAGTTCGTACAAGATAGCATTGACTACATCTGGGATATATCACATTTACACTTACAAATCTATGAATATTTCAAAATATTGAGCTCCGTGTACCTACATATAATACAAATCATCAGACCGCACATTGAAACTACCGCAGCATATCACAGTAAATTAAAATAAAATAAAACAAGTCTAACATATACTATATTAGCTAATTAACAAAGTCTCATCACAGTGTATCTGATCCCCAGTTCAGCTTAATACAAAAACCAAGTTCAGCTTGAACATCAGCAGGGGAGTAACCCAGGTCCAAAAGCAGCATCTAGTTAATTCAATAAAATATTGAGGTTATTCTGATCCCCTCTTCCTAAAAACACTGCAGATCATGCATGCAACTAAGGGTGATCAGCACAAAAGATTATCCTCTGGGTGGAGGTGTTACTGTCGTAGATCAACACATTCATCAAGGAAGTGTCTTTCACCTCGAAGACGAGAAGGTCATCAAGCTGCAGTTCATGCGCCTCTGCAAACCCGAACCAACCATCCTTCAAGACCAGTTCACCCTGGTACTCATCGATGTGCACATACCAGGCGCAGCCTACGCTGGTCTTGAGCTTGATAGGCCTGGGAAGAATCCCTTTCAGACATTGCTTGAATTCTCTGGGGATGACCAACATATACATGTCATCGTTGCCGTCCAGTTGCACATAGAAGCGCGAGGGCTGAGGAGGGTCCGCCGAGTGACCAACCCGTTTAGGGCGGCCTTTCCCTCGCCCTTTTAATATACAACGTTGAATTGCTGCATCACGCCTGCCCGTCACCTTTGGCTTTTTGGCTAGTGAATTTCTTTGAATTCTGAACTCGGGGCGGTGCAGAGGACATGTACAATCGACAGTCCTAAGACGTAGTTGCTCATTGACGTTGGAGCGAGTTTGCTTCTGCATCTAGTTAAGCACGGTATATATCAATCAACAGCATATAAATCAGAACGTAGCATACATGGAGAAAATGCATCTAGCTATCTCTTTAATTAGTTTGCACAAAATCTAGCAGCAGCAAGACAATTTGATTTTACAGGTACTGAGCAAGCTTTCAGACTTTCTGAAACAGGTAACATGGAGCATATATTTGTATGTTCAGACTGCGAAACCCTGCTCTGTGATGGATAATATTACTAAACATCTTTTTTTGCCAGAACTAGTACTTAACATCTACTGTTTCCCGTCATTAAAAAAAATTTGCAGAAGAATACTACGGTTTCCCGTCATTAAATTTTAAAGAAAAAAGAACTTGTTTAAGATCCCAACTATCATTGACTACTTACACCTGCATCCTAGTGAGTTCAGGACAACTTACAGCATCTTTTGGTGGTGCCGCCACCGGAGAAGACCGTGCCGCGGGGGTTGGGGTCGGCGCAGCCGGAGAAGCTGGTGCCGCCGCCAGGGAAATCAGTGCCGAGCCAGATGGTGCTTCCAGCGGAGAAGAAAGTACCGCGAGAGATGGAACCGACGCTGCCAAAGGGTAAGAAACGGATGTACTCGTAGATCCTTCTCTAGTCACGATCTGGATAGAAGAGACTGGACGTCCATCAAGCTGCTGGAGGATGCGGTGGATCAAATCGGCTGAGTTCAGGAAATATCGGTGATGTTCATCTGTGTCGGCGAAGCAGCTGCCGGTGGAAGGAGGAGGCGAGCCGTTCATGGCAGTCATTAGTGTAAAAGAGGAGAAGTGGGTGGGAGTATGGGTGGGAGAGAGAGGGTTCGGGACTGAAGTAATTGTAGTCTGCTCTCTCTTTTTTACAAGCATGCGTCCTCAGGCTGATATTTTTTTTAGATACGTACTCAGGCTGCTTTGTCAAACCAGGGCCTCAATGAAGCTAATAGCACGCTATAGCATATCTAGAGGGTCCACGCTTAGTAATTTTGCTCGCTGTGGCGCTATTTGCGAAACAGCATGCTATATCGCCCTAAAACTTCATATCGTTAGCGCGCTATTTTTTTCAGGCAAGTTGCTTTCACTTTTTCGTGGTGATGAACTAATCTGTTGGTTCCACTTCTAAATCAGAAAATAATATCGCTAATGCTAATTTTTTTAATAAATAATTTATACTATGTTGTTGCCTTGTGAAATGTTGATGTTAGCCTTCTAATATACTTGAGATCTATTTCTATATGTGGTTATGTATGTATGATTCAGTCACTTTTGGACTATATATATCTATTCGTTCTAGTAAAATTATTTATTTTTAGGCTATATTTAGTATTATTTTGAAAATGCTATTTAAAATATACCACACTATTACCACGATATAGCGTCCATATCGTTTGAAGGTGGCTGCCGCTAATTCATTTAGCACGCTATTTTAAACCTTGGTTAAGACGCGTTTGGCGGCCTGCATCCAGGCTGGTGGGGAAATACCGTACCCAAGTGCTTAAAAGATTGCATCTTTTAGCTGGAAAACATTAGGGCATGTCCAACACAGGCGCTACTGCAAGGGCGCTAGGAATTATTTCCTCGTCGTTTGGCGGTTGGAGAGGCTAATCCCAGCGGTAGTCCTAGCGTCGACGCAAAAGAAAGCAGGGGCGTGAAACTCTTTTCACCTGTCCTAGCTAAAGCACCGGAACCAACAGGAAGTCAGTCTGTCATCAGCAATTAGCGCTGCAAGGAGAGTACCTGGAGGATTTTACAATCTTTTGACATTCATTTGTTCTCTATTAGCGCCATATAGTATATAGCATTGTAATGCCCTTATACTCCTCTCAACATTAAAAAAAAAGGTGTGCATATACTAATAACAGTTGCTGAAATGAAACTAAAAATAAACAGACATGCACGGTTTACGAAGGATGGAAATACAGAGTTCATCACCATCCGTTTTAAATTATAAGATTAGATTACTTCAATGTGGGTTTACATACGCACTAAAATGAGTAAACAGACACACTGAAATGGGTCCAGGTATATAAGATTCAGAAAAAAGGAAGAGCATCTTAAGATACAGAACAGGTTACTAAATTGTTCAAACATATCGTACAAAAAAGATTATTTGCTCCAGAAAGATTCATGGCTCAGTTTAGGGTTGCATCAACATGCGGATATTTTTCAGACTAGGCTTAAACCACATTGTCGCCTGTCGGGGAAATCCCCAACCATCTTCTGGAAGGGTGATAACTCCCATGAGCTCATTTTCCCCTTGCTGCAGGTTACAACGACAAATACAACTAAATGCTGGTTCCCGAAATGCATAGTACGCGATGTACACACAATTTGACCTCATGAATGGAGTCAATGTTCCATCAGGAGCATTGCCATCATTTATCTTCAGGTTCAATGGATAATTCAGTCCAATGAACAGAGAGTGTGTGCCAAGGCTGTCAACTCGACTCCAATTGGGTCCAATCAGGGATAGATCTTTCTCAAAAACATGTATGACAGGGGCAGGACACTCCCGCAGGATAAGGCCATTACCATGATGCAGAACTTCTGCAGGCTCAAGGTGATCATTGCTACGTATATACCGATCTTCATGGATGATCATCAAGCGCTTGCCATCGGCTGATCGAGCTAAAAACCATCTGCCAGATGGTTCCTTCATCGGTGATGGGATCACGAATGGCGGGGCAAGGTGTGCATCTGCATTGTAAACGGAGACAACAAAAAATAGTGTTTGAATGGCTCGGGAAGACAATAATACCAGTAGCTGCAACTTCACATTTGTAGGATCAAATGGAGGATGCAGTCATTATACTTGTATAAAATCTCGAAGAAATAAAATTGTTCCCATTTGAGATGTATGTTAATTACACTCATATTCATTGATGGTAGATACATGTCTCAACCTTATCTGATCCATGATTGTAATGCTTTGAGTACATCGAATATTGAAATAAATTGAAAGTTTGCATGCATCAATTGATGAAGAGGCCAGGGCTAAGCTCCTTATTCATATTCTGACAAGAGCATGCAGTAACTAATTCAGGAATGCATTCATATACTGCAATAATCTGGTTTGGGTTGACAGATTAGTGCACAGCATATACTACTGTAATTCGTTTGTAGCAATGGTTCAGTCAGGTTAGGATAATTTAATGGTGCACAGTCATTTGAAAGGTGAAAAAAAGTCTTAGTGAGCAATTAGTTATTTCAGTTACAATATATCATGAATGGGCTTGATATTAAAATTTATTGCGAAGTATATCATATGGATTGAAGAATTACCAGCCTGTGATTGATCCCAGCAATATGTGGTGCCGGTCCACCCATCCACCGCAACAATAAAGCCGTTGTGCTCGATGGCATCACTGTAATCTACACCCCAACTAGCAAGAGAGAATAACCTCCACTCCTGGCTACCATTAGCCAGGTAAGCGAGTCCAGAATTGAATAGAGCGATGAGCTTGTAATCTGAGTAATGTCCAGCTTTTGTGGGCACTTCGCAAATTACAATCTTCAACAAAAACATGGCACGCCCATACGTCATGTACCTTTCAGGAGGCAAGTCGGGGAAGCCAATCCATTCCTCCCGAAAAATGTTGCAAGTTTCCGACGATGGTAGGGAGATTTCTTGGTGCGTGTAGATGTTCGCGAGGAACCAGTTCCCACCACTGTCCACGCCGGCGATCCAGTCGCCATTCATGCCAACCCAGAATCTATTGTCCATGAACGGCAGGATGGCTGTGCGCCGAGGATGGTCGAGGGGCACAACGTGGTACACCGTGTGGTGCGCACTACTATCATCATAGTGCCAATGGGCAGAATCGGGCATCAGCAAGCAGGGTCCATCCCAATGGTGTAGATTCATGTTGTCGGCGACATGGCGGCACAGCGTTTTGGAGCATGCGGCCAGCCGGACGTCGACTGTAACGTCCAGACTCTGGGCAATGAGATTGAACAGCTCGGCGGGGAGCTTCCCCCAGTCGCCATCCAGCTGGTCGTCGTTCGATGCCGCCATGGAGACGAGATGGATTTAAAAGGGCGGATGCAAGTATGTGTGATTGGAGTTTTGTAGGAGAGTCGAGCGGGAAGGAGGAGTGCTGCGGTTCTGCGGAGGGGTGAGGAGAGAAAGCTATGCAAATGGGAGATCTAGAGGATGAAAAAACTTCTAGCAGCGGTTGGCGAGTGGAGAACGATGATGGAAGTGGAGAGCCAAGGATGGAAACGATGGACATGAAGAGTAGGAGTGGATATGACTTTTTTTATTCTTCAGCAGCTGCATCGAGGCGCCGAGTAAAACTTCGGCTAGGATAGCACGCCACTACGTCCTGGTGCAGTTACTGTCCCGTCAAATCAGTTTGACCACAGAAATGGTTTCTTTATTACAGTATAACTTAATTTTTTCGAACAATATATACTAGTACTCCATTTAATATAATCACTCCGATTCATATTACTTGTCAAATGATATGGATGAATCTAGAACTAAAATGTGTCTAGATATATCTATATTATAGTCAACTAATATGAATCCGAGTTTGTTTGGTTCAAAGGATTTCTAAAGGTATCTTGTACGGAGTAGGATTTTTACACATAGGGATTTTTCCTATAGAGCTTGCTTGATTCAAAGGATTGAGAACCCTCCAAAATACCTATGGATTGCTTTCTCTACAATCCTATCTCTCGGTAATATTGCTATGTGTCTATAACAACTATGAAATGAACTCAATCTCAATAGAAATTTCCTTTGTCTTTCCTAATCAAACAACTAGTTATTTTATGTCTTCGTTTACAAATTAAGATAATTTTTAGGTTATAGGTAATCGTCGAGCTTATGTGATCATCTTTTATGATCAAACTTACTTGATCAGCCGCGGAGGCGCAAAGGAGCAGTGGTGTGCATTAATACGGCCGCATGGGGAAGGCACAGCTAGCGACGATGAGACGTATCGCCAGCATTGGCCTAGGGAACCGTCGCCACCATTAATAAAAGCTATCCCTTTGGGCACCATGTCTCCCACTACTCGTGTCACGCGCGCATGGCTGGGGAAGCCGGACAGAAAACATGACAACCAGGGGGAAAATGAATAAAAATAATACAAAGTCGAAAATATTTCGAAAAATAAACTTTGTACTTCGTAAGAAACTCCATGCGTTTAGCAAATGCGAAGGCAATATGTAGAAACACGTCTAGACCACGTCTAGAACCACTTCCCAAAGCTTAAGGATTATATTGATTTTTAGAAAGTCAAACTATGTTAAGTTTGACTAAGTTTTTACCAAAAGCATTAATATGCAAGATACAAAATCAATATTATTAGATAGAAAATAAATTATATTTTCATATGGTGTCTACAAAATATTATATGTGCTGATAGATTCTTCTAAGAGTTTGGTCGAACTTTACTTGGTTTGACTTTTCAAGAAAAATATACAAAGCTTTAAGCATTGGAACGGAGGTATTTTTCGAAGCACCTACTTGTCTTTAGAAGACAAAAGAAAACATGGAGTAAGGTTGTTTTTTGTGCAAAAGTTTACGTCAAAATCTGGTTATTTGTGTAAAAAGAATCTCAAATTGTGTTATGTGCAAAAACTGCACCAAGAAGTGGTGGTATGTGCAATTTCCTCCATCACACAAAAGGCAAGCCATTGATACATATATAATTGTGAATAATTACAAAAGTAGTAGGCAGCTAATAAGCGCACATGATTAAACTGCTATGCGAGATCTTCAGCCACCAGAAGTCGTTCCCGCGCCTCTCTAGCATTGAAAATCACGCGTTCTGCGACTTCCATCAAAGAGACAAGCTGAGCTTTGATCCGTTCTCCCAGATGAATGGCCTCGTCACAACTCCTACGAGCACAGGCCGTGATCTCATCCACTTCTAGGAAAGACACCGCCTGCCTGTACCGAAATATCTTGATCCCTAACTCTCTGTTCTCCTCCCGCATGCTGGCAAGATCCAACTTCATCCTCCGACAAGATAAGCAAGGGGAGTGATCCTGCCAAAGGTAACAACAAACATATCGAGCGTTACCGGCAAACGAAGGGCACAAATTGGCTGATTAACGAATATGGTCACTAACATGTAGGACAGACTTAAGTGGTGTCTACATGTCAGTGACTCGAAGTACCCAAAAACCAGCAACCCAAAGTCAGCTAGTAATATTAACCTCCGTCTTCAGCTCCTTCATCCTCTTGAACGGCGGGGAAGCTGGCAACTTATCTTCTTCTACGACCTCTCGCTGGAACCTGACGTCGAAGGATGAGAGATCCTGCGAACGGATGTGCTGCGCCTGCGCGTGCGATTCCCCAGGGCGCTTCTGGCGTAACTCGGAGTTCTCCGCGCCGAGATGCGGAAGTTCCGCTCCCGGGGCCTTGTTGACCCTAAGCCGAGATAGCTCCTGTGTAAGCCGACGAAAAATGTTCAAAATGTTACAGATCAGGCATATCATTACCAGTGCAAACGAGGTAAGTGAATCTCCGGGATCTCGCCCAAAGACCGCGGTTGGTCCAATGCCACCACATCTTCTCCGAGATTGACTAACTCCTTTACATCATCTTCTCCGACATTGACTATCTCCTTTACATCATCTTCTGCTCCGAGCTTGACCATCTCCTTTACATCATCTTCTCCTGCGAGCTTGATCATCTGCCTCACATCATCTTCTCCGGCGATATCGACCCTCTCCTGCGGAAGATAACAGATATAAGTCCGAGTATTACCAGCAAAACGAAGGTAATTAAAAGAGGCGTAGTAACCCTTGTGTCCTGGCTAATCAACGGCGGGGACGCTGAGCCCGCATCGTCTCCTCCGAGATCTCCCTTCGCAGGCAGGATTGTTAGAGACAGTGTACTTCTGGTAGTAGTATTTATGCGTGGGGCGCCAGGGGGTCGAGAAGCTAGGACTGCATCTTCTCCTCCGAGCTCTTCCTTGGTAGACATGACAAATGAAACGAGGTGTGGGGGGCGTAAAAGGTATAAAATGGCGGACGGCCGCCCCGCCTCGGCCCTCCAAGGCTTAATTTTTTTGCCTTACTAAACTAAAAACCCTATTTTGCGTCTCACACGGACTGCCCTCAGAGGGCTGCAGGGTCCCATATGCGTGCAGGTCCCACACTTTAGGTAGGCAAACTTCCAACAATCTTCTTTGTCAAGTGAAGACACGTCGTCAAGACTCTCTCTCTCTCTCCCCCCTTTTGTCATTGAAAAAAAAAGAATATTAGACGGGCGCGTAGCCTGCACTGCAGGGGGGCGATTTTGACAAAAGTAATCCTTTTGGCGAAGAAAAACACAGAAAGCCACACAAAAAGGTTAGTCCAGTGAAATAGATTGCTCAGAGGGTCAGTCCGTAATTTTCTTTGCCAAAAGGGTTATTTCTGTCAAAATCGCCGCACTGCAGGTTTGCAGCACTGAAAAACCTTGCGTGCCAGTCAACATCACTTCCCGGATAGGGGGAAAATATCTAGTGATACCATCCCTTACATGATACCATGATACCACTTCATAATATTTGAATTCTAAGTGTCGAAAAATTTAGAAAAAAAACCTTGTGATGCTACCCTAAATTTGTGGGACCCCAAAAAACTTGCAAATCAAGCCAAAGAAACACGATCTTGTCCCCTACCCCCCCATGATTTTGACCTAAATTTGAAATCAAGCCAAAGGTGGTTCAAAAACGGCAATCGGAAATCATGGATTGTTCATCATTTTTCTATATAGCTAGGGAAAATAGCAGACATGCCATACCAATGTTTTAGAAAAGAGCCCTTCAAAAAAGTGTGGCAACATATATGTTGGAATTCGACCATCTTAATTTCTTCCCACGTGTGAGCTTTGGTACTACTACTACACAAGAACCATGTCAAACTTTTGAATCATGGCCCATTTTATGTATATATTTGCAACTTTTCATGCACGCATGAAAACTTTGCAAAATATGTGCATTTTGGGTTGTCGCACATAAATGTGTGTTTACTTGTCTGCCACCAATTAATCCAATTCTCATTTGTGGGGAAACATGACACGAGATGGCCATTTCCAAAGTTTCATGAATTATCTCAAAGTGAATCCATATATGTACAATTTTTGGGGGCTAAATTTCATGTTTTAAACCTAGCTAGTATTTGACCAAGATTCAAATGGGCATAAAATTCAAAAAAAAACAGAAAAATGAAAAACCAAAGCACATAGCCTTCTTATGTCATATAGTAAGAATTCAAGTTGATAAACAAGGTCTAGACATATTCAAACTAGAAAAATCATGTATCTACCCCTAACACTCTAAACTCTGTCTTATGAAGTCAAGCATGAAGAGAAGTGGTTTTGGGTTTCAAACATGGAAATTTCAAAAACCTCCCAAAAGCTTCATTTTAGAGTGACTAAGAAGGATCCATGCTTACCTTTTAATTTTTAGATTTTAAACTTGTTTAAATCTTTGTGAAACCTAGGATTTGACCAAGATTCAAATGGGCATAAAAAATCAGGAAAAAGCCAAAAGAATGATAAACCAAAGCACATAGCATTCTTATGTCATACAGTAAGCATTCAAGTTGATTAACAAGGTCTAGACATATTCAAACTAGAAAATCATGTATATATCTGTCCCTAACCTTAAACTCTGTCTTATATATGAAGTCAATCATGAAGAGAAGTGGTTTGGGTTTCAAACATGAAAATTTCAAGAACATCCCAAAAGCCGCTTCATTTTAGAGTGACTAAGAAGGATCCAGGCTTACCTTTTCGTTTTCATATTATATACTTGTTTAAATCCAGGTCAAACATAGGATTTGACCAAGATTCAAATGGGCATAAAATAAAAAAATAGAAGAATGAAAAACAAAAGCACATAGTCTTCGTATGTCATATAGTAAGCTTTCAAGTTGATAAACAAGGTTTAGACATGTTCAAACCAGACAAATCATGTATCTAGCCCCTAACCATAAACTCGGTCGATCTTATGAAGTCTAGCATGAAGAGAAGTCGTATTGGTTTAAAACATGAAAATTTCAAGAACCACCCAAAATCTTCAAATGGGCATAAAATTCAAAAAAACCAGAAAAATGAAAAACCAAAGCACATAGCCTTCTTATGTCATATAGTAAGAATTCAAGTTGATAAACAAGGTCTAGACATATTCAAACTAGACAAATCATGTATCTACCCCTAACACTCTAAACTCTGTCTTATGAAGTCAAGCATGAAGAGAAGTGGTTTTTGGGTTTCAAACATGGAAATTTCAAAAACCTCCCAAAAGCTTCATTTTAGAGTGACTAAGAAGGATCCATGCTTACCTTTTAATTTTTAGATTTTAAACTTGTTTAAATCTTTGTGAAACCTAGGATTTGACCAAGATTCAAATGGGCATAAAAATTCAGGAAAAAACCAAAAGATTGATAAACCAAAGCACATAGCATTCTTATGTCATACAGTAAGCATTCAAGTTGATTAACAAGGTCTAGACATATTCAAACTAGAAAATCATGTATATATCTGTCCCTAACCTTAAACTCTGTCTTATATATGAAGTCAATCATGAAGAGAAGTGGTTTGGGTTTCAAACATGAAAATTTCAAGAACATCCCAAAAGCCGCTTCATTTTAGAGTGACTAAGAAGGATCCATGCTTACCTTTTCGTTTTCATATTATATACTTGTTTAAATCCAGGTCAAACATAGGATTTGACCAAGATTCAAATGGGCATAAAATAAAATAAAATAGAAGAATGAAAAACAAAAGCACATAGTCTTCGTATGTCATATAGTAAGCTTTCAAGTTGATAAACAAGGTTTAGACATGTTCAAACCAGACAAATCATGTATCTACCCCCTAACCATAAACTCGATCGATCTTATGAAGTCTAGCCTGAAGAGAAGTCGTATTGGTTTCAAACATGAAAATTTCAAGAACCTCCCAAAATCTTCAAATGGGCATAATATTCAAAAAAACCAGAAAAATGAAAAACCAAAGCACATAGCCTTCTTATGTCATATAGTAAGAATTCAAGTTGATAAACAAGGTCTAGACATATTCAAACTAGACAAATCATGTATCTACCCCTAACACTCTAAACTCTGTCTTATGAAGTCAAGCATGAAGAGAAGTGGTTTTTGGGTTTCAAACATGGAAATTTCAAAAACCTCCCAAAAGCTTCATTTTAGAGTGACTAAGAAGGATCCATGCTTACCTTTTAATTTTCAGATTTTAAACTTGTTTAAATCTTTGTGAAACCTAGGATTTGACCAAGATTCAAATGGGCATAAAAATTCAGGAAAAAACCAAAAGAATGATAAACCAAAGCACATAGCATTCTTATGTCATATAGTAAGCATTCAAGTTGATAAATAAGGTCTAGACATATTCAAACTAGAAAATCATGTATATATCTGCCCCTAACCCTAAACTCTGTCTTATATATGAAGCAATCATGAAGAGAAGTGGTTTTGGGTTTCAAACATGAAAATTTCAAGAACATCCCAAAAGTCGCTTCATTTTAGAGTGACTAAGAAGGATCCAGGCTTACCTTTTCGTTTTCATATTTTATACTTGTTTAAATCCAGGTCAAACATAGGATTTGACCAAGATTCAAATGGGCATAAAATAAAAAAATAGAAGAATGAAAAACAAAAGCACATAGTCTTCTTATGTCATATAGTAAGCCTTGCAAGTTGGTAAACAAGGTTTAGACATGTTCAAACCAGACAAATCATGTATCTAGCCCCTAACCATAAACTCGGTCGATCTTATGAAGTCTAGCATGAAGAGAAGTCGTATTGGTTTCAAACATGAAAATTTCAAGAACCACCCAAAATCTTCAAATGGGCATATAACATTCAAAAAACTAGAAAAATGAAAAACCAAAGCACATATATAGCCTTCTTATGTCATATAGTAAGCATTCAAGTTGATAAACAAGCATGTCTAGACATATTCAAACCCGACAAATCATGTATCTACCCCCTAACCCTAAACTCTGCATGTCTTATGAAGTCAACCATGAAGAGAAGTGGTTTTTGGGTTTCAAACATTGAGATTTCAAGAACCCCCCAAAAGCTTCATTTTAGAATGACTAGCTAGGAAGGATCCAGGCTTACCTTTTCATTTTCATGTTATAGACTTGTTTAAATCTTGGTCAAACCTAGGATTTGACCAAGATTCAAATGGGCATAAACATTCAAAAAAATCAAAAAATCAAAAACCAAAGCTAGCACATATAGTCTTCTTATGTCATATAGTAAGAATTGAAGTTGATAAACAAGGTCTAGACATATTCAAACTAGACAAATCATGTATCTACCCCCTAAAGCCCTAAACTAGCTTTGTCTTATGAAGTCAAGCATGAAGAGAAGTGTTTTTGGGTTTCAGACATGGAAATTTTGAAAACCTCCCAAAAACTTCATCTTAGAGTGACAAAGAAGGATCCAAGCTTACCTTTTCATTTTCATGTTTTAAGCTTGTTTAAATATTGGTCAAGCCTAGGATTTGACCAAGATTCAAATGGGCATAAAAATTCTGGAAAAAAAAAAAAAAAAAACCAAAGCACATAGTCTTCTTACGTCATATATATCTATAGTAAGCATATTCAAGTAGATAAACAAGGTATAGACATATTCAAAACAGACAAATCCTGTATCTACCCCCTAACCCTAAACTCGGTCTTATGATGCCTAGCATGAAGAGAAGTCGTTTTGGGTTTCAAACGTTTAAGCCAAAAGCCCCATTTCATATATTTCAAATTTGGTTCAAATTTGAAAGACATACAAGTTATAGCACACATAGTGCATACATGTTCACACATTCTGCACTAGATGCTAATTAACCCTATAGTTTGAGGCCATTTGGATGAGGTCGAAAAAAATCTTGGATTAGAAATGGGGTTGTTCGAACCCCGTAGTTGGATTTTTTATGAACTTGATCTGTAGTACTGGGCAAAACCCTAGTTTAACGTATTTAATTATAGATTCGTAGGTTGATTTTTCTACCTTTTTATTATTATTACTATGCAGCACATGTGTGTTTGCCCGTCGAGTGAAACTCGGAGGAAGAGGGATCACTCGGAAGGAGAGAAGAAGGGAGAGCATTATGGTGTCTCCCCTTTTTCGGGTGATGATGTTGACTTTTGTGCAGGGTTTGTCAGTGAGCAGGAGGTGCGAGCGAGCGAGCGAGCGAGCGAGTCGAGCGAGGCCGAGAATGAGAGAGATTTGTTTTTTTTTGTGAGAGGGACAACCGAAGGATCCAGAAGGACCCACAGATTTCCAAAACGCATCCTGATGCGTCTTCTCTTGACAAAGAAGATGGCTTGGAGTTTGCGTACCTACTGCACTTGACTTGTGCTCACTGAAGTGTGGGACCTCACGCATGGGCGCCACACGTAAGTGACAGACCTGTTGGCAATGTTGGTGTAAAAACACGGTTGATTATTATAGTGCATTAGAACAAAGTTTCCTATGGATTCAACGGCAGGAAATCCAAGTTAACTCATTTACATGACATTATTTTTTCCATGAAGCAAAGTTAACACATCTATCAATTGGTACATTTTGGAGTGACTAAGAAGGATCCATGCTTATTCGTTTTCACGTGTTAAATTTGTTTAAATCTTGCTCAAACCTAGGATTTCACCAAGATTGAAATGGGCATGAAAATTCAAAAAAAAATGAAATACCAATGCACATAGTCTTCTTCTGTCATATAGTAAGCATTCAAGATGATAAACAAGGTCTAGACATATTCAAACCAGGCAAATCATGTATCTACTCCCTAACGACCCTAAACTCCGTCTTATGAAGTAAGGCATGAAGAGAAGTGGTTTTGGGTTTCAAACATGCAAATTTCAAAAACCCCCCAAAAGCTTCATTTTAGAGTGACTAAGAAGGATCGAGGCTTACCTTTTCATTTTCATGTTTTAAACTTGTTTAAATCTTGGTCAAACCTAGCTAGTATTTGACCAAGATTCAAATGGGCATGCATAAAATTCAAAAAAAATCAGAAAAATGAAAAACCAAAGCACATAGCCTTCTTATGTCATATAGTAAGAATTCAAGTTGATAAACAAGGTCTAGACGTATTCAAACTAGACAAATCATGTATCTACCCCTAACACTCTAAACTCTGTCTTATGAAGTCAATTAAGCATGAAGAGAAGTGGTTTTGGGTTTCAAACATGGAAATTTCAAAAACCTCCCAAAAGCTTCATTTTAGAGTGACTAAGAAGGATCCATGCTTACCTTTTAATTTTCAGATTTTAAACTTGTTTAAATCTTTGTGAAACCTAGGATTTGACCAAGATTCAAATGGGCATAAAAATTCAGGAAAAAACCAAAAGATTGATAAACCAAAGCACATAGCATTCTTATGTCATACAGTAAGCATTCAAGTTGATTAACAAGGTCTAGACATATTCAAACTAGAAAATCATGTATATATCTGTCCCTAACCTTAAACTCTGTCTTATATATGAAGTCAATCATGAAGAGAAGTGGTTTGGGTTTCAAACATGAAAATTTCAAGAACATCCCAAAAGCCGCTTCATTTTAGAGTGACTAAGAAGGATCCATGCTTACCTTTTCGTTTTCATATTATATACTTGTTTAAATCCAGGTCAAACATAGGATTTGACCAAGATTCAAATGGGCATAAAATAAAATAAAATAGAAGAATGAAAAACAAAAGCACATAGTCTTCGTATGTCATATAGTAAGCTTTCAAGTTGATAAACAAGGTTTAGACATGTTCAAACCAGACAAATCATGTATCTACCCCCTAACCATAAACTCGATCGATCTTATGAAGTCTAGCCTGAAGAGAAGTCGTATTGGTTTCAAACATGAAAATTTCAAGAACCTCCCAAAATCTTCAAATGGGCATAATATTCAAAAAAACCAGAAAAATGAAAAACCAAAGCACATAGCCTTCTTATGTCATATAGTAAGAATTCAAGTTGATAAACAAGGTCTAGACATATTCAAACTAGACAAATCATGTATCTACCCCTAACACTCTAAACTCTGTCTTATGAAGTCAAGCATGAAGAGAAGTGGTTTTTGGGTTTCAAACATGGAAATTTCAAAAACCTCCCAAAAGCTTCATTTTAGAGTGACTAAGAAGGATCCATGCTTACCTTTTAATTTTCAGATTTTAAACTTGTTTAAATCTTTGTGAAACCTAGGATTTGACCAAGATTCAAATGGGCATAAAAATTCAGGAAAAAACCAAAAGAATGATAAACCAAAGCACATAGCATTCTTATGTCATATAGTAAGCATTCAAGTTGATAAATAAGGTCTAGACATATTCAAACTAGAAAATCATGTATATATCTGCCCCTAACCCTAAACTCTGTCTTATATATGAAGCAATCATGAAGAGAAGTGGTTTTGGGTTTCAAACATGAAAATTTCAAGAACATCCCAAAAGTCGCTTCATTTTAGAGTGACTAAGAAGGATCCAGGCTTACCTTTTCGTTTTCATATTTTATACTTGTTTAAATCCAGGTCAAACATAGGATTTGACCAAGATTCAAATGGGCATAAAATAAAAAAATAGAAGAATGAAAAACAAAAGCACATAGTCTTCTTATGTCATATAGTAAGCCTTGCAAGTTGGTAAACAAGGTTTAGACATGTTCAAACCAGACAAATCATGTATCTAGCCCCTAACCATAAACTCGGTCGATCTTATGAAGTCTAGCATGAAGAGAAGTCGTATTGGTTTCAAACATGAAAATTTCAAGAACCACCCAAAATCTTCAAATGGGCATATAACATTCAAAAAACTAGAAAAATGAAAAACCAAAGCACATATATAGCCTTCTTATGTCATATAGTAAGCATTCAAGTTGATAAACAAGCATGTCTAGACATATTCAAACCCGACAAATCATGTATCTACCCCCTAACCCTAAACTCTGCATGTCTTATGAAGTCAACCATGAAGAGAAGTGGTTTTGGGTTTCAAACATTGAGATTTCAAGAACCCCCCAAAAGCTTCATTTTAGAATGACTAGCTAGGAAGGATCCAGGCTTACCTTTTCATTTTCATGTTATAGACTTGTTTAAATCTTGGTCAAACCTAGGATTTGACCAAGATTCAAATGGGCATAAACATTCAAAAAAATCAAAAAATCAAAAACCAAAGCTAGCACATATAGTCTTCTTATGTCATATAGTAAGAATTGAAGTTGATAAACAAGGTCTAGACATATTCAAACTAGACAAATCATGTATCTACCCCCTAAAGCCCTAAACTAGCTTTGTCTTATGAAGTCAAGCATGAAGAGAAGTGTTTTTGGGTTTCAGACATGGAAATTTTGAAAACCTCCCAAAAACTTCATCTTAGAGTGACAAAGAAGGATCCAAGCTTACCTTTTCATTTTCATGTTTTAAGCTTGTTTAAATATTGGTCAAGCCTAGGATTTGACCAAGATTCAAATGGGCATAAAAATTCTGGAAAAATAAAAAAAAAAAAGCCATAGTCTTCTTACGTCATATATATCTATAGTAAGCATATTCAAGTAGATAAACAAGGTATAGACATATTCAAAACAGACAAATCCTGTATCTACCCCCTAACCCTAAACTCGGTCTTATGATGCCTAGCATGAAGAGAAGTCGTTTTGGGTTTCAAACGTTTAAGCCAAAAGCCCCATTTCATATATTTCAAATTTGGTTCAAATTTGAAAGACATACAAGTTATAGCACACATAGTGCATACATGTTCACACATTCTGCACTAGATGCTAATTAACCCTATAGTTTGAGGCCATTTGGATGAGGTCGAAAAAAATCTTGGATTAGAAATGGGGTTGTTCGAACCCCGTAGTTGGATTTTTTATGAACTTGATCTGTAGTACTGGGCAAAACCCTAGTTTAACGTATTTAATTATAGATTCGTAGGTTGATTTTTCTACCTTTTTATTATTATTACTATGCAGCACATGTGTGTTTGCCCGTCGAGTGAAACTCGGAGGAAGAGGGATCACTCGGAAGGAGAGAAGAAGGGAGAGCATTATGGTGTCTCCCCTTTTTCGGGTGATGATGTTGACTTTTGTGCAGGGTTTGTCAGTGAGCAGGAGGTGCGAGCGAGCGAGCGAGCGAGTCGAGCGAGGCCGAGAATGAGAGAGATTTGTTTTTTTTTTTGTGAGAGGGACAACCGAAGGATCCAGAAGGACCCACAGATTTCCAAAACGCATCCTGATGCGTCTTCTCTTGACAAAGAAGATGGCTTGGAGTTTGCGTACCTACTGCACTTGACTTGTGCTCACTGAAGTGTGGGACCTCACGCATGGGCGCCACACGTAAGTGACAGACCTGTTGGCAATGTTGGTGTAAAAACACGGTTGATTATTATAGTGCATTAGAACAAAGTTTCCTATGGATTCAACGGCAGGAAATCCAAGTTAACTCATTTACATGACATTATTTTTTCCATGAAGCAAAGTTAACACATCTATCAATTGGTACATTTTGGAGTGACTAAGAAGGATCCATGCTTATTCGTTTTCACGTGTTAAATTTGTTTAAATCTTGCTCAAACCTAGGATTTCACCAAGATTGAAATGGGCATGAAAATTCAAAAAAAAATGAAATACCAATGCACATAGTCTTCTTCTGTCATATAGTAAGCATTCAAGATGATAAACAAGGTCTAGACATATTCAAACCAGGCAAATCATGTATCTACTCCCTAACGACCCTAAACTCCGTCTTATGAAGTAAGGCATGAAGAGAAGTGGTTTTGGGTTTCAAACATGCAAATTTCAAAAACCCCCCAAAAGCTTCATTTTAGAGTGACTAAGAAGGATCGAGGCTTACCTTTTCATTTTCATGTTTTAAACTTGTTTAAATCTTGGTCAAACCTAGCTAGTATTTGACCAAGATTCAAATGGGCATGCATAAAATTCAAAAAAAATCAGAAAAATGAAAAACCAAAGCACATAGCCTTCTTATGTCATATAGTAAGAATTCAAGTTGATAAACAAGGTCTAGACGTATTCAAACTAGACAAATCATGTATCTACCCCTAACACTCTAAACTCTGTCTTATGAAGTCAATTAAGCATGAAGAGAAGTGGTTTTGGGTTTCAAACATGGAAATTTCAAAAACCTCCCAAAAGCTTCATTTTAGAGTGACTAAGAAGGATCCATGCTTACCTTTTAATTTTCAGATTTTAAACTTGTTTAAATCTTTGTGAAACCTAGGATTTGACCAAGATTCAAATGGGCATAAAAATTCAGGAAAAAACCAAAAGATTGATAAACCAAAGCACATAGCATTCTTATGTCATACAGTAAGCATTCAAGTTGATTAACAAGGTCTAGACATATTCAAACTAGAAAATCATGTATATATCTGTCCCTAACCTTAAACTCTGTCTTATATATGAAGTCAATCATGAAGAGAAGTGGTTTGGGTTTCAAACATGAAAATTTCAAGAACATCCCAAAAGCCGCTTCATTTTAGAGTGACTAAGAAGGATCCATGCTTACCTTTTCGTTTTCATATTATATACTTGTTTAAATCCAGGTCAAACATAGGATTTGACCAAGATTCAAATGGGCATAAAATAAAATAAAATAGAAGAATGAAAAACAAAAGCACATAGTCTTCGTATGTCATATAGTAAGCTTTCAAGTTGATAAACAAGGTTTAGACATGTTCAAACCAGACAAATCATGTATCTACCCCCTAACCATAAACTCGATCGATCTTATGAAGTCTAGCCTGAAGAGAAGTCGTATTGGTTTCAAACATGAAAATTTCAAGAACCTCCCAAAATCTTCAAATGGGCATAATATTCAAAAAAACCAGAAAAATGAAAAACCAAAGCACATAGCCTTCTTATGTCATATAGTAAGAATTCAAGTTGATAAACAAGGTCTAGACATATTCAAACTAGACAAATCATGTATCTACCCCTAACACTCTAAACTCTGTCTTATGAAGTCAAGCATGAAGAGAAGTGGTTTTGGGTTTCAAACATGGAAATTTCAAAAACCTCCCAAAAGCTTCATTTTAGAGTGACTAAGAAGGATCCATGCTTACCTTTTAATTTTCAGATTTTAAACTTGTTTAAATCTTTGTGAAACCTAGGATTTGACCAAGATTCAAATGGGCATAAAAATTCAGGAAAAAACCAAAAGAATGATAAACCAAAGCACATAGCATTCTTATGTCATATAGTAAGCATTCAAGTTGATAAATAAGGTCTAGACATATTCAAACTAGAAAATCATGTATATATCTGCCCCTAACCCTAAACTCTGTCTTATATATGAAGCAATCATGAAGAGAAGTGGTTTTGGGTTTCAAACATGAAAATTTCAAGAACATCCCAAAAGTCGCTTCATTTTAGAGTGACTAAGAAGGATCCAGGCTTACCTTTTCGTTTTCATATTTTATACTTGTTTAAATCCAGGTCAAACATAGGATTTGACCAAGATTCAAATGGGCATAAAATAAAAAAATAGAAGAATGAAAAACAAAAGCACATAGTCTTCTTATGTCATATAGTAAGCCTTGCAAGTTGGTAAACAAGGTTTAGACATGTTCAAACCAGACAAATCATGTATCTAGCCCCTAACCATAAACTCGGTCGATCTTATGAAGTCTAGCATGAAGAGAAGTCGTATTGGTTTCAAACATGAAAATTTCAAGAACCACCCAAAATCTTCAAATGGGCATATAACATTCAAAAAACTAGAAAAATGAAAAACCAAAGCACATATATATCCTTCTTATGTCATATAGTAAGCATTCAAGTTGATAAACAAGCATGTCTAGACATATTCAAACCCGACAAATCATGTATCTACCCCCTAACCCTAAACTCTGCATGTCTTATGAAGTCAACCATGAAGAGAAGTGGTTTTTGGGTTTCAAACATTGAGATTTCAAGAACCCCCCAAAAGCTTCATTTTAGAATGACTAGCTAGGAAGGATCCAGGCTTACCTTTTCATTTTCATGTTATAGACTTGTTTAAATCTTGGTCAAACCTAGGATTTGACCAAGATTCAAATGGGCATAAACATTCAAAAAAATCAAAAAATCAAAAACCAAAGCTAGCACATATAGTCTTCTTATGTCATATAGTAAGAATTGAAGTTGATAAACAAGGTCTAGACATATTCAAACTAGACAAATCATGTATCTACCCCCTAAAGCCCTAAACTAGCTTTGTCTTATGAAGTCAAGCATGAAGAGAAGTGTTTTTGGGTTTCAGACATGGAAATTTTGAAAACCTCCCAAAAACTTCATCTTAGAGTGACAAAGAAGGATCCAAGCTTACCTTTTCATTTTCATGTTTTAAGCTTGTTTAAATATTGGTCAAGCCTAGGATTTGACCAAGATTCAAATGGGCATAAAAATTCTGGAAAAATAAAAAAAAACCAAAGCACATAGTCTTCTTACGTCATATATATCTATAGTAAGCATATTCAAGTAGATAAACAAGGTATAGACATATTCAAAACAGACAAATCCTGTATCTACCCCCTAACCCTAAACTCGGTCTTATGATGCCTAGCATGAAGAGAAGTCGTTTTGGGTTTCAAACGTTTAAGCCAAAAGCCCCATTTCATATATTTCAAATTTGGTTCAAATTTGAAAGACATACAAGTTATAGCACACATAGTGCATACATGTTCACACATTCTGCACTAGATGCTAATTAACCCTATAGTTTGAGGCCATTTGGATGAGGTCGAAAAAAATCTTGGATTAGAAATGGGGTTGTTCGAACCCCGTAGTTGGATTTTTTATGAACTTGATCTGTAGTACTGGGCAAAACCCTAGTTTAACGTATTTAATTATAGATTCGTAGGTTGATTTTTCTACCTTTTTATTATTATTACTATGCAGCACATGTGTGTTTGCCCGTCGAGTGAAACTCGGAGGAAGAGGGATCACTCGGAAGGAGAGAAGAAGGGAGAGCATTATGGTGTCTCCCCTTTTTCGGGTGATGATGTTGACTTTTGTGCAGGGTTTGTCAGTGAGCAGGAGGTGCGAGCGAGCGAGCGAGCGAGTCGAGCGAGGCCGAGAATGAGAGAGATTTGTTTTTTTTTGTGAGAGGGACAACCGAAGGATCCAGAAGGACCCACAGATTTCCAAAACGCATCCTGATGCGTCTTCTCTTGACAAAGAAGATGGCTTGGAGTTTGCGTACCTACTGCACTTGACTTGTGCTCACTGAAGTGTGGGACCTCACGCATGGGCGCCACACGTAAGTGACAGACCTGTTGGCAATGTTGGTGTAAAAACACGGTTGATTATTATAGTGCATTAGAACAAAGTTTCCTATGGATTCAACGGCAGGAAATCCAAGTTAACTCATTTACATGACATTATTTTTTCCATGAAGCAAAGTTAACACATCTATCAATTGGTACATTTTGGAGTGACTAAGAAGGATCCATGCTTATTCGTTTTCACGTGTTAAATTTGTTTAAATCTTGCTCAAACCTAGGATTTCACCAAGATTGAAATGGGCATGAAAATTCAAAAAAAAATGAAATACCAATGCACATAGTCTTCTTCTGTCATATAGTAAGCATTCAAGATGATAAACAAGGTCTAGACATATTCAAACCAGGCAAATCATGTATCTACTCCCTAACGACCCTAAACTCCGTCTTATGAAGTAAGGCATGAAGAGAAGTGGTTTTGGGTTTCAAACATGCAAATTTCAAAAACCCCCCAAAAGCTTCATTTTAGAGTGACTAAGAAGGATCGAGGCTTACCTTTTCATTTTCATGTTTTAAACTTGTTTAAATCTTGGTCAAACCTAGCTAGTATTTGACCAAGATTCAAATGGGCATGCATAAAATTCAAAAAAAATCAGAAAAATGAAAAACCAAAGCACATAGCCTTCTTATGTCATATAGTAAGAATTCAAGTTGATAAACAAGGTCTAGACGTATTCAAACTAGACAAATCATGTATCTACCCCTAACACTCTAAACTCTGTCTTATGAAGTCAATTAAGCATGAAGAGAAGTGGTTTTGGGTTTCAAACATGGAAATTTCAAAAACCTCCCAAAAGCTTCATTTTAGAGTGACTAAGAAGGATCCATGCTTACCTTTTAATTTTCAGATTTTAAACTTGTTTAAATCTTTGTGAAACCTAGGATTTGACCAAGATTCAAATGGGCATAAAAATTCAGGAAAAAACCAAAAGATTGATAAACCAAAGCACATAGCATTCTTATGTCATACAGTAAGCATTCAAGTTGATTAACAAGGTCTAGACATATTCAAACTAGAAAATCATGTATATATCTGTCCCTAACCTTAAACTCTGTCTTATATATGAAGTCAATCATGAAGAGAAGTGGTTTGGGTTTCAAACATGAAAATTTCAAGAACATCCCAAAAGCCGCTTCATTTTAGAGTGACTAAGAAGGATCCATGCTTACCTTTTCGTTTTCATATTATATACTTGTTTAAATCCAGGTCAAACATAGGATTTGACCAAGATTCAAATGGGCATAAAATAAAATAAAATAGAAGAATGAAAAACAAAAGCACATAGTCTTCGTATGTCATATAGTAAGCTTTCAAGTTGATAAACAAGGTTTAGACATGTTCAAACCAGACAAATCATGTATCTACCCCCTAACCATAAACTCGATCGATCTTATGAAGTCTAGCCTGAAGAGAAGTCGTATTGGTTTCAAACATGAAAATTTCAAGAACCTCCCAAAATCTTCAAATGGGCATAATATTCAAAAAAACCAGAAAAATGAAAAACCAAAGCACATAGCCTTCTTATGTCATATAGTAAGAATTCAAGTTGATAAACAAGGTCTAGACATATTCAAACTAGACAAATCATGTATCTACCCCTAACACTCTAAACTCTGTCTTATGAAGTCAAGCATGAAGAGAAGTGGTTTTTGGGTTTCAAACATGGAAATTTCAAAAACCTCCCAAAAGCTTCATTTTAGAGTGACTAAGAAGGATCCATGCTTACCTTTTAATTTTCAGATTTTAAACTTGTTTAAATCTTTGTGAAACCTAGGATTTGACCAAGATTCAAATGGGCATAAAAATTCAGGAAAAAACCAAAAGAATGATAAACCAAAGCACATAGCATTCTTATGTCATATAGTAAGCATTCAAGTTGATAAATAAGGTCTAGACATATTCAAACTAGAAAATCATGTATATATCTGCCCCTAACCCTAAACTCTGTCTTATATATGAAGCAATCATGAAGAGAAGTGGTTTTGGGTTTCAAACATGAAAATTTCAAGAACATCCCAAAAGTCGCTTCATTTTAGAGTGACTAAGAAGGATCCAGGCTTACCTTTTCGTTTTCATATTTTATACTTGTTTAAATCCAGGTCAAACATAGGATTTGACCAAGATTCAAATGGGCATAAAATAAAAAAATAGAAGAATGAAAAACAAAAGCACATAGTCTTCTTATGTCATATAGTAAGCCTTGCAAGTTGGTAAACAAGGTTTAGACATGTTCAAACCAGACAAATCATGTATCTAGCCCCTAACCCTAAACTCGGTCTTATGATGCCTAGCATGAAGAGAAGTCGTTTTGGGTTTCAAACGTTTAAGCCAAAAGCCCCATTTCATATATTTCAAATTTGGTTCAAATTTGAAAGACATACAAGTTATAGCACACATAGTGCATACATGTTCACACATTCTGCACTAGATGCTAATTAACCCTATAGTTTGAGGCCATTTGGATGAGGTCGAAAAAAATCTTGGATTAGAAATGGGGTTGTTCGAACCCCGTAGTTGGATTTTTTATGAACTTGATCTGTAGTACTGGGCAAAACCCTAGTTTAACGTATTTAATTATAGATTCGTAGGTTGATTTTTCTACCTTTTTATTATTATTACTATGCAGCACATGTGTGTTTGCCCGTCGAGTGAAACTCGGAGGAAGAGGGATCACTCGGAAGGAGAGAAGAAGGGAGAGCATTATGGTGTCTCCCCTTTTTCGGGTGATGATGTTGACTTTTGTGCAGGGTTTGTCAGTGAGCAGGAGGTGCGAGCGAGCGAGCGAGCGAGTCGAGCGAGGCCGAGAATGAGAGAGATTTGTTTTTTTTTGTGAGAGGGACAACCGAAGGATCCAGAAGGACCCACAGATTTCCAAAACGCATCCTGATGCGTCTTCTCTTGACAAAGAAGATGGCTTGGAGTTTGCGTACCTACTGCACTTGACTTGTGCTCACTGAAGTGTGGGACCTCACGCATGGGCGCCACACGTAAGTGACAGACCTGTTGGCAATGTTGGTGTAAAAACACGGTTGATTATTATAGTGCATTAGAACAAAGTTTCCTATGGATTCAACGGCAGGAAATCCAAGTTAACTCATTTACATGACATTATTTTTTCCATGAAGCAAAGTTAACACATCTATCAATTGGTACATTTTGGAGTGACTAAGAAGGATCCATGCTTATTCGTTTTCACGTGTTAAATTTGTTTAAATCTTGCTCAAACCTAGGATTTCACCAAGATTGAAATGGGCATGAAAATTCAAAAAAAAATGAAATACCAATGCACATAGTCTTCTTCTGTCATATAGTAAGCATTCAAGATGATAAACAAGGTCTAGACATATTCAAACCAGGCAAATCATGTATCTACTCCCTAACGACCCTAAACTCCGTCTTATGAAGTAAGGCATGAAGAGAAGTGGTTTTGGGTTTCAAACATGCAAATTTCAAAAACCCCCCAAAAGCTTCATTTTAGAGTGACTAAGAAGGATCGAGGCTTACCTTTTCATTTTCATGTTTTAAACTTGTTTAAATCTTGGTCAAACCTAGCTAGTATTTGACCAAGATTCAAATGGGCATGCATAAAATTCAAAAAAAATCAGAAAAATGAAAAACCAAAGCACATAGCCTTCTTATGTCATATAGTAAGAATTCAAGTTGATAAACAAGGTCTAGACGTATTCAAACTAGACAAATCATGTATCTACCCCTAACACTCTAAACTCTGTCTTATGAAGTCAATTAAGCATGAAGAGAAGTGGTTTTGGGTTTCAAACATGGAAATTTCAAAAACCTCCCAAAAGCTTCATTTTAGAGTGACTAAGAAGGATCCATGCTTACCTTTTAATTTTCAGATTTTAAACTTGTTTAAATCTTTGTGAAACCTAGGATTTGACCAAGATTCAAATGGGCATAAAAATTCAGGAAAAAACCAAAAGATTGATAAACCAAAGCACATAGCATTCTTATGTCATACAGTAAGCATTCAAGTTGATTAACAAGGTCTAGACATATTCAAACTAGAAAATCATGTATATATCTGTCCCTAACCTTAAACTCTGTCTTATATATGAAGTCAATCATGAAGAGAAGTGGTTTGGGTTTCAAACATGAAAATTTCAAGAACATCCCAAAAGCCGCTTCATTTTAGAGTGACTAAGAAGGATCCATGCTTACCTTTTCGTTTTCATATTATATACTTGTTTAAATCCAGGTCAAACATAGGATTTGACCAAGATTCAAATGGGCATAAAATAAAATAAAATAGAAGAATGAAAAACAAAAGCACATAGTCTTCGTATGTCATATATATAGTAAGCTTTCAAGTTGATAAACAAGGTTTAGACATGTTCAAACCAGACAAATCATGTATCTACCCCCTAACCATAAACTCGATCGATCTTATGAAGTCTAGCCTGAAGAGAAGTCGTATTGGTTTCAAACATGAAAATTTCAAGAACCTCCCAAAATCTTCAAATGGGCATAATATTCAAAAAAACCAGAAAAATGAAAAACCAAAGCACATAGCCTTCTTATGTCATATAGTAAGAATTCAAGTTGATAAACAAGGTCTAGACATATTCAAACTAGACAAATCATGTATCTACCCCTAACACTCTAAACTCTGTCTTATGAAGTCAAGCATGAAGAGAAGTGGTTTTTGGGTTTCAAACATGGAAATATCAAAAACCTCCCAAAAGCTTCATTTTAGAGTGACTAAGAAGGATCCATGCTTACCTTTTAATTTTCAGATTTTAAACTTGTTTAAATCTTTGTGAAACCTAGGATTTGACCAAGATTCAAATGGGCATAAAAATTCAGGAAAAAACCAAAAGAATGATAAACCAAAGCACATAGCATTCTTATGTCATATAGTAAGCATTCAAGTTGATAAATAAGGTCTAGACATATTCAAACTAGAAAATCATGTATATATCTGCCCCTAACCCTAAACTCTGTCTTATATATGAAGCAATCATGAAGAGAAGTGGTTTTGGGTTTCAAACATGAAAATTTCAAGAACATCCCAAAAGTCGCTTCATTTTAGAGTGACTAAGAAGGATCCAGGCTTACCTTTTCGTTTTCATATTTTATACTTGTTTAAATCCAGGTCAAACATAGGATTTGACCAAGATTCAAATGGGCATAAAATAAAAAAATAGAAGAATGAAAAACAAAAGCACATAGTCTTCTTATGTCATATAGTAAGCCTTGCAAGTTGGTAAACAAGGTTTAGACATGTTCAAACCAGACAAATCATGTATCTAGCCCCTAACCATAAACTCGGTCGATCTTATGAAGTCTAGCATGAAGAGAAGTCGTATTGGTTTCAAACATGAAAATTTCAAGAACCACCCAAAATCTTCAAATGGGCATATAACATTCAAAAAACTAGAAAAATGAAAAACCAAAGCACATATATAGCCTTCTTATGTCATATAGTAAGCATTCAAGTTGATAAACAAGCATGTCTAGACATATTCAAACCCGACAAATCATGTATCTACCCCTAACCCTAAACTCTGCATGTCTTATGAAGTCAACCATGAAGAGAAGTGGTTTTGGGTTTCAAACATTGAGATTTCAAGAACCCCCCAAAAGCTTCATTTTAGAATGACTAGCTAGGAAGGATCCAGGCTTACCTTTTCATTTTCATGTTATAGACTTGTTTAAATCTTGGTCAAACCTAGGATTTGACCAAGATTCAAATGGGCATAAACATTCAAAAAAATCAAAAAATCAAAAACCAAAGCTAGCACATATAGTCTTCTTATGTCATATAGTAAGAATTGAAGTTGATAAACAAGGTCTAGACATATTCAAACTAGACAAATCATGTATCTACCCCCTAAAGCCCTAAACTAGCTTTGTCTTATGAAGTCAAGCATGAAGAGAAGTGTTTTTGGGTTTCAGACATGGAAATTTTGAAAACCTCCCAAAAACTTCATCTTAGAGTGACAAAGAAGGATCCAAGCTTACCTTTTCATTTTCATGTTTTAAGCTTGTTTAAATATTGGTCAAGCCTAGGATTTGACCAAGATTCAAATGGGCATAAAAATTCTGGAAAAATAAAAAAAAACCAAAGCACATAGTCTTCTTACGTCATATATATCTATAGTAAGCATATTCAAGTAGATAAACAAGGTATAGACATATTCAAAACAGACAAATCATGTATCTACCCCCTAACCCTAAACTCGGTCTTATGATGCCTAGCATGAAGAGAAGTCGTTTTGGGTTTCAAACGTTTAAGCCAAAAGCCCCATTTCATATATTTCAAATTTGGTTCAAATTTGAAAGACATACAAGTTATAGCACACATAGTGCATACATGTTCACACATTCTGCACTAGATGCTAATTAACCCTATAGTTTGAGGCCATTTGGATGAGGTCGAAAAAAATCTTGGATTAGAAATGGGGTTGTTCGAACCCCGTAGTTGGATTTTTTATGAACTTGATCTGTAGTACTGGGCAAAACCCTAGTTTAACGTATTTAATTATAGATTCGTAGGTTGATTTTTCTACCTTTTTATTATTATTACTATGCAGCACATGTGTGTTTGCCCGTCGAGTGAAACTCGGAGGAAGAGGGATCACTCGGAAGGAGAGAAGAAGGGAGAGCATTATGGTGTCTCCCCTTTTTCGGGTGATGATGTTGACTTTTGTGCAGGGTTTGTCAGTGAGCAGGAGGTGCGAGCGAGCGAGCGAGCGAGTCGAGCGAGGCCGAGAATGAGAGAGATTTGTTTTTTTTTGTGAGAGGGACAACCGAAGGATCCAGAAGGACCCACAGATTTCCAAAACGCATCCTGATGCGTCTTCTCTTGACAAAGAAGATGGCTTGGAGTTTGCGTACCTACTGCACTTGACTTGTGCTCACTGAAGTGTGGGACCTCACGCATGGGCGCCACACGTAAGTGACAGACCTGTTGGCAATGTTGGTGTAAAAACACGGTTGATTATTATAGTGCATTAGAACAAAGTTTCCTATGGATTCAACGGCAGGAAATCCAAGTTAACTCATTTACATGACATTATTTTTTCCATGAAGCAAAGTTAACACATCTATCAATTGGTACATTTTGGAGTGACTAAGAAGGATCCATGCTTATTCGTTTTCACGTGTTAAATTTGTTTAAATCTTGCTCAAACCTAGGATTTCACCAAGATTGAAATGGGCATGAAAATTCAAAAAAAAATGAAATACCAATGCACATAGTCTTCTTCTGTCATATAGTAAGCATTCAAGATGATAAACAAGGTCTAGACATATTCAAACCAGGCAAATCATGTATCTACTCCCTAACGACCCTAAACTCCGTCTTATGAAGTAAGGCATGAAGAGAAGTGGTTTTGGGTTTCAAACATGCAAATTTCAAAAACCCCCCAAAAGCTTCATTTTAGAGTGACTAAGAAGGATCGAGGCTTACCTTTTCATTTTCATGTTTTAAACTTGTTTAAATCTTGGTCAAACCTAGCTAGTATTTGACCAAGATTCAAATGGGCATGCATAAAATTCAAAAAAAATCAGAAAAATGAAAAACCAAAGCACATAGCCTTCTTATGTCATATAGTAAGAATTCAAGTTGATAAACAAGGTCTAGACGTATTCAAACTAGACAAATCATGTATCTACCCCTAACACTCTAAACTCTGTCTTATGAAGTCAATTAAGCATGAAGAGAAGTGGTTTTGGGTTTCAAACATGGAAATTTCAAAAACCTCCCAAAAGCTTCATTTTAGAGTGACTAAGAAGGATCCATGCTTACCTTTTAATTTTCAGATTTTAAACTTGTTTAAATCTTTGTGAAACCTAGGATTTGACCAAGATTCAAATGGGCATAAAAATTCAGGAAAAAACCAAAAGATTGATAAACCAAAGCACATAGCATTCTTATGTCATACAGTAAGCATTCAAGTTGATTAACAAGGTCTAGACATATTCAAACTAGAAAATCATGTATATATCTGTCCCTAACCTTAAACTCTGTCTTATATATGAAGTCAATCATGAAGAGAAGTGGTTTGGGTTTCAAACATGAAAATTTCAAGAACATCCCAAAAGCCGCTTCATTTTAGAGTGACTAAGAAGGATCCATGCTTACCTTTTCGTTTTCATATTATATACTTGTTTAAATCCAGGTCAAACATAGGATTTGACCAAGATTCAAATGGGCATAAAATAAAATAAAATAGAAGAATGAAAAACAAAAGCACATAGTCTTCGTATGTCATATATATAGTAAGCTTTCAAGTTGATAAACAAGGTTTAGACATGTTCAAACCAGACAAATCATGTATCTACCCCCTAACCATAAACTCGATCGATCTTATGAAGTCTAGCCTGAAGAGAAGTCGTATTGGTTTCAAACATGAAAATTTCAAGAACCTCCCAAAATCTTCAAATGGGCATAATATTCAAAAAAACCAGAAAAATGAAAAACCAAAGCACATAGCCTTCTTATGTCATATAGTAAGAATTCAAGTTGATAAACAAGGTCTAGACATATTCAAACTAGACAAATCATGTATCTACCCCTAACACTCTAAACTCTGTCTTATGAAGTCAAGCATGAAGAGAAGTGGTTTTGGGTTTCAAACATGGAAATTTCAAAAACCTCCCAAAAGCTTCATTTTAGAGTGACTAAGAAGGATCCATGCTTACCTTTTAATTTTCAGATTTTAAACTTGTTTAAATCTTTGTGAAACCTAGGATTTGACCAAGATTCAAATGGGCATAAAAATTCAGGAAAAAACCAAAAGAATGATAAACCAAAGCACATAGCATTCTTATGTCATATAGTAAGCATTCAAGTTGATAAATAAGGTCTAGACATATTCAAACTAGAAAATCATGTATATATCTGCCCCTAACCCTAAACTCTGTCTTATATATGAAGCAATCATGAAGAGAAGTGGTTTTGGGTTTCAAACATGAAAATTTCAAGAACATCCCAAAAGTCGCTTCATTTTAGAGTGACTAAGAAGGATCCAGGCTTACCTTTTCGTTTTCATATTTTATACTTGTTTAAATCCAGGTCAAACATAGGATTTGACCAAGATTCAAATGGGCATAAAATAAAAAAATAGAAGAATGAAAAACAAAAGCACATAGTCTTCTTATGTCATATAGTAAGCCTTGCAAGTTGGTAAACAAGGTTTAGACATGTTCAAACCAGACAAATCATGTATCTAGCCCCTAACCATAAACTCGGTCGATCTTATGAAGTCTAGCATGAAGAGAAGTCGTATTGGTTTCAAACATTAAAATTTCAAGAACCACCCAAAATCTTCAAATGGGCATATAACATTCAAAAAACTAGAAAAATGAAAAACCAAAGCACATATATAGCCTTCTTATGTCATATAGTAAGCATTCAAGTTGATAAACAAGCATGTCTAGACATATTCAAACCCGACAAATCATGTATCTACCCCCTAACCCTAAACTCTGCATGTCTTATGAAGTCAACCATGAAGAGAAGTGGTTTTTGGGTTTCAAACATTGAGATTTCAAGAACCCCCCAAAAGCTTCATTTTAGAATGACTAGCTAGGAAGGATCCAGGCTTACCTTTTCATTTTCATGTTATAGACTTGTTTAAATCTTGGTCAAACCTAGGATTTGACCAAGATTCAAATGGGCATAAACATTCAAAAAAATCAAAAAATCAAAAACCAAAGCTAGCACATATAGTCTTCTTATGTCATATAGTAAGAATTGAAGTTGATAAACAAGGTCTAGACATATTCAAACTAGACAAATCATGTATCTACCCCCTAAAGCCCTAAACTAGCTTTGTCTTATGAAGTCAAGCATGAAGAGAAGTGTTTTTGGGTTTCAGACATGGAAATTTTGAAAACCTCCCAAAAACTTCATCTTAGAGTGACAAAGAAGGATCCAAGCTTACCTTTTCATTTTCATGTTTTAAGCTTGTTTAAATATTGGTCAAGCCTAGGATTTGACCAAGATTCAAATGGGCATAAAAATTCTGGAAAAATAAAAAAAAAAAACCAAAGCACATAGTCTTCTTACGTCATATATATCTATAGTAAGCATATTCAAGTAGATAAACAAGGTATAGACATATTCAAAACAGACAAATCATGTATCTACCCCCTAACCCTAAACTCGGTCTTATGATGCCTAGCATGAAGAGAAGTCGTTTTGGGTTTCAAACGTTTAAGCCAAAAGCCCCATTTCATATATTTCAAATTTGGTTCAAATTTGAAAGACATACAAGTTATAGCACACATAGTGCATACATGTTCACACATTCTGCACTAGATGCTAATTAACCCTATAGTTTGAGGCCATTTGGATGAGGTCGAAAAAATCTTGGATTAGAAATGGGGTTGTTCGAACCCCGTAGTTGGATTTTTTATGAACTTGATCTGTAGTACTGGGCAAAACCCTAGTTTAACGTATTTAATTATAGATTCGTAGGTTGATTTTTCTACCTTTTTATTATTATTACTATGCAGCACATGTGTGTTTGCCCGTCGAGTGAAACTCGGAGGAAGAGGGATCACTCGGAAGGAGAGAAGAAGGGAGAGCATTATGGTGTCTCCCCTTTTTCGGGTGATGATGTTGACTTTTGTGCAGGGTTTGTCAGTGAGCAGGAGGTGCGAGCGAGCGAGCGAGTCGAGCGAGGCCGAGAATGAGAGAGATTTGTTTTTTTGTGAGAGGGACAACCGAAGGATCCAGAAGGACCCACAGATTTCCAAAACGCATCCTGATGCGTCTTCTCTTGACAAAGAAGATGGCTTGGAGTTTGCGTACCTACTGCACTTGACTTGTGCTCACTGAAGTGTGGGACCTCACGCATGGGCGCCACACGTAAGTGACAGACCTGTTGGCAATGTTGGTGTAAAAACACGGTTGATTATTATAGTGCATTAGAACAAAGTTTCCTATGGATTCAACGGCAGGAAATCCAAGTTAACTCATTTACATGACATTATTTTTTCCATGAAGCAAAGTTAACACATCTATCAATTGGTACATTTTGGAGTGACTAAGAAGGATCCATGCTTATTCGTTTTCACGTGTTAAATTTGTTTAAATCTTGCTCAAACCTAGGATTTCACCAAGATTGAAATGGGCATGAAAATTCAAAAAAAAATGAAATACCAATGCACATAGTCTTCTTCTGTCATATAGTAAGCATTCAAGATGATAAACAAGGTCTAGACATATTCAAACCAGGCAAATCATGTATCTACTCCCTAACGACCCTAAACTCCGTCTTATGAAGTAAGGCATGAAGAGAAGTGGTTTTGGGTTTCAAACATGCAAATTTCAAAAACCCCCCAAAAGCTTCATTTTAGAGTGACTAAGAAGGATCGAGGCTTACCTTTTCATTTTCATGTTTTAAACTTGTTTAAATCTTGGTCAAACCTAGCTAGTATTTGACCAAGATTCAAATGGGCATGCATAAAATTCAAAAAAAATCAGAAAAATGAAAAACCAAAGCACATAGCCTTCTTATGTCATATAGTAAGAATTCAAGTTGATAAACAAGGTCTAGACGTATTCAAACTAGACAAATCATGTATCTACCCCTAACACTCTAAACTCTGTCTTATGAAGTCAATTAAGCATGAAGAGAAGTGGTTTTGGGTTTCAAACATGGAAATTTCAAAAACCTCCCAAAAGCTTCATTTTAGAGTGACTAAGAAGGATCCATGCTTACCTTTTAATTTTCAGATTTTAAACTTGTTTAAATCTTTGTGAAACCTAGGATTTGACCAAGATTCAAATGGGCATAAAAATTCAGGAAAAAACCAAAAGAATGATAAACCAAAGCACATAGCATTCTTATGTCATATAGTAAGCATTCAAGTTGATAAATAAGGTCTAGACATATTCAAACTAGAAAATCATGTATATATCTGCCCCTAACCCTAAACTCTGTCTTATATATGAAGCAATCATGAAGAGAAGTGGTTTTGGGTTTCAAACATGAAAATTTCAAGAACATCCCAAAAGTCGCTTCATTTTAGAGTGACTAAGAAGGATCCAGGCTTACCTTTTCGTTTTCATATTTTATACTTGTTTAAATCCAGGTCAAACATAGGATTTGACCAATATTCAAATGGGCATAAAATAAAAAAATAGAAGAATGAAAAACAAAAGCACATAGTCTTCTTATGTCATATAGTAAGCCTTGCAAGTTGGTAAACAAGGTTTAGACATGTTCAAACCAGACAAATCATGTATCTAGCCCCTAACCATAAACTCGGTCGATCTTATGAAGTCTAGCATGAAGAGAAGTCGTATTGGTTTCAAACATGAAAATTTCAAGAACCACCCAAAATCTTCAAATGGGCATATAACATTCAAAAAACTAGAAAAATGAAAAACCAAAGCACATATATAGCCTTCTTATGTCATATAGTAAGCATTCAAGTTGATAAACAAGCATGTCTAGACATATTCAAACCCGACAAATCATGTATCTACCCCTAACCCTAAACTCTGCATGTCTTATGAAGTCAACCATGAAGAGAAGTGGTTTTGGGTTTCAAACATTGAGATTTCAAGAACCCCCCAAAAGCTTCATTTTAGAATGACTAAGAAGGATCCATGCTTACCTTTTCACTTTCATGTTTTAAACTTGTTTAAATCTTGGTCAAACCTAGGATTTGACCAAGATTCAAATGGGCATAAAATTCAGAAAAAACAAAAACCAAAAACCAAAGCACATATATATATAGCCTTCTTATGTCATATATATATATATAGTAAGCATTCAAGTTGATGAACAAGGTCTAGACATATTCAAAACAGAAAAGGCATGTATCTACCCCTAACCCTTAACTTTGTCTTATGAAGTCAAGCATGAAGAGAAGTGGTTTCGGGTTTCAAACATGGAAATTTCTAAAACTTCCCAAAAGCTTAATTTTAGAGTGACTAGGAAGGATCCAGGCTTACCTTTTCATTTTCATGTTTTAAGTTTGTTTAAATCCTAGTCAAACCTAGGATTTGACCAAGATTCAAATGAGCATAAAAATTCGTAAAAAATCAAAAAAAATGAAAACCCAAAGCACATAGCCTTCTTACGTCATATATATAGTAATTAACAATCAGGTTGATAAACAAGGTATAGACATATTCAAAACATACAAATCATGTACTCCGTATCTACCCCCAACCCTAAACTATGTTTTTGGGGGATTTCTTTGACGAAGTTATAACACCCCCACATTTCACATTGGAATTACTTTCAGTAAATCAGCATAAAGTCGTTTAAATGTGCGAAACTATCTTGAAAGTACTAAAACCGTAAAAGTTGGGAATTGGCACTAAAATATGGCGTAATTTATCTAAAAAATGTAGAGTTGCCAGTTTGACCCGTATCTTATATGTACACCATTCACAAAATAAACATATTTTGTCATCTAGAAAATGAAAAAAAAAATTTATACCGAAAAGTTGAAAAGTCTAGTCATTAACATTGTTGGGAATGGCAAGATGCACCACCATGCCCAATTTGGGCACATTGTAACAAACTGTGCCACAAATATGGCCATAACTATATCATTTGGCTTGCAAACCATGAATCTTCATACACGATAGTCCGCTTTGTGAAGACATTTTGTTTTTCACTACCCTATCACATGTTTCTTATTTTCCCTGTCAACTAACACATACAAGCACACTCCATGTAGAAGGGTTTCATTTTTCAGGTTTTCTTCAGTTTCATTTATTTATTTCAAAACCAGGTCAAAATGTTTTACATGATTATCCTGCAAAGGGGTTGAATATTTCAGTACTATCGCTGGTTTCTATATATAGTAAGTAATATGTATATAAAAATTATTTATGGGGACTTGTAGGACCAAGTTATAACATATCTACAATTCAAATTTGAATTACTTTGAATAAATCAGCATAAAGTCATTTAAATGTGCGAAACTAGCTAGAAAGCACTAAAAACCGTAAATTTGGGATTTGTCATTAAAATATGGCGTAATTTATTTAAAAAATGTAGATGCGCCATTTTGACCCATATCTTTTCTACCCCATGCACAAAAAAACATATTTTATCATCTAGAAAATGAAAAACGATTTTTTATACCGAAAACTTGAAAAGTCTAGTCATCAACATTGTTAGAAATGGCAAGATGCACCACCATGCCCAATTAGGGAACACTATAACAAACAATGTTGTCCAGGGATAATCAAACTTGGTAATATGAACTATGAGATTGAACAAAACGTTATATTTGGTTTACCCTTTGAACCTCCTAACTTACCACAACATTGACTTCTTATTTTTATTTACAAATAGGAGGCGACGTTCCCGTCGACAGCGAGGCGCCTGTGGTGACTTCGTCAATTTCAAGATTCAATCCGCCGGCTCAGTCTTCCGGAGGTGCTCATAGGGGTAGGGTGTGCGTGTGTGTGTTCATAGGGATGAGTGTATACGCGTGTATGTGAGCATCTGCGTTTGTACTGTGTTTCTCAAAAAAATATGTTTTTTATTATCTCAATCAATTAGCATTTGATTTTAAAAAACTACCATAATAATTCATGAGAAAGCGTTGAACAAGTTTCAGAATGTAATTTTAGACTTGATAGTTGATATGACCAATAATAGACTTAAATTAAATTGGATTTCAAAGTTCAGATTTTATAAGCGAATATAGTTTCATGTTGCAGATTATGTATTAGCTTGAGGGGCACCCCTAGAATAAAGTAGGTCGGTCACTTACGTGTGGTCCCATGCGTGTAGGTCCCACACATCAGTGAGCACAAGTCACGTGCGGTAGGTAGGCAAACTCCCAGCAATCTTCTTTGTCAAGTAAAGACTCGTCGTCAAGACTCTCTCTCTCTCTCTCTCTCTCTCTCTCTCTCTCTGTCGCTGAAAAAAAATGAATATTAGACGGGCGCGTAGCCTGCACTGCAGGTCTACATAACTGAAACCCTGTGTGCCAGTCAACATCACTCACCGAAAAAAGTGAAGCATTTCTTTTCACCATAAATAACAGCGGCCCCGTGAGGCACTGCTCTCCCTTTCTCTTAATTTCTCCTTCCGTGTGATCCCTCTTCCACCTTTTATCCTTTGCACGATCGAAACTCCACTTATTGTTGTCATTGTTGCACAAAACACTCACTTAACCTGTTCTTTTGCACATATCACCAACTCATGTATTTGTTGCACAAAGGTCTAAATCTGTCGCTAAGCTACTTTACTCTAAATCTGATGACCGGGACCTAGAAGGTAGTGATATCCCTTGTGTAGTGTGTTTTTTAGAACTCTAAAAGAATATGAAAATATTTTAGCAATTGAAATAATATAAATTAACTAATATGGGATCGATAGTCATGAAATATATTTTCTACTATCCGGCCAATATCAAGTGTCATGAAATATATTCATTGTAAACTTAGTGATAATCACTCGAGTTTGATATGAATGGCCTAGCTAGCTATGGGCATCTCCCACTATATATGTTGTCCACACGACCAAGCAACAAGCATCCATGAGGAAAGTTTCTTATGGGTGACTTTCATCTCTGCCGCAAAACACGCGCCGAAATTGTTGGCGCGTCCCATTTTCAAGCTACCCCAAAACCTGCGGTTTGCCCGTCGGCCTATAAACATCGGTCCACAGAGGATATTTCCCTGTAGAGCACAATTCGAACACCACATCTTTCTCATGCTTCTACCAGGCACACTCCCACGACGACGGCCGTGCCCCACCGCCCCTCCTCACCATCACTGCCTTCTCACCGGCCACCGTAGTGACCGACCACGTTTTACCGGCTCCCTTGCTGCCTAGCAAGCCGGATTAGCTTCCTCGACGCCGACGTTCACCGCGCCATATCTCCTCCGGATCTGCTTCCCCGACTCTGTAGTCCACCTCACCGGAGATCGAGATGGGCAAAAAACGCGGCCCCAAAGTCGACCACCCCCAACCAAAGAGTAAATCCGCCCGGGCCTCAGACGAAGGTTGATGAATACTTTACATGTCCGCTTTTGTTATATGCATTTGATTTCTTACACTAGTTTTCGTTGCTTTCTTGCAATGCATTCTTGCTGATATTAGATCAGTGTAGATAGTTGTTTGCCGCGTAGCTATATGAGATCTTAACCTTACATCTGCTGATCGAGAGGAAGATCGAGGTTATGTCCGCTTTCGTTATGCATTTCTTTTCCGAGAATCACTTCTGTGTGATATGTTTTGGGGGTTTGAAGTATGCATTTTACAAAGGTTATGATAGCAGTCAAGCTAGCAGAGCAATTTGTTGATAGTATTAAACTGCCTGTATTTTTTTTATCTCGGAACTCTGCTGATCGTAACCTTACATCTGCTGATGGAGAGGCAGAGCTTATGTCCGCTTTCGTTACGCATTTCTTTTCCAAATATCACTTCTGTGCGGTACTTTTTTGGGGTTTGAACGTCCCAAATTAGTTGTCCCAAATTTTTTTAAATATGAATGTATCTAGACATGTTTTAGTGTCTTGATGCATCCATATTTTAACAAACTTGAGACAACTAATTTAGGACGGAGGATAGTACATTACTACCTCCACCCCAAACCTGAAGGCTTATTTATAAAAGTCAAACCAAGTAAAGTTTGACCAAACTTTCAGAACAATCTATCAAGAAATATAATATTTTGTAGATACCGTACGAAAATATATTCGTTATCTATTTAATGATATTAAATTTGTATTTTGCATGTTAATGATTTTTGATAAAAACTTCGGGATGGTGGTAGTACGTATTACAAAGGTTATGATAGCAGTCAAGCTAGGAGAGCAATTTATTGATAGTATTAAACTGCCTGTATTTTTTTCTATTTGCAACTCTGTGTGCGCCATGTGGAATTGCATGCTCTAGCCAGTTCATCCAATGAGGTTTTATCACTTAACACCAGAAGTTCAGGATTTTTTTTATCACAGAACCACAACCCTAGAAATTTGTATCACAAAACACTAACATTTGGGGTAATTGTTTCGCAGAATACACGATCTCTGTTTGATAGCCCATTAGTGACCTCCGGCCACCGTCAGTTTAAGAGTGACCGCAGGAGAAAGACAATTAGACTTTATTTTGTGGTATTTGCTGTTAAACGCAAATACAAAGCTGTTTGTCAACACTAGTTGTTAAATCTTAAGTCCAGACAGTTCAAAATAAAATCTTATGTCCAGGGTAGTTGTATTGGTAAACATTATCAAAACCTTATGCTGGTACAGAATATATTACCCAAATCTCATGTTCTTGTGTGGTTATAATTTCTTGTGGATATTTGTCATATGGTAATTCATTTGTGTGTAGCATATGTAACAAGTGTGACTCATATTCTCATTTCCACAGAGTGTCTACAAAATTTCACACCAAAATTCATTTGTTTGTAGCAAACATGCTCACGTACTGTAAATTGGTGTCACGCTGTAGGGTCATGCTCTTGTCAAGCCGACTAATGACAAATAATGTGTTATGTGAAATAATTTCCCCAAATGTTGGTGTTTTGTGATTAAAAATCCCCAACTTGTGGTGCTAAGTGATAAAACCACTCATTCAATAGACCGAGCCTTAGGCATGTATCATTAGATATTTTTTTAGGAAGGCTGCAAATATTTATTTTGAATACTGCGTTGCTACTTGCTAGGATTTGAACTCAGGACCTTGTAGGTCTGATACCATTTCGAATTGCATGCTCTAGCAAGTTCATCCAATAGATCGATCTGTTGGAATTTGGAAGACCCTAGGCAATTATATTAAGCACACGCCATTCCATATGGTTAACCATTGGCATGAAAATGACACTTATATGTGTTTGAGTCTATATGTGGATTGCTTAGCCCTTTCCATCAGTTCGGACTTTTGGTTGCGTTGGCTACTGCATGAAGCTTGACATCATACTTATCCTAAAAATTGTTGCTGCTGCCCTTTGTTGCCCAACATAAATTATTTTTGAGCCATAATTTGTTTGCCCTTTCCATCAGTCCGGACTTCCGGTTGCGTTGGCTAGTGCATGAAGCTTGACAATATGAACATCAATTATTTTTGAGCCATAGTTTGTTTGTCATTACACCTTTTGAGCAGTCTCACTGCTACTATTAATTTGTTCTTATATGCACAGTTCCATGATAAATCTCATCTGCATTTCTCGCCAATGCATGTTAGGTCTTCCACTCGAGAATGAGTACGAAGAGCAACGGAGGCAAACTATTCTGCATAATAGCCGAGTTGCAGCCTCGTTGGGCCTAACACTACATCCTTCTACAAGGTCTAGTGCAAAAACGCCACCCACCTCCCTCACAAAGGATACGGAACATTCCTCTGATTCAGAATTTGATCCTGCTGATTGTGATGGCGAGCTGACTCAGGAAGATGCCCTGGTCGACTATCGTCTGCAACACAACAAGGTGAGTTTTCTCTGTCCTGTCATCGAATTATTTGTCCCAACTTCCATTTGTTGTATCCCAGTCCTACCAAATATGTTACCCATGCCATGTTCAATCTCATTACTACAATTTTTCCTGCTTAGTTAACGCCTCATATATGTTTTGGCATATGTTGCCTGACTGTTTTTCCATTCCATCTGCATATCATCATCATATAATATTGTACATTGAAATATCATTTATGTGTGACAGGCATCTGCAGATTCGGGAAAGAACTTTTCAAGAACGAATAGGAGGAAGAACACTCAACAGGAACCTCAGGCTGATACCGGAGGATGGGTGACAGTGCGTAATAAAAAAAGAGTTAAGCCTGATGCTCGTGCTGCTCCTCCTATTACAAGGTCTAACAAGAGACTGACACGAGGTGGCGAACAGGCCAAGAATGATAACAGTAAAAGGTCTCGTAAAAACCACAAACCATCGAATCAGACAGAAGTAGCCCCAGCATGTACCAGCCCACACATTCCACAACCACCAGTTGCCAATACTGATTCTCAGCAACAATTGCCAACAGAACCAGTTTCCACAGCAAATTCTAGCCAAGAATTGGCACCATCAGGAGTGGTGGTAGGTAATAATGGCCAAGGACACATGATGCTAGTCCCAGATGATACAGCCTCAAATGTCCAAACAGTGCTGCCACAACACCAGCAAACTGGTGATGATCTCCCTCCGACCCTTAGTCCTGCGAAAGACAACTCCTCTCCCGATGATGAGACCCACGCCAAAAAAGGTAATACTTTTTTCAAGACTTGTAGTTTAATGCTCCCTTATGTATCTATATACCATGATAGCTTGATGTAATGCTTAACTTGGTAGGTTCGCCACGATCAATAAAAACGAGGGGGCCAACGGTAGGAAAAAAACTTGCAGCTAAGATTTCCGGAATGGGTTCAAGATTTCGCATCACATCTATTGTAGGTGGCAGAAGGCCACTTCATCCGCATGAATCTTCATATCTTGTATCACAGGTTGGCCATTTTATCAGGAATGAACTTCCTACCTTCCCATTGTGGAAGCAGCACGTTGACACCCCTTCACAGTTCGAGAGTTTAGTGCATAATTTACACGTAAGTCATGCTTCTCCTGGTAATGATAAATTATTCCACATTGATCTGTCCCATTTCTTGTAGCTTACTGTTGTTTCTATGCTATATAACTCACCAATCATTCCACCGTTGTGAGCAGTTAAGGTTTGAATTCGATGAGGATAATGAGGATGTAAAGTTTGTCATCGCTTCCATATTCAAAGAATTGTTGCGCCAGCACCGCTATAAGCTTAAGGCGACATACTTCACTGGCCAGATTACTGCCAATGTTCGAACAAAGTCTCCTGCACCCTGTATGACTGACGAGCAGTGGGGAGATCTTGTCAAGCATTGGTCTGATCCAAAGAATGTGGTATGGCTTATGAGGACCGTGAAACCAGATTAAATTCCGAATACTTATTTTGCGCCAGTGTCTCACTAGTCTCCTTTTGCAGACGTTGTCTAAAAGGAACCAGGCTAACCGCTTGAAACAACGTTTACCAAGCCGTACAGGATCTCGTCACTTGGTTGGGCATCTCTGGCAAAAAGTAATGCCCCGCTGGTCTGTACTGCTACATATGTTACTCGTAAATTGTGTAGAACTCCGTGTGCATGTTATATTTCCATCCTCCATTTCAACCACGTTATTTGATCTCCATATGATTGTACAAAAATGCAGAAAGTAGATCATGCAAACAACATGCAACCAGACAAAGAGATGACTCTGGCAGAGCAGTTCGAGGCATGCCAGAAGAACAAACATAATGTGATAGGAGAACTTGCAGAAAGTGTTATTGTAAGTCTTCTTTATGATTTAAATTTTTTAACTACACACTTGCCAATTTGTAGGAGCAATATGTCAATATGATCTTGTAGGCGTTTTTGTGAAAATGCATTTGATGTGTAATCAGGCATACCAACTTGTAGGATTAGAAGTAGTTCATACACATTAAATCTACCGTCTGCATGTTTCTCTGTAATAACTTTTATTTTTACACGACTCAAAACTTTTCAGGCAAATATGAAATTGGAGATGGCAAAACCCGGGAAAGATGGTATGGAAAAAACTCTAGAAGAATGTATGGAGACATTTACCATGGTACTTAAAAATAAAGATATCACCAAAAACACTTTCCTGCGAAATGCTGGGTTTTTGCAGTCCAAGTCCAAGTCCAAGTCCAAGTCTTTCTCTGCACAAGTTCTGGAGGAACAAATCCAAATAGAACGAGCTGCAGCAGATGTGTTAAGAAACCAAGTTGACATGTTGAGATCGAGATCAGAAGCATGTGATGCCCTACTGCAGGAGGCCAATCAAGTTTGTTATAATCTCTCAAAAGACTAATAAAATGCCATAGATAATTGGAGATGAAAACACTGACATTGACATGTGAGTACCTTGGTATTGTGAAATGTTTACTGAGACTGAGGCACTGTTCCTATTTTGTTGGTGGATGCATTTATCTACGGCTGGGATCAACTTGGTAGTTGTTCCTGTGGATGTTTTAGAAATTGGTTGCCTAGCCTTTTCAATCCGTTCGAACTTAAATGGTATTAGAGCCAAGGTCTCGAGTTTGAATTGTTGACGGTGTGGTTCAATTCATCCTTAAATTGTTGGTGCCCCATTGGCCCTTGTAAAGCTTCATGTGCCTACCTCCGAATCCAGTGTTGAATTTCTCTTGTCACACACGAGGATGGCTGTTAATGTGTATATAAGTGGGTTGCATAGCCCCTTTTATATAAGGTTGCAAGTTTCCTTTTTGTGTTGTGCCTTTGGGATTCAGCCTGCACTTCTGACTTTTGGTTGCGTTGGCTACTGCATAAGTTTAATATAGTTCCATGTGGTTTTTGTTGAGTTCTATAATAAGTGGATTGCCTAGCCCTTTCCATCATTTCGGACCTGTGGTGTGCTATTCTGTTTTCCACGTATTAGACCTCCTCTTCTTAACAAGACTCCATGAGTAGGAGGCACTATGATTTTTTTTTGCGCATGAAATTACTCAATTAGATAGCTTAATCCCATTTGTTGACTCTCTGTTGATCAGCCACTTGAGGGTAAAACTGAGTATATTGCACTAGCCAGTATTTTTTTTATGAGGTAATGCACTAGCCAGTATTAGTACTCGAGGGGAAAACTGAGTGCAGATATTTTTCCAGTGTAAGGCTAACTGAGTACACGTAACGGTGCAGACGTGCAGTACCACGGACGCGTGTCGCGGTGCACAGCGGTTAGGCGGTGCGCGTGTTGAGACCAAACGTCTAGCTTTTTTGAGAAACTGCCGAGACCAACCGTCACGTTGCCAGAGCCCCCTCTCTCCCTCCCTCTGCACACAGTCTCATTCTCACTCACGCACGCAACCACGCCTCTCACGTCCCATCAACTTCTCCAAATCGAAGGAAAAAACACCAACCGCCCACGCGCGCTCCCTGCCGGCGATGGACAAGAAGAATGCGCCGGCGGCCGTCGCCTCCGTGAACTGGGCCTCTCTCTCGGCTGATGGACCACTTCACAAGATCGGCGAATGCTTACTGGCGAACGAGCAGTACGCTGACACCTACTCTGCTATGAGGCAAGTCTGTAGAAATTGGCGCTCAGGTTTACCTGAGCCCGACGTGCACCTGCACGAATGGATCATGCTAGACCACGGCCTTCCACGCGCTGCTGATTTCACCTTCCTCCACCTCCGCACATCCCGCTACGTCACCATCGATCTAACGGAAGTTCATGCAAGGTTCAAATTCCTCCATATCTATAGAGTTAATCTATTTTTATTTTCAATCGTAAACATCTTAGTGCTGAATGTTATCTTCATCAATATATTTTAGATACTACTTTGTCGGCTTTTGCCGTGGCGTCATCGTGCTTGCCCAGAAGAACCAGCCGCACAAGATACGGCTTCTGAACCCACTCACAAAGACATTGAATACTATGTTTGAGGCGCATATGCCAAACGTTATTCTGAAGTCAGTCGCTGTGATGAAGTCCCCGACTATGGTCTTCGTTTCCAAAGATTACCCGGCGGAAATTGCTTGGGTCGATGAGAGCACTCCAACTAAGGGTATAGATGAAGATTGGGGAGAAGGAAGATTTTCGATCGAGCACCATTGTCTGCGTTGCATTACCCCGTTCAATGGTGAATTGTATGCAATAGCTGTGAACAATTTTGAGTTCGGAAAATTAGTGTGCACCAACAATGTCCAGTTGGAGCAGCGTGCGAGCACTGTCAAAATGGATACACTATTTTCATTTCCAGAACTTGGAAATAACAAGTTCTACCTTGTGGAGTCGGATGGTGCTCTGCTGCTTGTGTTGTTGGACAACAAGCATTTGGAGGAAGGTCAACCATTGGTGTACCGTGTGGACACTGAGAGCCGCTCTCTCCATGCCGTCAATAACATTGGCAGTCGTGCCTTCTTCGTCCATTATATCCGGTGTATCTCCGTCGACACCAGAGTGCACCCGACACTTCGACCTGGCTGCATCTACTACACAGATTTTGGTTATATCAGAGAGTACTTTGATGATATAAAGGCCTGGGATGAGTGGCCAATACATGTGAATAGATTAGGAAACTACGGTATGAGAAATGAACAAAGGCCATACCGTTTGGAGGATGTATTGGCTGCACACTGCAGACGAAAGGAGTTCAATGAAAATTTCCTTCAATGGAGTGACGAAGAAATATATGCTGAATGAAGAACATATTCGTTCATCCTGGGGTATCCTAATCTTCATGTTGGCCATACATTGTGTCTTGTATTATTTTCAGATTAGTTTGTCGTGAACATTAACATTGTTATTGGCTGCTTTTGGCTCTTGTATGCAGTTTATGTAGTATTATATTAGTTTTCTGGATTTATTATGCTGCTGTGAATTTATCCTATACTAGCTTCTAGATTTGACTGATTTTGTTTGTAATGATGATGGCTTGATGTGGCTGCTGGCCTTAACTGCCGAAGCAGAGCAATTAGTACTTAACCAGGTGTACCGTCTTTATATTAGTATTATATTATATTACTTGACCATAGCCATATTCAAAATCAAATCTCAGTCGGGCGGCAAAATCTCCCGCCAATCTAGAAATATTTCAGGCGTGTTTTTGAATGGGATAAGAAGATAGAACACGATGATAGTAACCGATATTCAAGGTGATGATGATTTGATTTTGCACTCGGCCTTGAACAGAGGTACTAGTACGGTCTCACAATTTTTTATCATTATACTTGGACCTTAGCCAAATTCAAAATCTCATAGCGGCAAAACTTCCCGCCCACAAAATACAAAAAATTCACACGCTTTCAAATTCCCATTCTACCCTTGTGGAGATGACAGAAAGTCGGTTGGTGGGGGGGTCTGCCCGTCATTTTTTGGATCACCACCTCCCTAGCCCCGGAAACCCTCCCAAAAAAATTCATTTCCCTCAGACCACCCACCGGAACTTCCCAAGTCCCTCTCTCTACCACCTCCACGACCACCGCACCGGAACATCCCCGCCGGACTTCCCTGGCCTACCCGAGCCCTCGCGATCCTCGTCATCCGGCTGCCTGCCGGAGCCGCTTCATCGACGCCGTCATCAACCGGACCGGATCATCCCCGCCGAACCTCGAAACCATATGCTCATCCAGCAGCCTACCGCAGTCGCTTCAGCTGCGGCATCGTCCACCGCATCGGATCTTGCTCACCGACACCGATGTGCATGAACCGAATCTGCTTCACCGGCGCCGTCCATGATCTAAACTCTTCTACTGTCGCTTTTCTATTGCTTGCCTGCAAGTTCTTGTTTAATCTTGGGGGAACCTGTTTGTGCTAACGACGCGCCGTTACGTCTTTGCAGATTAGATGAGTAACCATGAAGTGTAATGGCCGTCTCTCCAACCCCAAGTAGCACATGTAGCGTACTTCATCACCGGATCTATCAACCCCAGGAAGATCTGCTGTGACTCCCACAGAGTGCTTCTCCTAATGTAAGTCCCTTGTTTTAGCGCCATGTTCTGGGTTCAGATGCTTGTTTGTCTGAAGCTCTTTTAGTTCATTCCTAGCTATGACCGTAACACGTTGCTATTTTCTACTTCATTGCTAACTTTAAGCGATTGAACATTTTGGTTTGCATTCCCTGCTCTGTAGATGTAGCCATCATAACTTCTATCTTGCTCAGTCGTTGTTACAAAAATTATACTGTAGGTATTATAGTAACATCCTGCTATTATTTAGTTCATGGCCAATTTTAAGTAATTGCACATGTTGGTTCGCATTCCCTGCTCTATAGCTTTTGGCATCGTAACTTCTATATTTGGTTTACATTCCCTGCTCTGTAGATCTAGCCATCATAACTTTATCTTGCTCAGTCGTTGTTACAAAAATTATGGCCTGCTACTATGTTGTTTGTGCCAATTTTTTACTCCATGAACATGTTGGCTTGCATTCCCTGTACTACAGGTGATGCCATTGTTTTGTATCTAGTTCATTGTAAGCTAACAAAGTAAGGACTTAGTTTGGCATGCTATCACTCTGCTATCTAGCCTGTAGTACAAATAAACTTGTCATACTACTAGATAATAATTTTGCGTGCCATCTTGTTCTTCAAAAGCTGCATTATTGACTTGTTTCTCTGACTTGGCATGACGCTCACATATGGAAAGCTGAACATATTGGTTTGCATTCCCTCTTATACAAGTTCACAGGTGATCCCACTATATTCTGTATCTGGTCCATCCTAAGCTCCAGCATTAACTATCCTCCATGTGTTGCTCATTACAAGTTTATATCCCGAAACATCTTGATTTGCATCCCCTTCACTATAAGTTCAGGAGTATTATTTAGTTCACGGCCAAAATGAAGTAATTGCACTTGGCACATGTTGGTTCACATTCCCTCCTCTTTAGCTTTTGCCATCGTAACTTCTATTTTTGGTTTACATTCCCTGCTCTGTAGATGTAGCCATCATAACTTCATCTTGCTCAGTCGTTGTTACAAAATTTATAGCCTGCTACTATGTTGTTCATGCCAATTTTGTACTCCCTGAACATGTTGGTTTGCATGGGACTCGACAGTAGTAAGTCTGCTGTTTCATTCTAACATGCTCTGTTATATTGGCTGTTGGTATGCGGCATGCACTCTTTGTTTGCTTATTGTGCACATTACAATGATCTTGTTATAACGACGAAATGATGAGTTCCAAATTCTTTGCCAAACAATATTGTAGTGTCTTTGCCTTTCCATTGTTGCTGTCTTAACTTGTAATGTCTTTGTTTCAGATATAGGTGCTGCATGGACAACTTAAAAGATTGCCGGATCGCTTCATTGTATTGCTAGGTTTAATTACCATTCAATTTCTCTGGGTTCTGTAATATTTTTTTCAATGCCTTGCAGCTGATGTAATATTTAGTTAGTTTTTATAGTTCTTTCGCGCATTTTTTCTTTGGTGCTTGTGGTAAGTGAGGCTATCCGACAGAAATCAATGCTGCGTAAATATTCTCAGTATCTAAATCACGAATTCCCATCCCTTAAACGGCCCAATTAAGCGAAATCACATATGTGCCTGCCCGCAAAATCCTAAAGCGCATATTATGCCGGCATATAAACAACAACTAAACGGGCTGGCCCACTTACTTCTTGGGCCAGCCCATTTGATTTACGGTGGACCCCACACACTAATTGGGCTGGCCCACTTGCTTTAAGGTGGACCCCACCAACTACTGGGCCGGCCCATTTGCTTTTGGTGGACCCCACATAATAAATGGGCCGGCCCTTTAAGAGGAAAGTGGGACCCACCTGTGTTTTTGGCCCGGCCCACTATCTTGTTGGGCCGGCCCACTTGCTATATGGTGGACCCCACATACGTGTTGGGCCGGCCCTTTAACAGGAAAGTGGGACCCACATGTGTTTTTGGCCCGGCCCACTACCTTGTTGGGCCGGCCCACTTGCTATATGGTGGTCCCACATACTAAATGGGCCGGCCCTTTAAGAGGAAAGTGGGACCCACCTGTGTTTTTGGCCCGGCCCACTATCTTGTTGGGCCGGCCCACTTGCTATATGGTGGACCCCACATACTAATTGGGCCGGCCTTTAACAGGAAAGTGGGACCCACCTGTGTTTTTGGCCGGCTATCTTCTTGGGCCAGCCCACTTGCTATATGGTGGACCCCACATACTAAATGGGGCCCTTTAACAGAAAGTGGGACCCACTGTGTTTTTGGCCCCCACTATTTTGTTGGCCGGCCCACTTTGTATGGTGGACCCCACAAACGAAATGGGCCGACCCTTTAACTGGAAAGTGGGACCCACCTGTGTTTTTGGCCCGGCCCACTAGCTTGTTGGGCTGCTATACGGTGGACCCCACACACTAAATGGGCCGGCCTTTTAACAGGAAAGTGGGACCCACCTGTGTTTGGCCCGGCCCACTTGCTTCTTGGGCCGGCCCAGTTGCTGTAAGGTGGACCCCACATGTTAAATGGGCCGGCCCATTTAACTTTTGACCAGTCAACATTAGAGGTTAGGCCCGGCCCACGTAACTAATGGACCGGCCCAGCTATATAGTTGACCGGTCAAACTATGTCATCTGGCCCGGCCCGCTTAAGACGTGGCAGGCCTCGTGTGGGCCTACCATCTACCACGGGGTTTCAGCCGGTTAACGCCGTTAACTGGCAGTTAACGGCGTCTGCCACGTGTCAGTTTGCATGACGTCAGCAGTCAACGGGCTCCCGAAAACACTTCCGCAACGGTCCGATTTTCCGTGGCGGAAGGGCGCCCAAGCGCGACGGACCGAAAAAATCGTCGTTGGACTTTGCCTGACGCAGTTTCCACAACGGAACCCATATCGTCGGGTTAGGCCCATAGGCGACGAAAAATACCCCTTAGCGGACGATTTTGAGACGTTGTCTATCAGAACTTTTCTTGTAGTGTTTATCAACTTGAATGCTTACTATATGGCATAAGAAAACTATGTGCTTTGGTTTTTCATTTTTCTTTTTTTTAAATTTTGATGCCCATCGAATCTTGGTCAAATCCTAGGTTTGACCAAGATTTAAACAAGTTTAAAACATGAAAATGACCAGGGAAGCATGTATCCTTCTTAGTCACTCTAAAATGAATTTTTTGGGAGGTTTTTGAAATTTCCATGTTTGAAACCCAAAACCAGTTCTCTTCATGCTTGACTTCATAAGACAGAGTTTAGGGGTTAGGGGGTAGATACATAATTTGTATGGTTTGAATATGTCTAGACCTTGTTTATCAACTTTAATGCTTACTATATGACATAAGAACACTATGTGCTTTGGTTTTTCATTTTTCTGATTTTTAAATTTTAATGCCCATTTGAATCTTGGTCAAATCCTAGGTTTGACCAAGATTTAAACAAGTTTAAAACATGAAAATGAAAAGGGAAGCATGTATCCTTCTTAGTCACTCTAAAATGAAGTTTTTGGGAGGTTTTTGAAATTTCCATGTTTGAAACCCAAAACCACTTCTCTTCATGCTTGACTTCATAAGACAGAGTTTAGGGGTTAGGGAGTAGATACATGATTTGTATGGTTTGAATATGTGTAGACCTTGTTTATCACCTTTAATGCTTACTATATGACATAAGAAGACTATGTGCTTTGGTTTTTCATTTTTCTGATTTTTTTAATTTTCTGCCCATTTGAATCTTGGTCAAATCCTTGGTTTGACCAATATTTAGACAAGTTTAACACGTGAAAACGAACTGATAATCCCATTTGTTGACTCATTTAACTAGTTAATCCCATTTGTTGACTCTCTGTTGACCAGGCACTTGAGGTAAAACTGAGTATATTGCACTAGCCAGTATTAGTACTCAAGGGGAAAACCGAGCACACAAAAAATGCTACAGTATAAGACTCGAGAGTATATCTAAATTTCCAGGGTTAGACTCGAGTACGCGTGTTGCGGTGCAGAAGTGGAAGACGTGCAATTGTTGACGGGTACTGACGCGAGTCGCGGTGCAGAAGTCGAAGACGTGCAATTGTGGACGCGTGTCGCGTTGCAGAAGCCCAAGACGTGCAGACGTTAAATGGTGGACGCGTAGGACGCGGGTCGCATTAACCACCCCTCGCCTTTATAGACGCCTCCTCGCACTATCTCTGTCACTCTCACTCGCTCATGCAACGCCGCCTCTCACGTCCCATCATCTTCTCCAAAGCAAAAACCCTCTCCCTCTCTGCAGGCGAGATGGACATGGAGAATGCGAATCCCATCGTCCATGACGCCGTCGGCTCCAAGCGCGACGCCTCCCTCTTCGACGTCGTCCCCTCAAAGGCCGTCGCCGCCGCCGGTGGCGGTCGTATCCCGCCGGGATGGGACCCCTATGAGCCGGTGCCGTACATCTCGCCTCCGAACCCCTACGACACCTTCATGGACGACCCATGGAACGAGGTAACTATGGTTTGCTCCCTTTTTTGTTCCCCATTCCTTTTTGAACCCTATTTTTGCTGGTTCCCTAGTAACTATTAGTGCCGATCTGTAGATGGTTGAGTATTGGGTTAATATTTGCGCCGATTTTATTCCATTTTGCTTTGATCCCTTCTTGATTTCGTTTAAGATTTGGAGTTCGGCCGTTCGGTTAATTTATGCAAGTAATAATGGGATCTCAATCAGTTAATTTATGGGATCTCAGTCAGTTATTTTATGCAGGAATCAAAAGATATCAACCGTTTAATTTTGCAAATATTCTGGAATCTGTTCAAAATCAGATCTGGAATCTGTTTCTTTGCCTATGATGAATCGTTGGGCACAAATTTTTACAGAGTGGGTTCAGCGAACCATTGCTGTGTACAAATCTGTTGTGCATGAGCTATGGTTCGCTAACACCATCCCTGTAGACATATAATCGTGTCCACTCTAACTGAGGCTGGCTCTGTTTTTCCTTACTTTGTTATCATGCACGTTAGTCATCGTTGCATCTCATTCACTAATAGTTCCCGTTTGATATGGATCAGCTGTCTGGCAGCGACGTCGGCAGCGACGACGAGCACCATGACGTCAAGACTCGCCAGGTGCTGCGGAGGCTGCAGGTCGGCCAGTACGTCTCCTACTTCGCCAAGGGTGTCTACAGGTGCCCCTTCTGCACTAGGAGGCTCGGCCGCACTGACTTCAACTGCCTCCTCACGCATGCCGAGAACATCGGCAACACCAACCCCAAGGTCGGCGCGTCGGTGAACCCCCACTCCTTCCGCGCCAAGCACATGGCGCTCGGCATGCACCTCCGCAGCATCCAGCGGGTGGAGATCTCCGCCGGGCGCATGCCTCCGCTCAAGCCCAAGGCTCCCAAGGGGAGCAACAAGTGGAGGCAGATGGGGTAGGCGGAGTCCTGGACGTGTGCTGCTGCTGCTGCAAAGCAGCTTCTATTTTGTTGTTAGCTAGGGATCCCTTGTTGTTATGTTGTTAGTATGATGGTGTTGTGAAGAACCTCGAACCTGTTGGCTGCTGTGTATGCAGCTTATTATCTAGGGAGGGATCCCTATTATCTATCCCTATTCTACTGGAGTATATTTTGTTGGCCCTACTTTGTTTTCTCGATTTACTATTACTGCGAATTTGTCGTACGGAGTACATTACCCTGGAGATTTGCTTCTAGATTTAACTACATACATATGGACCAGAGGGAGTACTAGATTTGCTGCCATATTGGGCAAACAACGAGGGCCAAAAGGCACAAATAATTGAAGAAAGACAGAAATGCAAGCTTCTCTAGATTTGATACTAATTTGGTTAATAAAGACAAAGAGACAGAGGGGGAAAAGGTGCTCTTAAAAATGCCAATTCGCGCCGAGAGAGACAGAACCCAGCTCCTGCTCACGTACAACCAAACGCGGTCTCGTCCTGTCCCACGCGGTCCCTTTCTACTAGCCCCACACGTCAGCACGGAACGGTCAACTAAACTGGAATCCTCCCGTCTGAGCTCCTTCTGCGGGTTACAAATAAGGGCTTGGCGAAAACTGAGGAAAAACATAAGGCAATCTTATTGACTAATATAGCTGTTTAATTAATAAAAGGATTAGCTACAACGTGCTCAGTTTGCCCATTTATTAAGGTATAAGACTGGCAGGAGAGAAAGTAATCGCTAGTTTCCTCATTTTGCCCCTGCATGCTCGCACGATTAAAGCTCCTTCCGCACGCGCTGGACTCCTCGTTTCCTTAAACCTCCTCGTTTCTCGGGATAGACCAACAGTTTTTCAGGATCTTGGGGTTTTTTTTTTGACAATCAATACCACATATATTCATAGCAAAAATAGTACATGGTAGAGGGCTACATGACGACTAGATATATCACCAAAAAAGGTGATGCATGTCTCCTTCACCAAAACAGCTGAAACAAGTACACGAACGCAAGTACACCACCATAATAATACTACTACATTAACACAAGTACGAGTAATAAAGTAAGAGTACTACTCCCTCTAATCTAATTTAAACCAAAATAAAACTTAAACTTCATCCTAAATTTGAACTAGTGCCTCGTCCTCGTTCTTCGCTCATTTTCTGATCCAAGACGGCGCAGAGTGCCAGAGTGCATGGCACGGAACTCTTCATCGGTGGCATGCCATGGGCATGTCACCGGATGCATGATTTTTTTCGCAATGTTTTAAATTTGAATTTAGGCCGCATGTCACACGGTGACATGCAAAAGGTGCATGTCACCTGGTGGTGGTAGGCAACTACCCTCATTTACGGCGGCGTAGGCGACTGGACGCCGCGTGGCCAGCCGCTGCCTCGTGGCCGCCTCGGTTTCCACGCGGGAGACCATTAAACGCCGACGACCAACCTTCCCGCGTCACGGTTAGCGACTATGACTATAAGGGCAAAACGCTAAACTCTCTCGTTCCATTCACTTTCTTCCTCTCTCCACCTAACAAACATTTGTTCGTCGCTCTCTCCTCCAGCAATGTCTTCAAAATTCAGGTCGTCGGCGGTCAAGTACGCGGAGAAAAAACGCCGGCTCGAAATTTCGAGAGACGCTTCCAGAAACCAAGTGGGCTCGCCGTCGCCGCCGCCGCCGCCGAAACGCGTCCGTGCTGTGCTCACCGGGTTAGTTTCCTTCGCCATGTACTTTCGTTTCTTTCGTCGCTCTCTCCTCCAGCAATTAATGTGTTCAAACTTCAGGTCGCCGGCGGTCAAGTACGCGGATAAAAAACGCCGGCTCGAAATTTCGAGAGACGGTTCCAGAAACCAAGTGGGCTCGCCGTCGCCGCCGCTGCCGCCGCCGCCGAAACGCGTCCGTGCTGTGCTCACCGGGTTAGTTTCCTTCGCCATGTACTTTCGTTTCTTCTTGCCCGGGCTCAAGCTCTTTAAGAGTCTCTATGGTTATACATCTTAAAGGGTTGGAAGTTCCAACGACGCCCCTACTGCACCAACTTCCACGACCAAGGAATCATCGTCGTCCGATGATTTCAACCCGGCCCTACCCCGGCGAAATGAGGTAGCACCAAGCACTGTGTAGTTATCTTCTTCTTCTTCTTCTTCTTCTTCTTCCTTTGCGCTTACTTGCTACCGATGATTTCGCCCTGAAGGAAGCGGCGCCGACTATCGACACCACTGTCGCCATCTTGATGGAAAAAAACGAGGAGCTCAGCTTAGAGTGTGATCGCCTCCGAGACGATTTGGCTGCCAAGAAGAAGAATTCGAAAACTCTTGTGGAGCTCATTTGCAGCCTTCGAAATGAGCGCGATATGTTGAAGAACGAGCTGATTAAGCAGAAAGCATCAGCGGAGAAAGCCAGCAGCATACTCAAGACTGTGTGCCTCGACAGAGACAAGTCTGATATAGAGTACAAAATCCTTCTTCAGGATAAAGTACAGCTCCAAAAGTTGAACCTTGAATATGCTGACATCGCCATCCTTGCCCTTCTCGAGAGGCAGAAGGCACAAGATAAGTTGATGCACCTGATGTTGGAGAGCTGCAGTGAAAGAGAAGAGACATTGAAAGAAGTGAGCAGTTTGGTGGGATACATGAGTGACGTCGGGCGAACTTCGCAGAATCCGCCCCGGCTGAGCTCAAATTCCAGCGGAACCAGCTTTCAGCAATGCATGTTAGGCGCACCTACAACTTCTACTCATTGATTAGAGGTCGCACGACATGGCATTTTCCCTCGAAATAGTAGTACTGTACTAATAGTTGTACTACTTAATATGTACCTTTTTGTAAAATAATTTCTTACATGTATTAGAAACTACCCCTCTCGTTTCTGGATGCACCCGGGACATTGTCATCCGGCCCTCTTCTGGACAAACCCCCTCGGGAAGGGCGGTATATTTTGCACATTTCGCTACTAGTACTTCTAATTCCACCGCTTATTTTTCTAATCCGTTAAATCGTTAATTGGATGACCAACTGATGGAAGCTGCGATAGATTAGACCAACAAGTGGTGAATTGTGCAAAAGATATGTCCGTGTTTTATGCAAAAGAGTGATATGGGGATCTGGTGGAATCTTGAATTTCCTCTTCAGTGGTAGGCATGCTTCACTTATAGCTGGAGTACATTGCGGACCTGGTGCATTTCGTCAGTACCGATCAGCTATTTTTGCTTATCCGGGAAGAAAAGGTAGTACTAGCCTTTTCTGTGAGATGTCTTTTCAGTGCTACGGAGTTGTCTGTTCACTGCTTGCTTTGTCTGTCGGTGACTTTGCCAAGCTGACTTTGCCATGACTTTGGGTGACTGATATGTGGACCACAGTTGTAAGTGACTCAAAGTCACTGACTTTGGGGACTCGTGAATGCTTCGTATATTTCTGACGGTTTCTGAATTATGTACTCCGTACAACTTTTGTAATATTGGTCAAACTAGTTTTGACCAGGGTTTGTGTAGGGTGTTTTTTTTTGGTTGGTCCAAATGGTGTTGTGTGGTCCAAATGTGATGTATCATCACACCACCATGTGCCCCCCTCCCCCCACCCCACCCCTAGGTTTTGGTAATGCCATTCTGATACATGCTTCTTAGAAGGAGTACATTTTTTCCGTTAGGGCATGACAATTTTGAAAAATTCAAAAAAAAATGGGAAGACAGAATGGTAACATCATTTTCCATGTGATGATGCACCCCTGTGCCAAATTTTGGTTCATTTTAAGAATGTAAGGTGACAAATTACTCGAGGAAGCTAGTTGGAGTAGACGGGCATGATCGGATTGGCATAGGCGATTTATTTTTTGAAGGATGTTATTTTTCATAGACAATATCTGACACAAAAAATAAAATGTTAAGGTCTCATATTATTCTGAATGATTTTGAATTACTTATGACGTTTGGAAGTATTGGTATACATGAGTCCCACATGAAGTTAAATGGTCCAAAAAAAAGTTTCGTACACGTCTCCCAGAAAGTGGAAAGTCGAGTACATGCATGACTTCACGCGTCCACTACTGGATACAGGGAGTCGGAGGCTATAACATAATCGGCCTCATCATCTCTCGCGAGCTCGTCCTCTCCACTCCCCCAACTTGCCTCCCCCACACTGTGAAAACCCCCATCCACTCACCGCACCTCTGAGGCATCGACTTTCCCGTTTCCAACCACAACAGCATGAAGATAGGTATTGCATACGAGGCGGAGCAATAGGCGACCGCCCACGCAGAGGATGCCTCTACGGTAGTGGCCGTCGTGGTGGGTGAGGCTTCACCGGGCACCCAAGCCGCTCGTCTCCTCTGCTTGTCGGATTCTTCGACCTCGGTCGAAATGGGCATCCTGGCCGTCACGACGGGTGAGGCTTCACCGGGCACCCATGCCGCTCGTCTCCTCTGCTTGTCTGGTTCTTCGACCTCGGTCGAAACGGGCGTCCTGGCCGTCGAGCAGAAGGTGGATACCAACGTTGTTTATCCCGCCGAAGATGTGCACGGCGTTGCAGGCCACCACGGCGAGGTCTTCCTAGGCCCGATGCTGGACGCGAACCTCGACCCCTTCGACGATTTCGGCCCAAACGTTCAGTTCCAGGAGGATGTTGAGGGTGATGACGAGGAGGTACTTCTCTTTTACCGAAACTGTCCCAACCCTCTTTGTGTCATATTGCTGTTCACATGGTTTGCACGAGCCTGGTTCTTGATTGATTTGATATCCTACCTTGTTCTTGTAGATGTAATTGATTCTACGATTCGTAAGATCAGATTCTAGTTTAATTTCGACTAATCTGCCATGTAGTCATATAATCAATTTATGTGTTCATACTTAGTGGACTTGCAATTGTTGTGGCTAATGTTCATGGTTGTTCATAGGGTTTCTCATGATTTATTACGATTTCTTCTGCCATTTACTTGTTCTACACATTTAATTTTAGGGTTTCTAAGGTTTGATTATGTTAGTGGAGTATTTATTCGATCTGTCATAAAAAACCTGATTATGTAGTACTTAATAATTCATAGGAGTATTCTGATGACATGGACAACAACAAGGTGCGCAGGGACCGGAAAAGCCGCTATGTTCTCAAGCGGCTGAAGGGTGGTGAAATTCGTTTCTGCATGCGCGGGGAGCTATTTTGCCCATTATGTGGCAAATTTCTCTAGAAGGACATCCACAGCCTGATCCAACATGCGATGGGTGTAGGCCTAAGTACATAGGGGGAAACACCGCCCTGCAACCAAGGCCAAGTACGCATCATATGGCCTCTTCCTCCAGAATTACGTCTTGCCTAGCTTGCTCCACGTCAACGCCCCTGCTGCTGGCCCTCATGCTCCTGGTCATGTTTAAAGTTCATATGTGTAATCTTAATCCCTTTGGAAGTTCAGCATTAAACTCTACTAGTACAACCGTGGTGGTCTTGTGATGTAGTACTCTTTTGATGCATTTGTGATGTAGTAGTACTTTTTTTGAAATGATATAGTACTATCTAAGAAAAGTACTCCCTCCGATTCACATTCATTTCACATCAAGAAATATGGATCAGAGCGAGGGAGTAAATTAAACATGGCATCTCGTGCATGAAGCTTGACATATCGATCAGGTTGGCTAGAATAGCAATACAATGTTGCTCATTAGGCAAATGCATGCCATGTACGATAGTATACATCCAGTAAAGAAGTCTATACTGACATAAAAAAACTACTTTGGGGATGAGAGTCAATTGGGGCATCTACAATATAGAAAATCTTGCTCGTAGATGATTTTGGCTAAGAGGGTTTTACTCACATTACACGTGCCACTTTCCTTGTCTGCAAAACAAGTTCCAATAAAGGGAGAGGAAAGAAGAGGGTATTGTGGGCGAGATTGAACACCTTTTTTATGTGTTAAGCTGAGGCCTCGTTTAGATGAGGATTTCGACTTATGCCTAACAGCTCAACACATCCACAAATAACTCTGCTTGCGCACACCACCGTTCATTAAAAATAACAATATTAGCTCGCAAGATTAAGAACAAAGTGAATTTAAGTAACTTGGTAAGCTTTTCAAGCAATATATTCAGAGAAAGAGCACACATGTTCGGCTCAAAATAATCATAAGAGAAGAACAATAAATCTAAGACACCACATGGATTCATACCTTGAGTCGACGCTGGCTCGTAGAAGGGCGGCCGCGCCTCGAGGATGCCGGGGACGTCTCCACCTCGGTCTCACATGTGACTGCTTATCGGCGGGTGGTGCGCCGCGCCATGTAGAAGATCTATCAAGAGATGAGAGCCCGATGACGCTACCGACGCCTCAACCTTGATAGCACCGACTTGTTGCTCCGCACCGAGATGCGCCACGTGCAAGATTTAGCGGATGCACTAATTTTAGAGATATGTCATGATCATTGTAACAAATTTCAACGTGATGATGATTTGATCTTGTACTCGGCCTTGAACATAAGAACTAGTACAATCTCACCTTTTTTTATCATTATCCTTTGCGAGATTTAGCGGTTGCGCCAAATTCAGAGAAATATCATGATCATGGTAACACAATTTTCAATATAATGATGATTTGATGTTGCACTCGACCTTGAACATAAGTACTAGTACGGTCTCACAAATTTGTATCATTATACTTTGCAAGTTTTAGTGGATGCGCCCATTTTCAGAGGTAGATCATGATCATGGTAAGTTGGTAACAAATTTTCAACGTGATGATGATTTGATTTTGCACTCGGCCTTGAACAGAGGTACTAGTACGGTCTCACAATTTTTTATCATTATACTTGGACGGTGGCCAAATTCAAAATCTCATAGCGGCAAAACTTCCCGCCCACAAAATACAAAAATTTCACACGCTTCCAAATTCCCATTCTACCCCTGTGGAGATGGCAGCAAAGTCGGTTGGTGGGGGGGTCTGCCCGTCATTTTTTGGATCACCACCTCCCTAGCCCGGAAACCCTCCCAAAAAAATTCATTTCCCTCAGACCACCCACCGGAACTTCCCAAGTCCCTCTCTCCCACCTCCACGACCACCGCACCGGAACATCCCCGCCGGACTTCCCTGGCCTACCCGAGGCCTCGCGATCCTCGTCATCCGGCTGCCTGCCGGAGCCGCTTCATCGACGCCGTCATCAACCGGACCGGATCATCCCCGCCGAACCTCGAAACCATATGCTCATCCAGCAGTCTACCGCAGTCGCTTCAGCTGCGGTATCGTCCACCCCGCCGGAGCCGCTTCGCCGGATCCGTCGTCCACCGCATCGGATCTTGCTCACCGACACCGCTGTGCATGAACCGGATCTGCTTCACCGGCGCAGTGCATGATCTAAACTCTTCTACTGTCGCTTTTCTATTGCTTGCCTGCAAGTTCTTGTTTAATCTTGGGGGAACCTGTTTGTGCTAACGACGCGCCGTTACGTTTTTGCAGATGAGATGAGTAACCATGAAGTGTAATGGCCGTCTCTCCAACCCCAAGTAGCACATGTAGCGTACTTCATCACCGGATCTATCAACCCCAGGAAGATCTGCTGTGACTCCCACAGAGTGCTTCTCCTAATGTAAGTCCCTTGTTTTAGCGCCATGTTCTGGGTTCAGTTTCTTGTTTGTCTGAAGCTCTTTTAGTTCATTCCTAGCTATGACCGTAACACGTTGCTATTTTCTACTTCATTGCTAACTTTAAGCGATTGAACATTTTGGTTTGCATTCCCTGCTCTGTAGATGTAGCCATCATAACTTCTATCTTGCTCAGTCGTTGTTACAAAAATTATAGGTATTATAGTAACATCCTGCTATTATTTAGTTCATGGCCAATTTTAAGTAATTGCACATGTTGGTTCGCATTCCCTGCTCTATAGCTTTTGGCATCGTAACTTCTATATTTGGTTTACATTCCCTGCTCTGTAGATCTAGCCATCATAACTTTATCTTGCTCAGTCGTTGTTACAAAAATTATGGCCTGCTACTATGTTGTTTGTGCCAATTTTTTACTCCATGAACATGTTGGCTTGCATTCCCTGTACTACAGGTGATGCCATTGTTTTGTATCTAGTTCATTGTAAGCTAACAAAGTAAGGACTTAGTTTGGCATGCTATCACTCTGCTATCTAGCCTGTAGTACAAATAAACTTGTCATACTACTAGATAATAATTTTGCGTGCCATCTTGTTCTTCAAAAGCTGCATTATTGACTTGTTTCTCTGACTTGGCATGACGCTCACATATGGAAAGCTGAACATATTGGTTTGCATTCCCTCTTATACAAGTTCACAGGTGATCCCACTATATTCTGTATCTGGTCCATCCTAAGCTCCAGCATTAACTATCCTCTATGTGTTGCTCATTACAAGTTTATATCCCGAAACATCTTGATTTGCATCCCCTTCACTATAAGTTCAGGAGTATTATTTAGTTCACGGCCAAAATGAAGTAATTGCACTTGGCACATGTTGGTTCACATTCCCTCCTCTTTAGCTTTTGCCATCGTAACTTCTATTTTTGGTTTACATTCCCTGCTCTGTAGATGTAGCCATCATAACTTCATCTTGCTCAGTCGTTGTTACAAAATTTATAGCCTGCTACTATGTTGTTCATGCCAATTTTGTACTCCCTGAACATGTTGGTTTGCATGGGACTCGACAGTAGTAAGTCTGCTGTTTCATTCTAACATGCTCTGTTATATTGGCTGTTGGTATGCGGCATGCACTCTTTGTTTGCTTATTGTGCGCATTACAATGATCTTGTTATAACGACGAAATGATGAGTTCCAAATTCTTTGGCAAACAATATTGTAGTGTCTTTGCCTTTCCATTGTTGCTGTCTTAACTTGTAATGTCTTTGTTTCAGATATAGGTGTTGCATGGACAACTTAAAAGATTGCCGGATCGCTTCATTGTATTGCTAGGTTTAATTACCATTCAATTTCTCTGGGTTCTGTAATATTTTTTTCAATGCCTTGCAGCTGATGTAATATTTAGTTAGTTTTTATAGTTCTTTCGCGCATTTTTTCTTTGGTGCTTGTGGTAAGTGAGGCTATCCGACAGAAATCAATGCTGCGTAAATATTCTCAGTATCTAAATCACGAATTCCCATCCCTTAAACGGCCCAATTAATCGAAATCACATATGTGCCTGCCCGCAAAATCCTAAAGCGCATATTATGCCGGCATATAAACAGCAACTAAACGGGCTGGCCCACTTACTTCTTGGGCCAGCCCATGTGAGTTACGGTGGACCCCACACTCTAATTGGGCTGGCCCACTTGCTTTAAGGTGGACCCCACCCACTACTGGGCCGGCCCACTAATTAGTTGGGCCAGCCCATTTGCTTTTGTGGTGGACCCCACATACTAAACGGGCCGGCCCTTCAAGAGGAAAGTGGGACCCACCTGTGTTTTTGGCCCGGCCCACTATCTTGTTGGGCCGGCCCACTTGCAATATGGTGGACCCCACATACTAATTGGGCCGGCCCTTTAACAGGAAAGTGGGGCCCACCTGTGCTTTTGGCCCGGCCCACTATCTTGTTGGGCCAGCCCACTTGCTATATGGTGGTCCCACATGGTAAATGGGCCGGCCCTTTAATAGGAAGGTGGGACCCACCTGTGTTTTTGGCCCGGCCCACTATCTTGTTGGGCCGGCCCACTTTCTATATGGTGGACCCCACATAACAAATGGCCCGGCCCATTAACAGGAATGTGGGACCCACATGTGTTTTTGGCCCGGCCCACTATCTTGGTGGGCCAGCCCACTTGCTATATTGTGGACCCCACATACTAAATGGGCCGGCCCTTTAACAGGAAGGTGGGACCCACCTGTGTTTTTGGCCCGGCCCACTATCTTGTTGGGCCGGCCCACTTGCTATATGGTGGACCCCACATACTAAATGGGCCGGCCCTTTAACAGGATAGTGGGACCCACCATGTGTTTTTGGCCCGGCCCACTAGCTTGTTGGGCCGGCCCACTTGCTATATGGTGGACCCCACACACTAAATGGGCCGGCCCTTTAACAGGAAGGTGGGACCCACCTGTGTTTTTGGCCCGGCCCACTTGCTTCTTGGGCCGGCCCAGTTGCTGTAAGGTGGACCCCACATGTTAAATGGGCCGGCCCATTTAAGTTTTGACCAGTCAACATTAGAGGTTAGGCCCGGCCCACGTAACTAATGGACCAGCCCAGCTATATAGTTGACCGGTCAAACTATGTCATCTGGCCCGGCCCGCTTAAGACGTGGCAGGCCTCGTGTGGGCCTACCATCTACCACGGGGTTTCAGCCGGTTAACGCCGTTAACTGCCAGTTAACGGCGTCTGCCACGTGTCAGTTTGCATGACGTCAGCAGTCAACGGGCTCCCGGAAACACTTCCGCAACGGTCCGATTTTCCGTGGCGGAAGGGCGCCCAAGCGCGACGGACCGAAAAAATCGTCGTTGGACTTTGCCTGACGCAGTTTCGACAACAGAACCCATATCGTCGGGTTAGGCCCATAGGCGACGAAAAATGCCCCTTAGTTGACGATTTTGGGACGTTGTCTATCAGAACTTTTCTTGTAGTGTTATCATGTTTTTGTGCCAAGCAAAGTTTCTATGTTAAAGTTGATGTTATATTTGGGATCGCTGCGCAGAAACAGCATTGCTGACTGTCACGAATCTGGGCACAAGTCTCTGTAGAAAATTCGAAAAAATCTGCCAATTTACGAGCGTGATCCTCAGATATGTACGCAACTTTCATTAGTTTTGAGTTTTTCCATTTGAGCAAGTCTGGTGCCATCTTAAAATTCGTCTTTACGGACTGTTCTGTTTTGACAGATTCTGCCTTTTATTTCGCATTGCCTCTTTTGCTATGTTGGATGAATTTCTTTGATCCATTAATGTCCAGTAGCTTTATGCAATGTCCAGAAGTGTAAAGAATGATTGTGTCACCTCTGAACATGTGAATTATTAATTGTGCACTAACCCTCTAATGAGTTTGCTTGAAGTTTGGTGTGAAGGAAGTTTTCAAGGGTCAAGAGAGGAGTATGATATACTATGATCAAGAGGAGTGAAAGCTCTAAGCTTGGGGATGCCCCCGTGGTTCACCCCTGCATATTCTAAGAAGACTCAAGCGTCTAAGCTTGGGGATGCCCAAGGCATCCCCTTCTTCATCGACAACATCATCAGGTTCCTCCCCTGAAACTATATTTTTATTCAGTCACATCTTGTGTTCTTTACTTGGAGCGTCGGTTTGTTTTTGTTTTTGTTTTGAATAAAATGGATCCTAGCATTCACTTTGTGGGAGAGAGACACGCTCCGCTGTTGCATATGGACAAATATGTCCTTAGGCTTTACTCATAATGTTCATGGCGAAGTTTCTTCTTCGTTAAATTGTTATATGGTTGGAATTGGAAAATGCTACATGTAGTAATTCTAAAATGTCTTGGATAATGTGATACTTGGCAATTGTTGTGCTCATGTTTAAGCTCTTGCATCATATGCTTTGCATCCATTAATGAAGAAATACATAGATCTTGCTAAAATTTGATTTGCATATTTGGTCTCTCTAAGGTCTAGATAATATCTAGTATTGAGTTTTGAACAACAAGGAAGACGGTGTAGAGTCTTATAATGTTTACAATATGTCTTTTATGTGAGTTTTGCTGCACCGGTTCATCCTTGAGTTTGCTTCAAATAAACCTTGCTAGCCTAAACCTTGTATCGAGAGGGAATACTTCTCATGCATCCAAAATCCTTGAGCCAACTACTATGCCATTTGTGTCCACCAAATCTACCTACTACATGGTATTTCTCCGCCATTCCAAAGTAAATTGCTTGAGTGCTACCTTTAAAATTCCATCATTCACCTTTGCAATATATAGCTCATGGGACAAAATAGCCTTAAAAACTATCGTAGTATTGAATATGTACTTATGCACTTTATCTCTTATTAAGTTGCTTGTTGTGCGATAACCATGCTTCTGGGGAACGCCATCAATTACTCTTTATTGAATATCATGTGAGTTGCTATGCATGTCCGTCTTGTCTGAAGGATCTATCACCTTAGTGGTTGGAGCATGCAAAATTGTTAGAGAAGAACATTGGGCCGCTAACTAAAGCCATGAATCATGGTTGAAGTTTCAGTTTTGGACATATATCCTCAATCTCATATGAGAATAATAATTGTTGCTACATGCTTATGCATTTAAGAGGAGTCCATTATCTGTTGTCCATGTTGTCCCGGTATGGATGTCTAAGTTGAGAATAATCAAAAGCGAGAAATCCAAAATGCGAGCATTCTCCTTAGACCTTTGTACAGGCGGCATGGAGGTACCCCTTTGTGACACTTGGTTGAAACATGGCATGCAAAGATCCGGTAGTCCAAGCTAAGTAGGACAAGGTGCGGGCACTATTAGTATACTATGCATGAGGCTTGCAACTTGTAAGATATAATTTACATAACTCATATGCTTTATTACTACCGTTGATAAAATTGTTTCATGTTTCCAAAATAAAAGCTCTAGCACAAATACAGCAATCGATGCTTTCCTCTTTGAAGGACCATTCTTTTACTTTTATTGTTGAGTCAGTTTACCTATCTCCCTCCACCTCAAGAAGCAAACACTTGTGTGAACTGTGCATTGATTCCTACATACTTGCATATTGCACTTGTTATACACTTTATGTTGACAATATCCATGAGATATACATGTTATAAGTTGAAAGCAACCGCTGAAACTTAATCTTCCTTTGTGTTGCTTCAATACCTTTACTTTGATTTATTGCTTTATGAGTTAACTCTTATGCAAGACTTATTGATGCTTGTCTTGAAGTACTATTCATGAAAAGTCTTTGCTTTATGATTCAGTTGTTTACTCATGTCATTACCATTGTTTTGATCGCTGCATTCATTACATATGTTTACAAATAGTATGATCAAGATTATGATAGCATGTCACTTCAGAAATTATCTTTGTTATCGTTTTACCTGCTCGGGACGAGCAGAACTAAGCTTGGGGATGCTGATACGTCTCCAACGTATCGATAATTTCTTATGTTCCATGCCACATTATTGATGATATCTACATGTTTTATGCACACTTTATGTCATATTCGTGCATTTTCTGGAACTAACCTATTAACAAGATGCGAAGTGCAGTTCTGTTTTCTGTTTTTGGTTTCAGAAATCCTAGTAACGAAATATTCTCGGAATTGGACGAAATCAACGCCCAGGTTCCTATTTTGCCGGAAGCATCCAGAACACCCGAGAGCCGCCAGAGGCCCCGTGGGCCCGGATGATAGGGTGGCGCGGCCTGGGCCCTGGCCGCGCCGCCTATGGTGTGGGCACCCCTTCGACCCTCCGAGGCTGCCCTTTCGCCTATATAAAGCCCCTGCATCGAAAACCCTTACGGAGGAAGCCACGGTACGCGAAACCTTCCAGAGCCGCCGCCATCGCGAAGCCAAGATCTGGGGGATAGGAGTCTCTGTTCCGGCACCCTGCCGGACGGGGAAGTGCCCCCGGAAGGCTTCTCCATCGACACCGCTGGCATCTCCTCCGCCATCTTCATCACCGCTGCTGCTCCCATGAGGAGGGAGTAGTTCTCCATCGAGGCTCGGGGCTGTACCGGTAGCTATGTGGTTCATCTCTCTCCTATGTACTTCAATACAATAATCTCATGAGCTGCCTTACATGATTGAGATTCATATGATGATGCTTGTAATCTAGATGTCATTATGCTAGTCAAGTGAGTTTTACTTATGTGATCTCCGGAGACTCCTTGTCCCACGTGTGTAAAGGTGACAGTGTGTGCACCGTGTGGGTCTCTTAGGCTATATTTCACAGAATACTTATTCACTGTTATGAATGGCGTAGTGAAGTGCTTATTTATATCTCTTTATGATTGCAATGTGTTTTGTATCACAATTTATCTATGTGCTACTCTAGCAATGTTATTAAAGTAGTTTTATTCCTCCTGCACGGTGTAATGGTGACAGTGTGTGCATCCGTGTTAGTACTTGGTTTATGCTATGATCATGATCTCTTGTAGATTGCGAAGTTAACTATTGCTATGATAGTATTGATGTGTATTATTCCTCCTACATAAGCATGAAGGTGACAGTGTGCATGCTATGTTAGTACTTGGTTTAGTCGTTTCGATCTTTCATGCACTCTAAGGTTATTTAAATATGAACATTGAATTGTGGAGCTTGTTAACTCCGGCATTGAGGGTTCGTGTAATCCTACGCAATGTGTTCATCATCCAACAAGAGAGTGTAGAGTATGCATTTATCTATTCTGTTATGTGATCAATGTTGAGAGTGTCCACTAGTGAAAGTCTATTCCCTAGGCCTTGTTCCTAAATACTGCTATCGCTGCTTGTTTACTGTTTTACTGCGTTACTACTGCTGCGTTACTACTGCATGTTTACTTCCCGCAATATTACTACCATCAACTACACGCCAGCAAGCACTTTTCTGTACTACTGCTCATATTCATTCATACCACTTGTATTTCACTATCTCTTCGCCGAACTAGTACACCTATTAGGTGTGTTGGGGACACAAGAGACTTCTTGCTTTGTGGTTGCAGGGTTGCATGAGAGGGATATCTTTGACCTCTTCCTCCCTGAGTTCGATAAACCTTGGGTGATCCACTTAAGGGAAACTTGCTGCTGTTCTACAAACCTTGCTCTTGGAGGCCCAACCTCCATGGCGAGGACGCTGCGGCGCGCATCAGTCTGTCAAATTACAGGGTGACGTGCCTGATCTATCATGACGGCATCTGCAAGACCTGCGTGTTCTCGCCTGGCCCTGGTGGCCACGCTTGGACCTCCTCCGGCGCCATCGTGCCTCTCCACGCCACGCACACAGGCCTGTCGGATATCCTCTTTGTGGGGTGCAACGCCCGTTTCTTCCAGTGGTACGTGTTCGGTGGGCTCGGAAACTTCATTCTTGCTCTCGACAGAGAATCCGGCGAGCTCTCACGCTTCGAGAGAGCTCGAGACGAGGACTGGCTTCACACCGTGCCGATTGAGATGCTGGGCGGGCCCTCGCGCGTGCTGAATTGGTACGTGCTAGAGCTTCCGTGGCCACCTACCTTCCGAGCTTGCTTATCCTAGGATTCTGGCTTCCTGGGTTGGATTAGTGTCGGCCATGGTGCTGTCGACACGGTCTGGAGGTTGAAGACGAAGGGCATCTCAAGGATTTTGTTGTAATTTCGTTTTTGTTCAGGTGTTTTGTACTATTTGATGTTTCTCTTAATGCCAGAGGGTTTATTTGCACTAGTCATACTTGACATAGCTGTACGTTTTGAAGATTAACTTGTTCATCATGATCCGAACTTCTCATACTCTTAATGCCAGAGGGTTTATTTGCACTAGTCATACTTGACATAACTTCTAACTTGTTTTGAGTAATACGTAGTATGGTATACTAGAATAGGAGGAGTAACACTTTTCGCATTTGGGCCAAATATAAAGTACTACCTCCATTTCAAGGAATAAGGCGCACGCGTACTCCAAGACGTATCTTTTGGTCAGATTACCTTGACCATTGAATTGACAAGACAATACACAGAGCATTGGGGCGTGCTCGATGGTGCTAGCTGCGGCTATACAGACATGTGATAGGCATCGCGGAAGCGTCGCAAATAGAAAACAAATCATATTTTTTGGGGGAGGATGTTTTGGCTCCTGGTTGCGTATGCTCCCTTTAGTTTGAACTGCAACATCTATATATTTTGAAATGTAAAAAAATTCCAAACAAAAAATTAATCTTTTCATCTTCACATGCTAAGAGCGCATAAAGTCTTTCCATAAAAAACTAAATTGTCGTTTGGGCTATGTAAAAAAGATAAAATTTATTGCTAAAAATAAAGCTGTTTGTAATACGGAGTACTTGCTTTTGTCTTCTTACATCAACCACAAAAAATATCGGCTTTTCACGAAACTACACGAACACACATAGATTATCGAGAAGTACATGCGGATTTTTTTGTTAGAATTTTTTGAAAATTAAAAATATGTTTTTTTGGGTCGAGGTAGCATATCCGCCCAATAGCCGAATTAAATTTCCGATTTTTTTGGACTGACAATTTCATCGGGAAGACATGGATGCGCGCAGACGGCGTGCAAGGCAAGGCATCGATTTGACCGGACGTACTTAGGGCAGGTCAGGCTGCCAGCGTACTTATTCCGGGCAGGTGAGGTACTAGAACTCAAAGTCCTCCTCAGCGTCTCTCCTCTCTCTCTGTCTTTATTGAGTGTACTAGCGCGCAGGGACTCAAAGTCAGGGAAATATTGTAATATCATGCATATGATACTTGTCTATGATACTATCTCTATAGTGGGTGGTATTATAGAGTAGTATCATAATCTTCTAAATTTATTGTTTTGTAGAATCTCAATACAAAATATGTGTACAAGATCTATTTAGCATTAGCTTTTCTCGTAACGTGCATTATGATACAGTATCCAGCTATGTTACTCTAATCTTATCTCTCCTCATTAATTAGATGCCACATCAGCATTTTTGTGGGCCTAAGATGCATGATACTACCTATGATACTAGCACTATGGCCAGCCTCAGGGACTCAAAGTCAGGGAAATGTTTGAGATGCAAAGTAAGAGAATATTTACCAGTATAATTGGTTGATTAGAAGATTAAGTGGTGAAATCACAACAGATTGGAGCAGTACATGGTGGAAACCGCAAAATATCCTTCCAAATGGTGTTTTTGTGCAACATACGAAGTATGAGGTGGTGGAACTTGAGGCCAGTGACTTTACTTACTCCAAAATGCAACTTTACGTACATGAGCCATCGGATCAAGATCCAACGGACACAGTTGATCCAGAATTTGTAGTCACATTTTAAGTTGCTCGAAAAAAATCGAAAACATTACAGTAAGATATATATCTTTCTTAAGTATTCTGGTAAAGTTTTACTTCATTTGAAAATTGAGTTTAATTTTAAGTTTAAAATTTGGATCAACCATGTGCGTTGGATCTTGATCGAATGACTCACGTACAAGTCGCCAGTGAAGTCACTGGATCTCGTTCCTTGGTGGAATCTGCAATTCCCTCGCCTATATATACTATACAAGTCGAAGACTACGACCCTCTATCCCTATCTCCTTCACATCCTCTAAATTCATATTCCCATTTAGAATCGTTGGGCATGGAGGTTCCCCCTGGTAGCTTTAGAGCTTTTGTCGACGATGCTAAATTGAGAAGACTGCTCACCTGCGGTTTGTGCTCTCAATCCGCACAACCTCCATTTTGGCGGGTTAGTACTTTCTTCACTAGGTTCATCAAGATGTATTTTAATTTGGGCTAACAGTCGTGTTAATTTCCTTGTATTAAGCAGTGCTGTTCGTGCAAGAAGGTTGCATGCGACAGCTGCGCTAGGAACCTGCCCGGTGGCGCGTGCCCGGGATGCCAGGGCGTCTTCCAAGGTGAAAGTCCTCCATCTGAAAGCATGGACTTTTCCCGTGAATGTGTTATGGAAAAGAATGTGGTGAGAAGAACGTTCATCTGCGGTTTGTGCTCTCAAATCGCACGACGTCCACTATAACGGGTTAGTACTTTCTTCACTAGGTTCCACCCAACTGTATTTTTCTTTGGGCCAACAGTCATGTAAATTTCCTTGTATTAAGCAGTGCATTCGCATGGGGGAGGGACATCACATTGCATGCGGAAGCTGCTTAAGAAACCTGCCCAGTCTCGTGTGCCCGAACTGCGACGGCATCTACGAAGAGGATGAGGATTTAAGTAGATTTGCCTCCTTGTTTAAGGTGGATTGCAGCAACGATGGTTGCGACATGAGCGGCGACTTGCTCGAATACTTTCAACATGAGGCGACGTGCCCGCATGCGCCAACGAGACGGTAGGTGGTTGATCTTGCCGGTCTCGATGGAGAAGATGATCGCGCTTTGAGGCTAATCTGAGCTCGGTGGAGAAGGACCGGATGGAGTTTCCTTTTCTAGAACTAGAGTTCTTTTTGTACTTTTGGATGTCTTGTCTGTAGTTTCCTTTTACTTGGAGGGTCCTCCTAGCTTGCAGTCTGTAATCCCACCGTCATCATAATATAAAAGCAGTGTCGCGAGGTCCTTCGGGACATTTCTGTGTTCAAAAAATGTATGATTTTAGACATGTCGTCTATTTATGTGTGCGATGTTGTATCATCTATTACCGTGATTAGTTTGAACGTGTCCATGTCCTAGAACAAAACTTCGGCATGATGTACTTGTATGTTTAATTGAATTCGACCAAGTATAATGTGGAACCGGTCATTGCGAGCATATGGAGATTGCGAACCGGTAATTGACAGGTGGTACATGCTCTATCTTAATCTTGTTTATCTAATGGTAATTGCGATTTATGCGGTACTGAAATAATTAGTTTTAGTTATAAACAGGGACTCTTCGGACGGGGGCTCCTTTTCAAACAAGACCGGGGAGATTTATGAAGTGCTAGAAGGGAACAAATTACTACATGAGTGTTTTGCGTGAAATGGTTAAAATTTGTAGTGGCAGATTGCCGCCAATGCAATTTTTTCATGTGGTTGATATGGTAGGATGGACATTTCCAAAATTTCACGAATTATTTCGGTTTGTGACCATATATTAAATTAGTTCTGGGCTCATTTCCATTTAATTTGAAATTTCAACGCGAAGTACACGAAGTACAATTAAAAAAGGGGAAACTATATATACGTGATGTGCACTAAATGTGTGGTACCCCCCAAAAAATGACCAAACATATGCGTTGCATCCAAGTACGTAACACCCATATGGCAAACGAAAGCATTGAGTAGTTGTTTGTGATGTAAGTAATCTACATATATATCAAAATACCAAACATGGCACACCAAAATATTTTTTAGAAGAACTTACCAGATTTTGGCACCATGCATGTTGGAGTTTTTTTTTGACAGAATCCATCTTGGAGTTCGCATGGCTCTCTTCCGAAGTGAGAGGTGAGTTGGTTAATGCTAGAACCATGGCAAACTTCCGAATGTTAGTAATTTATCATGGATTCATCATTTGTGATGAAATACCTAGGAACAATGCCAAACATGACCTACCTATGTTCTTGAGAATATTCCCTTTCACCGATTTTGGCACCATGTGTGTTTTTAAGTACGTTTGCATGCCTTCTTGATTGGTTATTAAAATACCATGTCAAACTGTCGATACATGGAAAATTCCTTTGCTACAATCAAATAAACTTCGGGCTCCTTTTATTCAAAGGAATATGGAGGGCGTAGGAATATGAAAGGTGCATGATTGGAATGTTATGCCAAGTTGAATCCTATAGGAACATGATGTGTCTTTGATTGTGGCAAAGGAACTTTTCCATGAGGTATTAGCTAATGGTTTTTTCCTATAAGATTTGCACTACAAGATTCCTATATGAATAGTTCCTATGAATCAAATGACTTGTATAGGAATTTTTCCCATAAGAACCAAATCCAACATAATTCCTATGACAATCATATGAATCAAAGGAGCACGATTCCCATAGGATTCAAGTAGACATGACATCCCAATTCTATGATTTTCCTTTTCCTATACTTTCCATTTCCTATGAACCAAAGGAGGCCTAACTAGTTGGCCATACTGAAACAATTGCCAAATAAATGCCGTGCATCCTATGGCCCCCGTGAGTTTGACCTAAATTTGAAATCATGGTAAAAGGTGCTTAAAATAGGCAAATAAAAGCATGTAGTCAATTTTTTTTGGATGTACTACCTAGGGAAAATACCAAACATGCCATAATGCAAACTGTGTTTTAGAGAGTAGCCCTTCAAAAAAGTTGGCATCCACTTGTTGATTTTGCTATCGACATGACAAAATAACTGATCAGATGACCAAGTGGTAAAAATTGCAACAGATTAGACCACCACATGGTGGAAACTGCTAAAAATCATGAAAACTGCGAAGAAAAAGTTAAAGTGGTGGTTTGTGCAGCATATGGAGGATTGAGTAGTACAAGTTGGATGTGCACTACCGTGTGCCCGTGGTAATGTTCGCCTATTATGATGATGGCAAGAAAAAATGATGTTTTCTCTGCTGAAACTGTCCCGAGCTGATTTGACGAGACAAAATACAGCTACACGGCGTGCAAGGGACGGCTATACAGTACATTAGCTTCTTCTCGGGTCACACGCCTGCACCACAGGTGCAGTAAGTGCAGCAGAGACCAGAGAGAGAAGGAACGCCCGTATTATATTTGATTTCAATTCATATTGTTTTTTTCCTTGCCTCTCCGTCTTCTTCACCGCCATCTTCTCGGTGTTTTCAAGAGTGATTATCAAGTGGAGAGACAATTGCATTGGGAAAGTCTCTCCACTTGATAATCTCTGTTGAAAAACTCGCACGTCTTGTGAAATGTGAAGGCTGCACGCGTGGGGAAGGGAGACGCAAACGCCGCACCGCATCATTAGTAGTATACCTTTCTCTCCTCAGGCACCCCGGCTGGCCGCCCGCCGCAATAGTTCCTTGCATAGCGCTTGCCGTCTCCTCCAAAAACCCCCAGCGCACTTGCATCCGCCATCCACCTAAATCCACCGCCGAGTACCTTTCTGTCCTCACCACCGCCGCTGCGCCTATTCCCCTGTCCAGCAGATCCGCTCCGCTACCTGCTACACACTTCGAGCAGACGACTGCGGCGTTGCGTGTGTCGCCGCCGTGTCAGATGGAGGCGGAGCCGCTCAACTCCCGAAGGCGGGTCGAGCCAGATCGGGAAGAGCCTCCGTCGAGCCTCGACCTCATCAGCCGCCTCCCCGACGAGATGCTGCACATCATCATCTCCCTCCTGCCCATGATATCCGCTGTAAGGACAACATTGCTCTCCAAACGGTGGCGCCACCTCTGGCGCTCCGTCCCACTTAACCTCCTCGTCGGCGACAACGACCTCATCAGCCGCCTACCGGACCAGATTCTCCACATCATCATCTCCCACCTGCCCACTGTATCCGCTGTAAGCACAACCTTGGTCTCCAAACGGTGGCGCCACCTCTGGCACTCCGTCCCACTTAACCTCGAGATCGACGACGAACTCGCCAAGCAAAACCACAAACGCATCGCCGCGGTCTCCAGTATCCTCGCCGCTCACCCTGGCCCCGCCAGAAGCGTGTCAATCGACCCCTTCAGAACCACTTGCAAGGTCGACACCACGCTCGACAGCTGGTTCCGGTCCAGCACCCTATCTTGCGTCGAGAACCTCAGATTCGATGCTGGAACTGTGATGCGCTCCTTCCCGCTGTCCGCGTTCCGCTGCGCGCCCACGCTGCGCATTGTCAGCATTTCTACTTGCTATTTGCCCGAGATTCATGCCAACTCCATGCTTCTTTTCCCCCAACTCAAAAGGCTCTTGCTCTATGACGTCTACATCTGTAAGGCGACGAACATCGACCGCCTGTTCACCCGCTGTATTGTGCTCGAGGCACTTCACCTTGAGGGGGTCCACGGGTTCACCCAACTCAACATTCAAATGCCAAATCTTCGTACAATTAGTGTGGCTAGCTATTGGAAACGCAACACCACCGAACTTATTCAGTTAGACACGGTGCAAATTATGGATGCATCTTGCCTCGAGAGATTGGTCATATGCGTTGATGATGTTCCACTACTAATCCAGGTCGCCAACGCACCAAAGTTGATGGTGTTGGGCTTTGCGTCGTACCCTGGCTGCCAACTTGTTATTGGACGCATAAACTTTTTGGTAGAACAGCCTTCTTCTTGTTGAATTAACTCACATTTTTGTTATTTTTTTTCCCAGAAAGAAACCAAGGTTATCGAACCAGTAGGAGCCAAGAAGCACATGAAGGTTGTTGGTGGAGGAATGTAGTGCGGCGCAACACCAGTGAAACCGGCGCCAACGTGGAACCTGCACAACACAATCAAAGTACTTTGCTAACAGTGGTGAGGTTGTCAATCTCACCGGCTTGCTGAAAACAAAGGGTTAAGCGTATCGAGTGGAAGATGGTGTTTGTTTGCAAAGAACAGTAAAAGCAGTAGAATGTATTCAGATGTAAAAGAATGGACCGGGGTCCACAGTTCACTAGTGGTGTCTCTCCAATAAGATAACTAACATGCTGGGTGAACAAATTACAGGCGAGCAATTGACAAATAAAGATTCAATACATATCAACGATGATTACTATGTGATTTAATCAGGGCATTACGACAAAGTACATAGACCGCTATCCAGCATGCATCTATGCCTAAATAATCCACCTTCAGGTTATCATCCGAACCCCTTCCAGTATTAAGTTGTAAACAACAGATAATTGCATTAAGTATGGTGCGTAATGTAATCAACACAAATATCCTTAGACAAAGCATCAATGTTTTATCCCTAGTAGCAACAACACATCCACAACCTTAGAACTTTCTGTCACTGTCCCAGATTCAATGGAGGCATGAACCCACTATCGAGCATAATTACCCCCTCTTGGAGTTACAAGTATCAACTTGGCCAGAGCCTCTACTAGCAACGGAGAGCATGCAAGAACATAAACAACACATATATGATAGATTGATAATCAACTTAACATAGTATTCTCTATTCATCGGATCTCGCCAAACACAACATGTAGCATTACAAATAGATGATCTTGATCATGTTAGGCAGCTCACAAGATCTAATACAATGAAAGCACAAGCGGAGAAGACAACCATCTAGCTACTGCTATGGACCCATAGTCCAAGGATGAACTACTCACGCATCAATCCGGAGGCGGGCATGATGATGTAGAGCCCTCCGGTGATGATTCCCCTCTCCGGCAGGGTGCCGGAGGCGATCTCCTAAATCCCCCGAGATGGGATTGGCGGCGGCGGCGTCTCAGTAATGTTTCCGTATCGTGGCTCTCGGTACAGGGGGTTTCGCGACGAAGGCTATTTGTAGGCGGAAGGGTAGGTCAGGGGGCCACACGAGGTGGCGACACAACAGGGCCGCGCGGCTAGCACCTGGGCTGCGCCGCCCTAGCGTGTCGTCGCCTCGTGGCCCCACTTCGTTTCCTCTTCGGACTTCTGGAAGCTTCGTGTAAAAATAGGCCCCTGGGCGTTGATTTCGTCCAATTCCAAGAATATTTCCTTACTAGGATTTTTGAAACCAAAAACAGCAGAAAACAGCAACTGGCACTTCGGCATCTTGTTAATAGGTTAGTGCCGGAAAATGTAAAATAATGATGTAAAGTATGTGTAAAACACTCAAGTATTGTAATAAAAGTAGCATGGAACATAAGAAATTATAGATACGTTTGAGACGTATCAAGCATCCCCAAGCTTAGTTCCTACTCGTCCTCGAGTAGGTAAACGATAACACAAATAATTTCTGAAGTGACATGCTACCAACATAATCTTGATCAACATTATTGTAAAGCATATGAGATGAATGGAGTGATCTGAACAAAAGATTGCTAACAAAGATAATGACTAAGCAAATGAATCATATAGCAAAACTTTTCATGAATAGTACTTTCAAGGCAAGTATCAATAAGACTTGCATAAGAGCTAACTCATAAGCAATAAATTCAAAGTTTTTGTTTTGAAAACATAGAAACAATTTTGTCAACGGTAGTAATAATTCATATGTGCTATGCATAATACTTCCTACAAGTTGCATGTCTCATGCATAGAGTACTAATAGTGCTCGCACCTTGTCCTACTTAGCTCGGAAACACGGATTCTCATCGCATAACATATGTTTCAACCAAGTGTCACAAAGGGGTACCTCTATGCCGCCTGTACAAGTGTCTAAGGAGAAAGCACGCATTGGATTTCTCGCTTTTGATTATTCTCAACTTAGACATCCATACCGGGACAACATAGACAACAGATAATGGACTCCTCTTTTAATGCTTAAGCATTCAACAATAGTTAATATTCTCATAAGAGATTGAGGTTGTATGTCCAAACTGAAACTTCCACCATGATACATGGCTTTAGTTAGCGGCCCAATGTTCTTCTCTAACATATGCATACTCAAACCATTTGATCATGAAGTCCACTTACTTCGGACAAGACGAACATGCATAGCATCTCACATGATATCCAACAAAGGTAAAGTTGATGGCGTCCCCAGAAAACATGGTTACCGCTCAACAAGCAACTTATAAGAATTAAGACACATAACTACATATTCATCACCACAATAGTTTTTAAGCTATTTGTCCCATGAGCTATATATTGTAAAGGTAGAGGAATGAAATTTTAAAGGTAGCACTCAAGTAATTTACTTTGGAATGGCAGAAAAATACCACATAATAGGTAGATATGGTGGACACAAATGGCATGGATTTTGGCTCAAGGTGTTTGGATGCACGAGAAGCATTTCCTCTCAGTACAAGGTTTGGGCTAGCAAGGTTGTTTGAAGCAAACACAAGTATGAACAGGTACAGCAAAACTCACACAAGAACATATTGCAAGCATTATAAGGCTCTACACTGTCTTCCTTGTTGTTCAAACACTTTACCCGAAAATATCTAGACTTAGAGAGAACAATCATGCAAACCAAATTAAACAAGCTCTATGGTAGTTCTTCATTAATAGATTAAACTACATGATGCAAGAGCTTAAACATGATCTATGAGAGCTCAAACAATTGCCAAATTGCCAAACCATATGCAGCACTTTCCAATTCCAACCAAATAGCAATTTAACGAAGCAATAAGCCTTCGCCATGAACATTAAAGCACAATTAAGAACACAAGTGTTCCATATGAAAAAGCGGAGCGTAATATCTCCAATATAAGAATGGCGGGATCCAACTTTATTCAAAACAAAACAAAAATAAAAGCAAACCGACGCTCCAAGTAAAGAACATAAGATGTGACGGAATAAAAATATAGTTTCACTAGAAGTGACCTGATAATGTTGTCAATGAAGAAGGGGATGCCTTGGGCATCCCCAAGCTTAGATGCTTGAGTCTTCTTAAAATATGCAGGGATGAACCACGGGGCATCCCCAAGCTTAGACCTTTCACTCTTCTTGATCATAGTATATCATCCTCTTCTCTTGACCCTTGAAAACTTCCTTCACACAAACTCCAAGCAAACTCATTAGAGGGTTAGTGCATAACCAAAAATTCACATATTCAGAGGTGACACAATCATTCTTAACACTTCTGGACATTGCACAAAGCTTCTGAAAGTTAATGGAATAAAGAAACTCATTCAACATAGCAAAAGCGGCAATGCGAAATAAAAGACAGAATCTGTCAAAAACAGAACAGTCCGTAAAGATGCATCTGGAAGGGGCACTTAACTTGCTCAAATGGAAAAACTCAAAACTAATGAAAGTTGCGTACATATCTGAGGATCACGCTCGTAAATTTGCAGATTTTTTAGAATTTTTTACAGAGACTTATGCCAGAATTCGTGACAGACAGCAATGCTGTTTCTGCGCAGCGATCCCAAATATAACATCAACTTTAGCATAGAAACTTTACTTGGCACAAAAACATGATAAGGAGAGGTTGCTACAGTAGTAAACAACTTCCAAGACTCAACAATACAGTAAATAAAATAAAACATGGGTTATCTCCCAAGAAGTGCTTTTCTTTAACGCCTTTCAGCTAGGCGCAGAAAGTGCAAATCAAGTATTTTCAAGAGATGGAGCATCAACATTACCTCGGGCTTTACGCCTACCCTTCTTACTCTTTTTCTTACTCTTTGGTTTAGGGAATACATGTCGGCCTCCCGGTGTGATTTTTAGGGTGCCTTCTCCCGTATTTATGATTGCTCCCAATAGTTTCAGCAGGGATCTTCCAAGTGTGATTTGTCCAGTTCCTACACATTCAATAACAAGATAATCAGTGGATACCGTTCTTCCAAGAATGGTTGTATGCACACTCTCGGCTATTCCCTTAGGTATTATAACGGAGTTATCAATAAGAGTTATTCCTTCTCCCCCTTCAACAAGTCCCCAAAGTGTCAAAGATTCATAAATACTCTTAGGCATAAGACAAAATTCAGACATAATATCACAACGGGCATGAAAAGTTTCACCACCAATAGTAACTTTGATAGTAGGATTCCACATTGAGGGTTCAGAGTTCACTAAAACTTCATCAAGACGGTTTCGAACATAACCACAACTTTCCTTCAAGTAAGATGCATTTGTCTCAAGAGTGTTTAATCTATTATAAATGCTAATAAGAGCTGAATCAAAGTTATTAGCCGAACTATGTGATGCAACCAATTTTTTTATGGCATTAAAAGCTTGATCACCGTTGCAATGAAGGAAATCTCCTCCCACTATAGCATCTAAGGCATATCTATAGCGAATCATAAGCCCAAAATAAAAATTACTAAGGAGCAAACTTAGAGTCATTTGAGGTTCAGCTTTACGATAAGCATCAAAAATTCTAGACCAAGCATCTTTAAAACTCTCCTCATCCCCTTGTTTAAAAGTAAAGACTAATTCCTCAGGTGAAGAAGTAACAGGTACAGAGCTAGACATGATAACAAAAGTAAACTAAATGCAAGTAACTAATTTTTTTGTGTTTTTGATATAGAGAACAAGATAGTAAATAAAGTAAAGCTAGCAACTAATTTTTTTGTGTTTTGTTTAAGTGCAGCAAACAAAGTAGTAAATAAAATAAAGCAAGACAAAAACAAAGTAAAGAGATTGGAAGTGGAGACTCCCCTTGCAGCGTGTCTTGATCTCCCGGCAAAAACATCTTGATGCGTAGATGTACACGTCCGTTGGGAACCCCAAGAGGAAGGTATGATGCGCACATGACAAGTTTTCCTCAGAAAGAAACCAAGGTTATCGAACCAGTAGGAGCCAAGAAGCACGTGAAGGTTGTTGGTGGAGGAATGTAGTGCGGCGCAACACCAGTGAAACCGGCGCCAACGTGGAACCTGCACAACACAATCAAAGTACTTTGCCCCAACGTAATAGTGAGGTTGTCAATCTCACCGGCTTGCTGAAAACAAAGGATTAAGCGTATCGAGTGGAAGATGGTGTTTGTTTGCAAAGAACAGTAAAAACAGTAGAATGTATTCAGATGTAAAAGAATGGACCGGGGTCCACAGTTCACTAGTGGTGTCTCTCCAATAAGATAACTAACATGCTTGGGTGAACAAATTACAGTGAGCAATTGACAAATAAAGATTCAATACATATCAACGATGATTACTATGTGATTTAATCAGGGCATTACAACAAAGTACATAGACCACTATCCAGCATGCATCTATGCCTAAATAATCCACCTTCAGGTTATCATCCGAACCCCTTCCGGTATTAAGTTGTAAACAACAGATAATTGCATTAAGTATGGTGCGTAGTGTAATCAACACAAATATCCTTAGACAAAGCATCAATATTTTATCCCTAGTAGCAACAACACATCCACAACCTTAGAACTTTCTGTCACTGTCCCAGATTCAATGGAGGCATGAACCCACTATCGAGCATAATTACCCCCTCTTGGAGTTACAAGTATCAACTTGGCCAGAGCCTCTACTAGCAACGGAGAGCATGCAAGAACATAAACAACACATATATGATAGATTGATAATCAACTTAACATAGTATTCTCTATTCATCGGATCTCGCCAAACACAACATGTAGCATTACAAATAGATGATCTTGATCATGTTAGGCAGCTCACAAGATCTAATACAATGAAAGCACAAGCGGAGAAGACAACCATCTAGCTACTGCTATGGACCCATAGTCCAAGGATGAACTACTCACGCATCAATCCGGAGACGGGCATGATGATGTAGAGCCCCTCCGGTGATGATTCCCCTCTCCGGCAGGTGCCGGAGGCGATCTCCTGAATCCCCCGAGATGGGATTGGCGGCGGCGGCCTCTTAGTAATGTTTTCCATATCGTGCCTCTCGGTACAGGGGGTTTCGCGATGAATGCTATTTGTAGGCGGAAGGGTAGGTCAGGGGGCCGCACGAGGTGGCGACACAACAGGGCCGCGTGGCCAGCACCTGGGCCGCGTCGCCCTAGCGTGTCGTCGCCTCGTGGCCCCACTTCGTTTTCTCTTCGGACTTCTGGAAGCTTCGTGTAAAAATAGGCCCCTGGGCGTTGATTTCGTCGAATTCCGAGAACATTTCCTTACTAGGATTTCTGAAACCAAAAACAGCAGAAAAAAAGCAACTGGCACTTCGGCATCTTGTTAATAGGTTATTGCCGGAAAATGTAAAATAATGCTGTAAAGTATGTGTAAAACACTCAAGTATTGTAATAAAAGTAGCATGGAACATAAGAAATTATAGATACGTTTGAGACGTATCAAGCAGCCTTCTTCATGTTGAATTAACTCACATTTTTGTTATTTTTTTTGACATATGTACCATTGTCCTGTAGAGGATGATGCCCATAAGCTTGGAAAATTCTCTGTGCACAGTGAAGAACTTGGTTCTAAAATCTGACGGCCCTCGTCTGGATCAACTACTTGCATTTCTTAGATGCTTTCCCTGCACGGAGAAGCTATATATCCAGGTAAATTCGTTGTTGTTAACTGTTTACCACTATGAGCAAAAACTGTAGAGTTACATGGAGTTAACCTGTTATTACTTATTAGCCTAGATCAGTTGAACAATTGTACTAGAAGAACATCCACAATGGAGTTATATTATGTTGGTTCAAAACTAAACTTCTTGTCATACAATGTGTTGTATCTTGTGCATCTGTGAAGTTTCATATAAACACATGATAATATGTGATCTGTGTAAAAAAGAGAAGACATATGTAAATAGTGTGACTTACTATTTACACATCATTTGTTCTTTTTTTGTGTAGATCACATATTATCATATTTTTGGATGAAACTTCACAGAAGCACATGATAGAACACAATGTATGTCCAGACTTTTAGTTTACATTTTTTTTGGAAACTTGGAAGTGTCAAAAGAAAAATGGGGTGCACCCGCAACTAGTTGCGGATTGGAGTTTCCCATGTTGGTAACCTTTCCCCAACTTTACAATGACAATAACAGATGTAAAAAAGTGCATCTATCAAATTGGAACGTGTCAGGGGATTATGTTGTTCCACGGTCCTCAATTAACACATGATTCAACTCACCTGAGATATTCATTAGTTGATAGCTATGAAGTACTTTGTTATTGTACTGACTACTTAATTTGACTTCTTTGCAGTTTTATAGAACCGGCAATAAGGTTCATGTGCTGCATAATGAGCCAGCCTGTCCCATTGAATGCCTTGATCTCCACCTCAAAGAAATTTCGATTTCTGACTACCGAGGAAGGAGAAATGATGTTATTGTCTCCAGGTTCTTTATACAGAACACTAGAATGCTCAAAGTAATGAATTTTGGTGTAAGATATCATCACAAGAAGATCTGGTGGGATACCCAGTTCAAGCAGCTAGACCTGAAGAACACCGCTTATAGAGATGTTGATTTTCAGTTTGGATATTTACCATCCTTAGATAAGTTCAGCTCGGACGGTGTTCTTAGCTGGTTGGTACATGACTTGTCAGTGGCTGATCCCTTTGCTAGAGGGATATATGCAAGAGAAGGGCCAATTTCTGCATAGTGTTAGTTTAACTCCCTATATTTTGTACTGGTCTGAACAATATATTTTATCACTCTGTTAATGTAGTTCAGACTTGATGTTATTCTTGTGAACATGGTCTAATATTCTAATGCTTTCGCGATGTATGTACTACTAGTGATATTTACAGAAGCTAGCAATTGGTTGACAAAATTTACTAAAAAAAGCCTGTAACGCATGTTCACATTCAGTTCGTCAATGCTAGTGTTCACAGAGGAAAGGTTTATTGTTCACAGAGGCTGACATGTGGGGCCCATGAGCCAGCAGAGTCCTCAACGTTTCAAAGGCGGCAGGAGATCAAAAAAAAGGAAGTAGCCACAAATTAGGGTAAAAAATAACTCCAAGAAAGGAAACTTTTTTTGTAAATAGAGGACGACATGCGGGTCCCATTTTGCACGGGATCGAAAGAAAAAAGGCAAGTGACCAAATATCAGGAGCCAAAAATAATCCACGAAAAGAAACTTTTATTGTACATAGAGGATGACATGTGGGTCCCATTTTGCAATAGCGGTCTCATAGTTTCCAGGCGGCACAGGATCAAAAGAAAAAGGAAGTAGCCAGAAATCAGGGTGTCAAAAAATCCATGAAAAGAAAGATTTCAATTGGGCTGCATCTGGACATCTGGGCCTTCGAACTATCGTGCTGGAAGCCTTTTGACTCGTACAATTTAAGCCCACTCCAAAACAGGAAAGTCCTATGCTTGGCAAAAACAAAAAACAAGGAGATTCAACATATAAGTTTGTTTATGTAAAAACAAAGATTTAATTTATCCCTTTGCAATAGCTCAGAGCGAAATACACTGTTTATTGTCTGCAAAATAATCAAGATATCACATGTTTCTTGTACGGGGAGGCTGACATCAGGGACCCATGAGCCAGCAGCGTCGTCAACGTTTTAAAGGCGGCAGGGGATCGAAAGAAAAAATAAACCAAAAATCAGTTGGTAAAAATCCAAGAAAATAAACATTTATCGTTCTAAGAGGATGACATGCGGGACCCTTGAGGCAGCAGCATCCTCAACCTTTGCATAAAGAGGATTTGCAGTACGGGGAGGCTGACATTGGGGACCCATGAGCCAGCAGCGTCGTCAACGTTTTCAAGGCGGCAGGAGATCGAAAGAAAAAATAAGCCAAAAATCAGTTGGTAAACAAAACCAAGAAAAGAAACATTTACCTTTCTGAGGGGATGACATGCGGGACCCATGAGGCAGCAGCATCCTCAACTATTCTAAGGCGGCAGGGGATCAAAAGAAAAAGGAAATAGCCAGAAATTAAGTAGGGTAAAAAATAAATCCAACAAAGGAAACTTTTATTGTTCATAGAGGATGACATGCGGCACCCATGAGCCAGCAGCCTCAACGTTTCAAAGTCGGCATGAGATCGAAAGAAAAAGGCAAGTGACCAAATATCAGGAGCCAAAGATAATCCAAGAAAAGAAACTTTATTGTACATAGAGGATGACATGCGGGTCCCATTTAGCAGCAGCTGTATCAACGTTTGAGAGGCGGCAGGGATCGAAAGAAAAAGGCAAGTGACCAAATATGAGGTGCCAAAAAAATCCAAGAAAAGAAAGTTTTATAGTACATAGAGGATGACAAGCGGGTCCCATTTAGCATCAGCGGTATCACCGTTTGAGAAGCGGCAGGGGATCAAAAGAAAAAAGGAAATAGCCAGAAATTAATTAGGGGTCAAAAATAAATCCACCAAAGGAAACTTTTATTGTTCATAGAGGATGACATGTGGGACCGACCTGCCAACAGTCCTCATCGTTTCAAAGGGGGCAGATCAAAAGAAAAAGGCAAATATCCAGAAATTAGGGGTAAAAAATAACTCCAAGAAAGGAAACTTTTATTGTTCGTAGAGGATGACATGCGGGACCCATGAGCCAGCAGTTACTCAACGTTTCAGAGGCGGCATGAGATCGAAAGAAAAAGGCAAGTGACAAAATATCAGGAGCCAAAGATAATCCAAGAAAAGAAACTTTATTATTCATAGAGGCTGACATGTGGGACCCGTGAGCCAGCAGAATCCTCATCGTTTCAAAGGCGGCAGGTGATCAAAAGAAAAAGGCAAGTGACCAAATATCGGAGCCAAAAATAATCCAAGATTTATTGTACATAGAGGATGACATGCGGGTCCCATTTTGCAGCAGCGGTCTCAATGTTTCAAATGCGTCTTGAGATCAAAAGAAAAAGAAAGTAGCTAGAAATTAGGGGCTCAAAAAATCCAAGAAAAGAAAGTTGATGGACATAGAGGATGACATGCGGGTCCCATGAGCCAGCAGCTTACTCAACGTTTCCAAGGCGGCAGGGGATCAAAAGAAAAAGGAAATAGCAAAAAATCAGAGGGTGAAAAAAAATCCAAGAAAATAAACTTTTATAGCACATAGAGGATGACATGCGGGTCCCATTTAGCAGCAGGTTCCTCAACGTTTCAAACGTGGCATGAGATCGAAAGAAAAAGGCAAGTGACCAAATATCAAGAGCCAAAAATAATCCAAGAAAAGAAACTTGAATGTACATAGAGGATGACATGCGGGTCCCATTTAGCAGCAGCTGTATCAACGTTTGAGAGGCGGCAGGCGATCGAAAGAAAAAGGCAAGTGACCAAATATGAGGTGCCAAAAAAATCCAAGAAAAGAAAGTTTTATAGTACATAGAGGATGACATGTGGGTCCCATTTTGTAGCAGCGGTCTCAACGCTTCCAAGGCGGCACAGGACCAAAAGAAAAATGAAGTAGCCAGAAATCAGGGGTTGAAAAAATCCAAGAAAAGAAAGATTTCAATTGGGCTGCATCTGGACATCTGGGCCTTCGAACTATCTTGCTGGGCCTTTTGACTCGTACAATTTCAGCCCACTCCAAAACAGGAAAGTTCGGATTTTTCTAAAAAAAAGGAAAGTCCTATGCTTCGCAAAAACAAAAAACAAGGAGATTCAACATATAAGTTTGTTTATGTAAAAACAAAGATTTAATTTATCCCTTTGCAATAGCTCAGAGCGAAATACAATGTTTATTGTCTGCAAAATAAGATATCACATGTTTCTTGTACGGGGAGGCTGACATCGGGGACCCATGAGCCAGCAGCGTCATCAACGTTTCAAAGGCGGCAGGGATCAAAAATAAAAAAAAAACCAAAAATAAGTTGGTAAAAAAAATCCAAGAAAAGAAAACATTTATCATTCTGAGAGGATGACCTGCGGGACCCATGAGGCAGCAGCATCCTCAACGTTTATTGTTTATAGAGGCTGACATGTGGGACCCGTGAGCCACAGCGTCGTCAACGTTTTAAAGGCGGCAGGAGATCGAAAGAAAAAAAAAGCCAAAAATCAGTTGGTAAACAAAATCCAAGAAAAGAAACATTAACCTTTCTGAGAGGATGACATGCGGACCCATGAGGCAGCATCCTCAACGATTCCAAGGCGCCAGGGGATCAAAAGAAAAAAGGAAATAGCCATAAATTAATTAGGGGTCAAAAATAAATCCACCAAAGGAAACTTTTATTGTTTATAGAGGATGACATGTGGGACCGACCAACAACGTCCTCATCGTTTCAAAGGGGGCAGGGATGAAAAGAAAAAGGCAAATAGCCAGAAATTAGGGGTCAAAAATAAATCCAAGAAAGGAAACTTTTATTGTTCGTGAGGATGACATGCGGGACCCATGAGCCAGCAGCTTACTCAACGTTTCAAAGGCGGCATGAGATCGAAAGAAAAAGGCAAGTGACCCAATATCAGGCCAAAAATAATCCAAGATTTATTGAACATAGAGGATGACATGGGGGTCCCATTTTGCAGTAGCGGTCTCAATGTTTGAAATGCGGCTTGAGATCAAAAGAAAAAGAAAGTAGCTAGTAATTAGAGGGTAAAAAAATCCAAGAAAAGAAAGTTGATGGACATAGAGGATGACATGCGGTTCCCTTGAGCCAGCAGCTTACTCAACGTTTCAAAGGGGCAGGGGATCAAAAGAAAAAGGCAAGCCAAAAATCAGGGGTGAAAAAATCCAACAAAGGAAACTTTTATAGCACATAGAGGATGACATGCGGGTCCCATGAGCCAGCAGGTTCCTCAACGTTTCAAACGTGGCATGAGATCGAAAGAAAAAGGCAAGTGACCAAATATCAGGAGCCAAAAATAATCCAAGATTTATTGTACATAGAGGATGACATGTGGGTCCCATTTTGCAGCAGCGGTCTCAATGTTTGAAATGCGGCTTGAGATCAAAAGAAAAAGAAAGTAGCTAGTAATTAGGGGGTCAAAAAAATCCAAGAAAAGAAAGTTGATGGACATAGAGGATGACATGCGGGTCCCTTGAGCCAGCAGCTTACTCAACGTTTCAAAGGGGGCAGGGGATCAAAAGAAAAAGGCAAGCCAAAAATCAGAGGGTGAAAAAAATCCAACAAAGGAAACTTTTATAGCACATAGAGGATGACATGCGGGTCCCATGAGCCAGCAGGTTCCTCAACGTTTCAAACGTGGCATGAGATCGAAAGAAAAAGGCAAGTGACCAAATATCAGGAGCCAAAAATAATCCAAGATTTATTGTACATAGAGGATGACATGTGGGTCCCATTTTGCAGCAGCGGTCTCAATGTTTGAAATGCGGCTTGAGATCAAAAGAAAAAGAAAGTAGCTAGTAATTAGGGGGTAAAAAATCCAAGAAAAGAAAGTTGATGGACATAGAGGATGACATGCGGGTCCCTTGAGCCAGCAGCTTACTCAACGTTTCAAAGGGGGCAGGGGATCAAAAGAAAAAGGCAAGCCAAAAATCAGAGGGTGAAAAAATCCAACAAAGGAAACTTTTATAGCACATAGAGGATGACATGCGGGTCCCATGAGCCAGCAGGTTCCTCAACGTTTCAAACGTGCCATGAAATCGAAAGAAAAAGGCAAGTGACCAAATATCGAGGCCAAAATAATCCAAGATTTATTGTACATAGAGGATGACACGTGGGTCCCATTTTGCAGCAGCGGTCTCAATGTTTGAAATGCGGCTTGAGATCAAAAGAAAAAGAAAGTAGCTAGTAATTAGGGGGTCAAAAAATCCAAGAAAAGAAAGTTGATGGACATAGAGGATGACATTCGGGTCCCTTGAGCCAGCAGCTTACTCAACGTTTCAAAGGGGGCAGGGGATCAAAAGAAAAAGGCAAGCCAAAAATCAGAGGGTGAAAAAAATCCAACAAAGGAAACTTTTATAGCACATAGAGGATGACATGCGGGTCCCATGAGCCAGCAGGTTCCTCAACGTTTCAAACGTGGCATGAGATCGAAAGAAAAAGGCAAGTGACCAAATATCAGGAGCCAAAAATAATTCAAGAAAAGAAACATGATTTACATAGAGGATGACATGCGGGTCCCATTTAGCAGAGCGGTATCACGTTTGAGAGGCAGCAGGGGATCGAAAGAAAAAGTCAAGTGACCAAATATGAGGTGCCAAAAATAATCCAAGAAAAGAAAGTTTTATAGTACATAGAGGATGACATGCGGGTCCCATTTAGCAGCAGGTTCCTCAACGTTTCAAACGTGGCATGAGATCGAAAGAAAAAAGGCAAGTGACCAAATATCGGGAGCCAAAAATAATCCAAGAAAAGAAAGTTTTACATAGAGGATGAGATGCGGGTCCCATTTAGCAGCAGCGGTATCACCGTTTGAGAGGCGGGGATCGAAAGAAAAATGCAAGTAACGAAATATCAGGCCAAAAATAATCCAAGAAAAGAAAGTTTTATAGTACATAGAGGATGACATGCGGGTCCCATTTAGCATCAGCGGTATCACCATTTGAGAGGCGGCGGATCGAAAGAAAAAGGCAAGTGACCAAATATGAGGTGCCAAAAAATCCAAGAAAAGAAAGTTTTATAGTACATAGAGGATGACGTGCGGTCCCATTTAGCATCAGCGTATCACCGTTTGAGAGGCGGCAGGGGATCGAAAGAAAAAGGCAAGTGCCCAAATATGAGGTGCCAAAAAAATCCAAGAAAAGAAAGTTTTATAGTACATAGAGGATGACATGCGGGTCCCATTTAGCAGAGCGGTATCCCGTTTGAGAGGCGGCAGGGGATCGAAAGAAAAAGGCAAGTGACCAAATATGAGGTGCCAAAAAAACTCCAAGAAAAGAAAGTTGATTGCTCATAGAGGATGACATGCGGGTCCCATTTAGCTGCAGCGGTCTCAACGTTTCCAAGGCGGCAAGGGATCAAAAGAAAAAGGAAGTAGCCAGAAATCAGGGGGTCAAAAAATCCAAGAAAAGAAAGAAATTTGGTTCATAGAGGATGACAAGCGGGACCCATGATCCTGCATCGTAAACGGCTCGATCGGAGAGCGTTGAACGAGATGGCGCGATCGAGAAAAAAACAATGCTAGAGAGGCTGCCATCTGGGCCCTACATCCCTGGGCGGTGCGGATTTGCGTTGACTCGGCCGGCGAACCCGAGAATTCGCGATGCACCACGTCCCGGGCCACCATACGCGACGTTTTGGCCGCTTTCGTCGGGCTAGGTGGCCTCAAAAACGAGAAAAAAAGTTTTGACATGAACCACGGAGGGACCACAAATCGTTGGCCATGGTGCACCACCAACCACGGCGCGACTTCAACTTCGTCGGCCATGGCAACAGTTCTTGTAGTGTAAGAAGGATCCAGGCTTACCTTTTCATTTTCATTTTTTAAACTTGTTTAAATCTTGATCAAACCTAGGATTTGACCAAGATTCAAATGGGCATAAAAAATCAGGAAAAAATCAAAAAATGAAAAAACAAAGCACATATATAGCCTTCTTATGTCATATATATAGTAAGCATTCAATTAAGTTGATAATTAAACAAGGTCTATACATATTCAAACCAGAAAAAGCATGTATCTACCCATGCATAACCCTATACTTTTGTCTTATGAAGACATCAAGGATGAAGAGAAGTGGATTTGGGTTTCAAACATGGAAATTTCAAAACCTCCCGAAACATGTATATATCTACCCCTAACCCTAATTTGTCTTATGAAGCCAAGCATATGAAGAGAAGTGATTTTGGGTTTCAAACATGGAAATTTCAAAACCTCCCAAAAGCTTCATTTTAGAGAGACTAAGAATGATCCATGCTTACCTTTTCATTGCCATGTTTTAAACTTGTTTTAACCTTGGTCAAACCTAGTATTTGACCAAGATTCAAATGGGCGTAAAAGTTCAGAAAAAGTCAAAAAATGAAAAACCAAAGCACACATATACATAGCCTTCTTATGTCATATAGTAAGCATTCAAGTTGATAAACAAGGTCTAGACATATTCAAACAAGAAAAATCATGTATCTACACACCTAACCATAAACTCTGTCTTAAGTGGTTTTGGGTTTCAAACATGGAAATTTCACAAACCTCCCAAAAGCTTCATTTTACATATTCAAACAAGACAGAGTTTATCTAGGGCGTTAGGGGGTAGATACATGATTTTCCTGGTTTGAATATGTCTAGACCTGGTTTATCAACTTAATTGATTGTTTACTATATGACATAAGAATATGTGCCTTGGCTTTTAATTTTTCTGTTTTTTTTTGAATTTTATGCCCATATATTTGAATCTTGGTCAAATCCTTTGACCAAGATTTAAACAAGTTTAAAACATAAAAATAAAAAGGGAAGCATGTATATATCCTTCTTAGTCACTCTAAAATGAAGCTTTTGGGATGTTCTTGAAATTTCCATGCATGTTTGAAACCCAAAACGACTTCTTCATGCTAGACTTCATAAGATCGAGGTGTAGATACATGATTTGTCTGGTTTGGATATACCTAGACCTCGTGTAACTTGAGTGCATGCACGATATGGCATAAGAAGACTATGTGCTTTTGTTTTTCATTTTTCTGATTTTTTTGAAATTTGTGCCCACCCATTTGTATCTTGTTCAAATCATAGGCTTGATAATGATTTAAACAAGTTTAAAATATGAAAATGCAAAGGTAAGCATGCATGGATCCTTCTTAGTCACTCTAAAATGAAGCTTTTGGGAGGGTTTTTTGAAATTTCCATGTTTGAAACCCAAAACCACTTCTCTTCATATGCTTGACTTCATAAGACGGAGTTTAGGGGTTAGGGGGTATAGATACATGATTTGTCTAGTTACTATATGACATAAGAAAAATATTTGCTTTGGTTTTTCTTTTTTTTTTTTTTTCAATTTTGATGCCCATTTGATTCCTGTCAAATCCCAGGTTTGACCAGTGTTACCCTCCAAAACCCCCCGACGGGCGTTGGTTAAGCAACACGAAGAGCCGGGAAGCTCCCAGGGCCGCTTAGTGGATCCCTGGCACCTCGCGTCGTCCCGCAAATCTTCTGGCCAACGTCCTGGCGGTTGCTAGGGCGTGCCACCTGACCTAGACCCGATCAGGAAGGTGTTAGTGCTTCGATTGTTCCTGCATGGTAGACACGTAAACATTAAATACGAGCCCTATCGGCTCTCAGGTTTCCCTGTGGATCGGCTCAAGGAGCCGATCGCCCCATGTTTCATGTTGGATTTACAATGGCATGGGGATCCTGCTTGATCAGGACAAAGCTAAAACGATCCACGACAGTTTAGGGTTTTCACCGCATAATCGGAACGTCCTAAGTGCGATCGGGCCTAGCAGCTACGAGAGATGATGCAAACTACCCCTACGAGAGGCCTAAAAACCAACATAACGTTGATCCCCGGAACATCCCTCGCAGGGACGGTAAACAACACCTAACGCACCACCGGATCCTCCGACCCCAACATAAGGCCTAACTATGCAGATATTAAACTAATCCTTGCGGAGCAAGGAGCAACTATAACGGATCGGATCTACTAAGTAACGAACAAGCAAGATGCTGCCCTTACGTCTGGATAGACGTAAGGGCAGCTAGGTGTCGAGGGACGGCATTGCCACGCAGATATGCACGTGAAAGCACCAATGCAAGCCCCTAAACACCTAAGGATAAATAGTACTGCTCGCCATCAACAAGGCTTCAGCACGAGCAGTACAAGGTTGACGAATAAACGTATACTGCCTAGATCGCTAGATGCGATCTAGGCAGCATGGTGCTTACCCGGGAGAAACCCTCGAAGAGAAGGGGTGGCGATGCGCCTGATTTGTGTTTGTTGAACGATGATTGTCCTCCTTTTCCGATAACCCTAGATACATATTTATAGTCCAAGGGACTTTCTAATTGAGGCATGCACCTAACCGTGCACGGGCCAGACTCTATCTCTTTAATCTAAATTACAATGCGATCTAATATGTTACAGATACACGGGCGGTTAAGCCCAAATTCTTGCGCAAGGCCGCTTCAAAGATGCTCCACGTGTAATCTTCTAAGCCCATCTTCGCTTACGGCCCAACTCCTGATTTGGCCAAAATCGGGTGGTAACACATGCCCCCCTGGTTTTGATAATGGTAATTGCAAAACCATCTGTCTCCTTCGAAGGGTCATGTCGTGGCAGAACCGTCGCAGTTTTCTTCATGATGACGTCTTGCCTCCTCGCCTTCTCTGCACGACTTGACGGTTCTGGCACCACGTCCTCGGGAACTGCTTAGGCATTAAACCATATATTCCCCCTTTTATTCGGCCACATCGAACAGTTCTCCTCTTCCTCCCTCTGCATCAGCACTTCCAAAAACCCTCCTCCGCCGCCATGTCTTCCTCTTCTTCTTCCACTTCATCGGGTCTTTCCTACGTGTCCTCTCCCATCCGGGAGTCAACACCAGAGTGGGGTACGCAGGCGGCGTACGATATCCTTGCCCCAACAGCGTGGGACAAGGAGGACCATGACTTCTCCGTCTGGTCCGAGGATGACAGGTCCTCAACTGACGGGGAGAGTGACCTCCGCTTCCTTGCCAATGAGGAAGCGGTGGAGGCAAGCGACGACGACCGCTTTTCCTGGGACGGGGTCACCTCTTCCGAGGAGGTGAAGGAGGAGGAGGAAGACGACGGCTCCTCCGACGAGCCGCCGGACACGCCATTGCCCCTGGCCCGGGCACCTCGGCGACCGACGGCGAGGACGACGATGCGGCGAGGAGGATGAGGACAACGAGGGTCCTGCCGGCGGCCGCTACAGCAGCGACGACGAGCCGGTCGGGAGCAGCGCCGACGACGGTGATGGTGACGACGATGACGATGAGGGCAGCAATGGCCCCTAGATAGGGTCTTAGCTTAGGGCCAGCAGTAGTAGATAGTGCCATGCGCCCCAACTCTTCCTTTTGAGAGCAATCAGCTCCTTATGTAAGAAATCTTATTTATCAATGAAGAATTTCCCCAACTTGATTTTGCCGATTTCTTGCCCAGTGATTTAGCCGATTCTCCCTTATATGGATTTTGCCGATTGTTGGCCTGATCAACGCTCGATGAACCGATGGCAACGCATCGGTCTCTTATGATAAATTTCGAGATAGATCAGTTCGGATCCTCAAACTTCAGTCGAACAGGACCAAACCGGAATCGCACACCTTAAATCTCGGAAATCCAAGTCCTCCAAGCCATAATGTTAGCCCTAATCGCAAGACTCCAGAATTGATGCCTTCAGGAGAACTCTAGGACCATTGCTGAAAATCTTGATCGCCTACAACTTTCGCCGCGATGCTTTGTCTCTTTGCAGCAACAAACTGGCCCAAAGCCTATCAATTATGATGGCTCCTTCTTCAAACTCCTCCTGCCAACCTGGTAATTTTCCTCTGCAAGAGTCCTCCACCCTTCAACATGGTTATGATGCAGAGACAGCCGATTTCAACACCATCGGCTCTTCAGAATGAGGAATTTTCAGGGCTAGCTGCCCCCCGAGCCTCGGTCAAGGCGAGAATGAAAGTGCACCAGCCGCATTGGGCCACTATCAGCTTCTCAACTGTGGTGCAGCATCAGCCGATTCTAACCAAATCGGCTTTCAAAAGCAGAGAACCTCCAAGGTGAGCCGCCCCCCGAGCCGCTCCATCTCTTCATCACCTCGGGCAGACTGATGCAGCTTCTGGTGAAGATGTTTGATGAAGTTGTCACCTTGGTCCAGCCCCAGGAGGAAATATCACAGCCAATTGAATGTTCATCGGCTGTTCTCATGATCCTAGCCTGATCTACACGCTCATGCTGTTCTTGCTGTGGGCCAAGGCTGCAATCCTCCAACATGCCGGCAAATACCAACAGATTAAATGAGGAAAAGGGCCGTCTCAGACGCCCAAACGGATGCTTCTGCTGGTGTTGCCGAGCTTGAAGTCTTGCAAACGAAGCTAGAGGTCCTTGCCATGTAACAGTTTATACCTTGAGTCGATGGCCGCGCATCGGCTTTGAATCCTAAAGTCGATGACCATCGGCTGTGCTCAAAAATTTCTGTATTTTCGATTTTTTATGGCCGATTTGTTTATGTATCGGCCCCCATGCTTGAGCTGCTCTGCTGGACATTTGACATCCGTTCCCAGCTCCGTATCCTCGTATCTCATCCATCTATGTGCCCCCCGAGCCGATTCTGTCAAGTAATTGATGGCATCGGCTCTTCAGGCATCTGTTGGATCAATGCTGAACGCAGACAAGGTATGTTGAGGATAATTTTGGCCGATTGCGGGAATCGGCCTCCTTTTCCGTTGCAAGGCTTTGGCGATGATTTGCAACTTCTCGGATTTCCACTATAGCTACGTGGCATGTTGGAGATGAGATCCTTTGCTTTTCATTTTTTGAGGGCCGATCTCAGGGATCGGCCTTGCCACGTATGTCCAATGTCTTGGACCTGCTACTCCGTTAGGCCGGTGGATAAAACCAGCCTTACCCCATTTTTCGAGGCTTCGATGCGCTCACAACCCTCTAAACTGATTCCAGAGAGCGGCTCTTGGTCATCTGCTTCCCACACGCTCATGGCAGCTAATGATATCTCGATTGAGTCATCCGCCTGAACGACTTCCACTTCATCTCCATCCCACTGTATGATGCATTGGTGCATTGTAGACGGGATGCAACAGTTAGCATGAATCCAGTCCCTTCCCAATAGGACGGCGTAATTGCTTTTGCTGTCAACGATGAAGAACGCAGTAGGTATGGTCTTCCGGCCTACAGTAAGCTCTACATTCAGAACACCTTTCGCTTCTGACGCCTGGCCGTTGAAGTCGCTTAATGTGATGTTGGTCTTGATCAGATCGTCGCTGGAATGCCCCAAACGACGTAGCATGGAATACGGCATTATGTTGACTGCCGCTCCGGTATCAACCAACATCTTGCTGACAGGCTGCCCATTGATGTAACCCCTCAAGTATAGGGCTTTCAGATGCCTGTAGCTTCTATCTCGTGGCTTTTCAAAGATAACCGGTCGTGGACCGCAGTCGAATTGAGCCACTGAAACTTCCTCGTCGCTTGGAGCGCGAAACTCCGACGGGAGTATGAATACCATGTTTGTATCAGCCGATGTCTCTGCATCGGCATCAGCCGATGCCTGTGCATCGGCTTTCGCCTGTTTTGGGCGCCATACTTTCTTTGGCGGGCGCGCCTTCGTCTCCACTATTTGCTGAATTTTCACGGCCAGATCGGGCCGTGCTCTTCTCAACGTATACAGGTACTGTGCCTCGGCTTCTTCCAGGTTTCGCAGCCGCTGCACCCGACGCTTCTGAGAATGGCTGAGTCCATCAGGGCACCACCTTGGTCGGTGATACCTATCTTCTTCTCCATCCGACTCCTCGAAGTCTTCTTCTTGAGATGACTCAGCTCGTGATGTGGGAGAGGTCCTAGACGCTCGAACACTGAAACTTCGTTCGTCCTTCTCCTTTGCTGTGTGCATTCTGGGCAGTTCTCGATTGTTGGCAATCGGCTCATTCCTGAGTCCCAGCAATGTTTGAAGAACGGACAGTGCTTGCTTATCCACGTGTCTTGCTCCCTTGACCTCCCACCGCGCGACGTTCGTACCCGTCGTTGTTGCCGTCATTCGACGATACCTCCTGTTCTCCGCATCATCGACGATATCTTTCATCGTCTTCGTCGTAGCCCGACGTCGGTCGTACTGCTGCTCATATTTGTTGAGGAGATGCACGGAGAGTGGGCGCTGATACCGTGCTTCTCACCTCCTCCTCGGTTAGGTACCGTCTATCGTCGTCTTGGGGCCGGTCGCGTGGAACGGCCTCCTCTTTATCCTTGCCACGAGAGTGGCTGCTCTCTGCTTTGTCCACGCCATGGCGGATCACAAACCCTGCCATATTGACATCGAAAGAGAACCCTGGCTCTCTTATGGAGTGGCTTAGGTCCACCATGTTGACGTCCGGAAACGGACGCATGTCTACCTTCATGGCAAACTGTCCGAAAGTTAATCGGCCTGCTTCTATCGCCATCTGAATTTGTGCGCGCAATACTTTGCAGTCGTTGGTGGCGTGCGTGAACGTATGATGCCATTTGCAGTATGGCCTCTTGTTCATCTCCTGTGCCGTAGGGATCTTGTGGCCTTCGGGTAGCTTCAACTGTTTCTCTTTCAGAAGCAGATCGAAGATCTGTTCAGTTTTGGTCACGTCAAAGTCCAACCCTCTTGGAGGCCCTGGCGGGTTCACCCATTTGCAGGACACAGGTACTGGCGTCCGAGTCCACTCGGCTACCGCAACTTCCTGATCTTCCGCAGAATCTTCATCCTCATCAGCATTGACCAGGGTTATCGCGCGCTTGAACTTGTCCTGGTACAGTTCTGGATGGCGCTGTTCATATAAGGTCAGTCTATTGACCAGGTGCGTCAACGAGTTGTACTCAACCTGGAACGTCAGGTCCTTGAACGACGCTGCAAGGCCTGCCACGGCCAGCTCGACTGCCTCTTTCTCAGTTAGGTGAGCCGAATAGCATCGGTTCTTGACAGTTCTGAAACGTTGGATGTATTCAGAGACTGTCTCTCCTCGCTTCTGCCGAACCTGTGCTAGTTCGGCAATACCAGCTTCAGTACCTTCTGAATGGTACTGGGTGTGGAACAGTTCCTCCAGCTGCTTCCATGATTGCACTGAATTTGGCGGCAACGAGGTGTACCATCCAAACGCTGGACCGGTGAGGGACTGCGAGAAGAACCTCACCCGTAGCTGATCCGATACTGAAACCATGCCCAGCTGGGCCAGGTATCGGCTCACGTGCTCGATGGAGCTCGACCCTTCTGACCCACTGAATTTGTTGAAGTCCGGAAGCCGGTACTTAGGCGGTAGTGGGATCAGGTCGAACTCATTGGGGTACGGCTTGGAATAGCCGATTATCTTCTTCTTCGGCAAGATGCCGAACTGATCTCTCAGGACTGCGCTGATCTGATCTGCGGTGGAGGTAGTGGCAGCTGAGCTTTCCTGGACTGGTGCAGTGGTATACTTGGCTAACCACGCTTGTTTCTCAGCTTCTGCTCCTAAACTCCCCGCTGCTGCAGTCGTTCTTCCTGCCGGAACAATTGCTCCTGCTCCGGCAATCCCTCCTGGTGGAGCCTGGATCGCCTGCGTCCAGTTGTTGCAGTCCGGCACATACGTGCACACGTATCCGTGTGGGATTTCCTTGGGCGGGTCATGCAAGAACTGATAGTCGCCCGGGTCACCCCCAACTTTGTAGACGACGTATGCCGGTGAGCCTTGTTGCTGTGGAGCCGCCGTTGCGTACGGCAGAGGTGGCCTGGTGTGGAGTTGCATCTCTCCCTGGTGAGTCCCTAGAACAGGTCCTGAAGGGGAGTACCGACGCTCCATGATCTCTTGCACCACACGGAGCGCAACGCGCTCCAAAGTGTTCACCAGGCTCTCAGAGTGCCGATGCAGTGAATGGGCCACCATGTAGTTGACCTCCTGTCGCAGGGCTCTGGTACGTTCTCCGAAGGGAGAGACAGATCTACCCCGTCGAGGACGCCTTGTGGCGTGAATCCTTTGAACCTGATACCGTGCGAACGGGTCTTCTCAAAGGAGCCGATGAGTTCGGCTTCAACGATGGCCTTCAGCTCATCGTACTTCTTCTTATGATCAGGAGGAAGATCCTCGTATGTGATCTGTTCCTCCGCCATCTCGGATGCCGATGTTCCCACCGGGCGTGCCAGAATGTGTTACCCTCCAAAACCCCCCGACGGGCGTTGGTTAAGCAACACGAAGAGCCGGGAAGCTCCCAGGGCCGCTTAGTGGATCCCTGGCACCTCGCGTCGTCCCGCAAATCTTCTGGCCAACGTCCTGGCGGTTGCTAGGGCGTGCCACCTGACCTAGACCCGATCAGGAAGGTGTTAGTGCTTCGATTGTTCCTGCATGGTAGACACGTAAACATTAAATACGAGCCCTATCGGCTCTCAGGTTTCCCTGTGGATCGGCTCAAGGAGCCGATCGCCCCATGTTTCATGTTGGATTTACAATGGCATGGGGATCCTGCTTGATCAGGACAAAGCTAAAACGATCCACGACAGTTTAGGGTTTTCACCGCATAATCGGAACGTCCTAAGTGCGATCGGGCCTAGCAGCTACGAGAGATGATGCAAACTACCCCTACAAGAGGCCTAAAAACCAACATAACGTTGATCCCCGGAACATCCCTCGCAGGGACGGTAAACAACACCTAACGCACCACCGGATCCTCCGACCCCAACATAAGGCCTAACTATGCAGATATTAAACTAATCCTTGCGGAGCAAGGAGCAACTATAACGGATCGGATCTACTAAGTAACGAACAAGCAAGATGCTGCCCTTACGTCTGGATAGACGTAAGGGCAGCTAGGTGTCGAGGGACGGCATTGCCACGCAGATATGCACGTGAAAGCACCAATGCAAGCCCCTAAACACCTAAGGATAAATAGTACTGCTCGCCATCAACAAGGCTTCAGCACGAGCAGTACAAGGTTGACGAATAAACGTATACTGCCTAGATCGCTAGATGCGATCTAGGCAGCATGGTGCTTACCCGGGAGAAACCCTCGAAGAAAGGGGTGGCGATGCGCCTGATTTGTGTTTGTTGAACGATGATTGTCCTCCTTTTCCGATAACCCTAGATACATATTTATAGTCCAAGGGACTTTCTAATTGAGGCGTGCACCTAACCGTGCACGGGCCAGACTCTATCTCTTTAATCTAAATTACAATGCGATCTAATATGTTACAGATACACGGCGGTTAAGCCCAAATTCTTGCGCAAGGCCGCTTCAAAGATGCTCCACGTGTAATCTTCTAAGCCCATCTTCGCTTACGGCCCAACTCCTGATTTGGCCAAAATCGGGTGGTAACACCAAGATAATTTAAACAATCTTAAAACATGAATATGAAAAGGGAAGCATGTATCCTTCTTTGTCACTCTAAAATGAAGTTTTTGGGAGGTTTTTCAAATTTCCATGTTTGAAACCCAAAACCACTTCTCTTCGTATGCTTGACTTCATAAGACAGAGAGTTCAGGGGTTAGGGGGTATAGATACATGATTTGTCTATTTGAATATGTCTAGACCTTGTTTATCAACTTTAATGCTTACTATATGACATAAGAAAACTATTTGCTTTGTTTTTCTTTTTTTTGATTTTTTCAATTTTGATGCCCATTTGAATCTTGTCAAATCCTAGGTTTGACCAAGATAATTTAAACAAGCTTAAAACATGAATATGAAAAGGGAAGCATGTATCCTTCTTAGTCACTCTAAAATGTAGTTTTTGGGAGGTTTTTGAAATTTCCATGTTTGAAACCCAAAACCACTTCTCTTCATGCTTGACTTCATAAGACATAGTTTAGGGGTTAGGGGTATATACATGATTTGTATGGTTTGATATTTCTAGACCTTGTTTATCAATTTTAGTGCTTACTATATGACATAAGAAGACTATGTGATTTGGTTTTTCATTTTTCTGTTTTTTATTTATTTTTCTGCCCATTTGAATCTTGGTCAAATCCTAGGTTTGAACAAGATTTAGACAAGTTTAACACGTGAAATTAAACGAATAAGTAAGCCTTGATCCTTCTTAGTCACTCCAAAATGTACCAATTGATAGTGTTAACTTTGCTTCATGGAAAAAATAATGTCATGTAAATGAGTTAACTTGGATTTCCTACCCTTGAATCCATAGGAAACTTTGTTCTAATGCACTATAATAATCAACCGAGTTTTTACACCAACAGGTCTGTCACTTACGTGTGGTGCCCACGCGTGTGGTCCCACACTTCAGTGAGCACAAGTCACATGCAATAGGTACGCAAACTCCCAGCCATCTTCTTTGTCAAGAGAAGACGCATCAGGATGCGTATTGGAAGCCAGTGGGTCCTTCTGGATCCTTCGGTTGTCCCTTGATACGTCTCCAACGTATCGATAATTTCTTATGTTCCATTCTACTTTATTGATGATACCTACATGTTTTATGCACATTATATGTCGTATTTACGCATTTTCTGGAACTAACCTATTAACAAGATGCCGAAGAGCCAGTTCTTGTTTCTGCTGTTTGGTTTCAGAAATCCTAACGAAATATTCTCGAATTGGACGAAATCACCGCCCAGGGTCCTATTTTTGCACGGAGCTTCCAGAAGACCGAAGGAGAGTCAAAGTGGGGCCACGAGGCGCCAGGGGATAGGGCGGCGCGGCCCAGGCCCGGCGCCCGGCCTGCCCCCGTGCCCCTCTTGACCTACCCGCCTACAAATAGCCTCCGTCGCGAAACCCCGATGAGAGCCACGATACGGAAAACCTTACTAAGACGCCGCCGCGAATCCCATCTCGGGGATTCAGAGATCTCCGGCACCCTGCCGGAGAGGGGATTCATCTCCCGGAGGACTCTACACCGCCATGGTCGCCTCCGGAGTGATGAGTGAGTAGTTCACCCCTGGACTATGGGTCCATAGCAGTAGCTAGATGGTTGTCTTCTCCTTGTTGTGCTTCATTGTTGGATCTTGTGAGCTGCCTAACATGATCAAGATCATCTATCTGTAATACTATATGTTGTGTTTGTCGGGATCCGATGGATAGAGAATACTATGTTATGGTGATTATCAATCTATTGTTTATGTGTTGTTTATGATCTTGCATGCTCTCCGTTATTAGTAGAGGCTCTACAAGAAAAGTTGCCATGGCCGACGAAGTTGAAGTCGCGCCGTGGTTGCTGGTGTACCATGGCCGACGATTTTGGTCCCTCCGTGGTGCATGTCAAAACTTTTTTTTCTCGTTTTTGAGGCCACCTAGCCCGACGAAAGCGGCCAAAACGTGGCGTATGGTGGCCCGGGACGTGGTGCATCTCGAAATCTCGGGTTCGCCGGCCGAGTCAACGCAAATCCGCACCGCCGAGGGATGTAGGGCCCAGATGGCAGCCTCTCTGGCATTGTTTTTTTCTAGATCGCGCCATCTCGTTCAACGTTCTCCGATCGAGCCGTTTACGATGCAGGATCATGGGTCCCGCATGTCATCCTCTATGAACCAAAATTCTTTCTATTCTTGGATTTTTTTGACCCCCTGATTTCTGGCTACTTCCTTTTTCTTTTGATCCCTTGCCGCCTTGGAAACGTTGAGACCGCTGCTGCTAAATGGGACCCGCATGTCATCCTCTATGTGCAATCAACTTTCTTTTCTTGGAGTTTTTTTTGGCACCTCAAATTTGGTCACTTGCCTTTTTCTTTCGATCCCCTGCCGCCTCTCAAACGGTGATACCGCTGCTGCTAAATGGGACCCGCATGTCATCCTCTATGTACTATAAAACTTTCTTTTCTTGAATTATTTTTGGCACCTCATATTTGGTCACTTACCTTTTTCTTTCGATCCTGCCGCCTCTCAAACGGTGATACCGCTGCTGCTAAATGGGACCCGCATGTCATCCTCTATGTACTATAAAACTTTCTTTTCTTGGATATTTTGGCACCTCATATTTGGTCACTTGACTTTTTCTTTCGATCACCTGCTGCCTCTCAAACGGTGATACCGCTGCTGCTAAATGGGACCCGCATGTCATCCTCTATGTACTATAAAACTTTCTTTTCTTGGATTTTTTTGGCACCTCATATTTGGTCACTTGACTTTTTCTTTCGATCACCTGCTGCCTCTCAAACAGTGATACCGCTGCTGCTAAATGGGACCCGCATGTCATCCTCTATGTACTATAAAACTTTCTTTTCTTGGATTTTTTTGGCACCTCATATTTGGTCACTTGACTTTTTCTTTCGATCCCCTGCTGCCTCTCAAACGGTGATACCGCTGCTGCTAAATGGGACCCGCATGTCATCCTCTATGTACTATAAAACTTTCTTTTCTTGAATTATTTTTGGCTCCTGATATTTTTTCACTTTCCTTTTTCTTTCGATCTCATGCCACGTTTGAAACGTTGAGGAACCTGCTGGCTCATGGGACCCGCATGTCATCCTCTATGTACTATAAAAGTTCATTTTCTTGGTTTTTTTTCACCATCTAATTTTTGGCAATTTCTTTTTTCTTTTGATCCCCTGCCGCCTCTCAAACGCTGATACCGCTGCTGCTAAATGGGACCCGCATGTCATCCTCTATGTACTATAAAACTTTCTTTTCTTGAATTATTTTTGGCTCCTCATATTTGGTCACTTGCCTTTTTCTTTCGATCTCATGCCAAGTTTGAAACGTTGAGGAACCTGCTGGCTCATGGGACCCGCATGTCATCCTCTATGTACTATAAAAGTTTATTTTCTTTATTTTTTTCACCCTCTGATTTTTGGCTATTTCCTTTTTCTTTTGATCCCCTGCCGCCTTGGAAACGTATGGTAAGCTGCTGACTCATGGGACCCGCATGTCATCCTCTATGTACTATAAAACTTTCTTTTTTTGGATTATTTTTGGCACCTCATATTTGGTCACTTGACTTTTTCTTTCGATCCCCTGCCTCCGGTGAGACCGCTGCAGCTAAATGGGACCCGCATGTCATCCTCTATGAGCAATCAACTTTCTTTTCTTGGAGTTTTTTTGGCACCTCATATTTGGTCACTTGCCTTTTTCTTTCGATCTCATGCCACGTTTGAAACGTTGAGTAAGCTGTTGGTTCAAGGGACCCGCATGTCATCCTCTATGTCCATCAAGTTTCTTTTCTTGGATTTTTTTTCACCCCCTAATTACTAGCTACTTTCTTTTTCTTTTGATCTCAAGCCGCATTACAAACATTGAGACCGCTGCTGCAAAATGGGACCCACATGTCATCCTCTATGTACAATAAATCTTGGATTATTTTTGGCTCCTGATATTTGGTCACTTGCCTTTTTCTTTCGATCTCATGCCGCCTTTGAAACGTTGAGTAAGCTGCTGGCTCATGGGTCCCGCATGTCATCCTCTACGAACAATAAAAGTTTCCTTTATTGGAGTTATTTTTGACCCCTAATTTCTGGCTATTTGCCTTTTTCTTTTGATCCCCTGCCCCCGTTGAAACGATGAGGACGCTGTTGGCAGGTCGGTCCCACATGTCATCCTCTATGAACAATAAAAGTTTCCTTTGGTGGATTTATTTTTGACCCCTAAATAATTTCTGGCTATTTCCTTTATTTTTCTTTTGATCCCCTGCCGCCTTGGAAACGTTTGAGAATGCTGCTGCCTCATGGGTCCCGCATGTCATCCTCTCAGAATGATAAATGTTTTCTTTTCTTGGATTTTGTTACCAACTGACTTTTGGTTTTTTATTTTATTTTCGATCCCCTGCCGCCTTTGAAACGTTGACGACGCTGCTGGCTCATGGGTCCCCGATGTCAGCCTCCCCGTACAAGAAACATGTGATATCTTGATTATTTCGCTCTGAGCTATTGCAAACGGATAAATTAAATCTTTATTTTTACATAAACAAACTTATATGTTGAGTGTCCTTGTTTTTTGTTTTTGCGAAGCATAGGACTTTCCTGTTTTTTTAGAAAAATCCGAACTTTCCTGTTTTGGAGTGGGCTGAAATTGTACGAGACAAAAGGCCCAGCAGGATAGTTCGAAGGCCCAGATGTCCAGATACAGCCCAATTGAAATCTTTCTTTTCTTGGATTTTTTTCACCCCCTGATTTCTGGCTACTTCATTTTTCTTTTGGTCCTGTGCCGCCTTGGAAACGTTGAGACCGCTGCTGCAAAATGGGACCCACATGTCATCCTCTATGTAACATAAAGTTTCTTTTCTTGGATTATTTTTGGCTCTTGATATTTGGTCACTTTCCTTTTTCTTCTCATGCCACGTTTGAAACGTTGAGGAACCTGCTGGCTCATGGGACCCGCATGTCATCCTCTATGTACAATAAAGTTTCTTTTCTTGGATTATTTTTGGCTCTTGATATTTGGTCACTTTCCTTTTTCTTTCGATCTCATGCCACGTTTGAAACGTTGAGGAACCTGCTGGCTCATGGGACCCGCATGTCATCCTCTATGTACAATAAAAGTTTCTTTTCTTGGATTTTTTTCACCATCTGATTTTTGGCTATTTCCTTTTTCTTTTGATCCCCTGCCGGCCTGCCGCCTTTGAAACGCTGAGTAAGCTGCAGGCTCATAGGTCCGACATGTCAGCCTGTATGAACGATAAAGCTTTCCTTTCTTGGAGTTTTTTTACCCCCTAATTTCTGGCTATTTTCTTTTTCTTTTGATCTCAAGCCGCATTTGAAACGTTGAGACCGCTGCTGCTAAATGGGACCCGCATGTCATCCTCTATGTACAATAAAGTTTCTTTTTTTCTTGGATTATCTTTAGCTCCTGATATTTTGTCACTTGCGTTTTTCTTTCGATCTCATGCCGCCTTTGAAACGTTGAGTAAGCTGCTGAATCATGGGTCCCGCATGTCATCCTCTACGAACAATAAAAGTTTCCTTTTTTGGAGTTATTTTTGACCCCTAATGTCTGGCTATTTGCCTTTTTCGTTTGATCTCCTGCCCCTTTGAAACGATGAGGATGCTGTTGGCACGTCGGTCCCACATGTCATCCTCTATGAACAATAAAAGTTTCTTTTGATGGATTTATTTTGAACCCCTAATTAATTTCTGGATATTTCCTTTTTTTCTTTTGATCCCCTGCCGCCTTGGAATCGTTGAGGATGCTGCTGCCTCATGGGTCCCGCATGTCATCCTCTCAGAACGGTAAATGTTTCTTTTCTTGGATTTTGTTTACCAAATGATTTTTGGCTTATTTTATCTTTCGATCTCGTGCCGCCATTAAAACGTTGAGGACGCTGCTGGCTCAGAGGTCCCACATGTCAGCCTCTATGAACAATAAACCTTTCCTTTGTTTGATTTATTATTGACCCATAATTTCTGGCTATTTGCCTTTTTCTTTCGATCTCATGCCGCCTCTGAAACGTTGAGACGCTGCTGGCTCATGGGTCCCACATGTCAGCCTCTATGAACAGTCAAAGTTTCCTTTGTTTGATTTTTTTTACCCTAATTACTGGCTATTTGCCTTTTTTTATCCCCTGCCGCCTTTGAAACTAAGAGGACGCTGCTGGCCCATGGGTCCCACATCTCAGCCTCTCTGAACGATAAACCTTTCCTTTCTTTTTTTTCGATCCCGTGCCGCCTTGGAAACGGTGAGACGGCTCCTGCAAAACGGGACCCATATGTCATCCTCTATGTACAATAAATTTCTTTCCTTGGATTATTTTTGGCACCTGATATATGGTCACTTGCCTTTTTTTCGATCCCCTGCCGCCTTTGAAACGTTGAGGACGCTGCTCGCTCGTGGGTCCCATATGTCAGCCTCTAGGAACAATAAACATTTCGTTTCTTGGATTTATTTTTGACCGCTGATTTCTGGCAACTTTGCTTTTTCTTTCGATCCCCTGCCGCCTTTGTTAAAGTTGAGGACGCTGCTGCAAAATGCGTCCCACATGTCAGCTTCTCTGTACGATAATTGTTTCCTCTCTTTGATTTTTTTTCCACTGCTGGCCAATGGGTCCCCGATGTCAGCCTCTATGTACAAGAAATATGTGAATTCTCGATATATTTTAAGCCGAGATATGTAGGATGCTTTTTTTTCGATCCCTTCTGTTTGTTTTTACCTTCAAATGTTGAGGGACGCTACTGGCAAATGGGTCCTGCTCTAGCATTCTCAACTGAAGGAAAAACTGAAATATTGCCTATTCATTTGTTTTTCGTACTCCATGCATCTAATCCATACTAATTGTTGATCCGGGTTTTAGTTCAACTTAATTAGATCAAATTTGATCTACGAGGGAGTATGTAATATATTTTGGGTTCACAACACTGCACTTGTTAACAACAATCTGATGAAGAGGTTTGTCATTTTTTTAAACTACAAATACACTCTAAGATCTTGCACACTAATAGAATAAATCTTGGAACTTTATATAATTAATGACAATTTTGAAATCGACTATATGAATATATCAAAATATAGAGCCCATGTAGATGCGCATACTGGCTATGCGCATTTAAAAAGAATCATAATCATAATTGATACGAAATAAAAATAACTTTATATGTAGAATCTCGGTTTCTAGAGGGCCAATCATAGGATATCCGTGTTTAAATTAGGAAGGGCCCCAATGGCATGAGTCGGAGGCCCATTAAGTGTTTTTGGAATGTTATCAGCGAAGTAAGCAGGCTGACAGCAATCACCATGTACATGGCCGGCGGCAGCCCAAAAGTACAAACAATTGGCCCATGCAGGGAAGGTAGTACTTTTTTTTATTGGGAAGGTTGTCTGGCTAACCCAAAAAAAAAGTGGTGCTACATGGGGTAATACTTGAACCCGGAATGAGATCGAGTGCCTTGATGAAGGCGAGGCACACATAAATAGTACTCCGTACCATGCCTTGCCCCTCCCTTTCAACCGTTGGATAAAAAATAATTAGACAGATGACTATTAACTAGTAACTGCTACAGTACCAACCAATGTACAGGACATGTGCTACAGTACGTCGTCCACAGTGCATGTGCTTTAGAACCATGAACAGTACATATGCTACATGCTACAGTACTTTGATCTTAGCTATCTATTTTCAATCCAACGGCCAAATCTACAAGTCACCGTACTGTTCATCTGTGCCTTGCTTATGTCAAGGCACTGGATCCTGGACACTTGAACCCATGATCGTTGCTGAGGGTTGCCTATTTGCGCATAATATGTTTTGTCAGCGGTCACTTCACTAGTTTGTGCAAAACATATCCAGCGCAGGATTCAAAAAAACATCACGTTTTTTTCTTTACGTAAACAACAAAACATCTCATGTTCATCACAATCCAGCCAACATAAGCACATAATAATTAATAGTACAACTAGAGAGCTGTACACATAAATAAGGTTTGTCAAGCTTCATGCACTAGCCAACGCAACCAAAAGTCCGAACTAATGGAAAGGGCTAGGCAATCCAATTATACATTTCAACATCCCCCCTCACATGTGACCACAATCCAGTAATGGTACCATCATGTTCACCACAATGCATCATTAAAGAGAGCAGTATACTATTATAGACCAGCTCTCTCTAAAGAACATTTGTAAGACAACTTAATACAGCTGTGATTGATATTGTTGCCCCAGCGATGGGTGATAACCTGAACACCATATAACCTTCTCACAGCAATTGTAACCAAATATGAGCACCTGCAATGATTTGGTGTCAAGCTTCTTGAAGGTCAGGAGGTATCCTACCTTCAAGTCATGTGCTTTGACAAACTCTGGCCATCCTTTGTCCATTAAAACATTGCCATCTTGTTGCTTCAGGTCCACAATCCAGGTGCATGCAGTGGACATCTTCAGGTTGATGGACTCTGGACACCCACCGTAAAACCAGGGTAGAACACGACTGGGGATGGAAATCACCTCTAACTCCGATGTACATAGTACCTTGCAGAAGCTGTCAGGGGTATTCTCCTCATCGATGCGCCCAAACACCTTGCACACTGGGGCTGGCTCTACAGATGTCTCCTTCCATGATAAGCTCTCTCCAAGCTTGAGCTTCTTGTTTGAACACTGCAAAAAAGAGGCCTCAATTAGATAATGCCTCTAGCTTCTGACCGTAATTCCAAGCAAATGCATAATCAAAGGCACCTAGCAAACTCAGCGGATCATTGTTCTTATCAAACACACAGTCTGAACAATAAGCTTCTGAATCTAGCTAGGCTGATATGTACAACCTTGTATCATCAAATTATTCAGCATAGTGTATCATTGTATCGCAGAAGCCAAATCGATATAAATAGTAGCTATGAGAATAGAAATCAAGCTAGCATGAGCCATGCATGCTTGCTGGCTATGTCTAGCATCAGAATAATGCATCTGCAGTTCATCATCCGCCAGTACAGATTGACCAAGCAAACAAAAAAAAATCAGCGTCGGCCTAAAGAGTCCACAAGCCAGACATGCATGCTCGGTGTCCTCATATGTGATCATCGGCCGTGGATTGACCAATAGCATATTTGAACGATTATTACTGCACACATTAGATCCAGTCCCAACATAGCTAGCATGGGTGCATGTGTAACCCGAGTCTTTACCAGAGGATTAATATATACACTGGCTGAGAGAAGTACTGTATATCAAACAATGCTAAGCAACCGGCAATACAGCTTAGATATAATAAAGATGTGACCGGCAACGCTAGTGATTCGGGGGAAACATACCGCCATTGCAGCCATGGACCGAGAGAATCGGGGATGCCGCGCCGCCTTAGTGGAGTTTTTAGATGCGACGTCGCCGCATCCGTAGAGGACGGAGTCCAAGCCGCGTAGTCCGAGCGGTGGTGGACGCCGGTGGTGTAGAGAGAGGACTCAGGGGAGATGGACGGCGAGGGATCTGGGGAGATCTGAAGTTCTGAACATGAGGGGGCTGTGAGAAACTGAGAATGATACATCAGCAATCAGCAAGGGAATAAATGCGCGTGTCCCCCGGTCAAAAAAAATGCGCGTGTCTAGGAGGAACGAAGCCAGGTACGCAGGAATCCACACACAAAACTTCACCCGGCGGGTCACTGGGCTTTATCAGTATCTGGTGGGGTCCGGACCTACAGACCAGTGAGACATGTCGTGTGGGTTATGATCCGTTCAGTGTGCACACAGAAATTGCATTCAGAGCTCAGGGCTTCAGGCTACGTTGTACTATACAGTAATATATCCATTTCTTTTGGTAAAATGAAAACGATACTCCATCTGATCCTCATTACATGATGATAAAATGGATGTCTCTACAACTAATATGTGTCTAGATACATCTATATGAGAGCGTCTGTGTTTGTACTGTGTATCTAAAAAAAATATGGATCGGAGGGAGCATTAAGAGGTGTCCAAAAAAAACTGCAAACAAACATGGATGTAAGCAGTTGAGTATTAAACCAGTGCGTGAAATACCTTTATATCTCGACCATGTAACAATGAATATGAGAAGTTTTTGGGGTTTGACCATCTGCACTTGTGTTTGCTACAATCAGATCAAAAAATTGGTCACTTTTACACTTTCTAAAATAAAATGTATTTTTCCCTGAGATTTTACAAGTTCGTACAAGATAGCATTGACTACATCTGGGATATATCACATTTACACTTACAAATCTATGAATATTTCAAAATATTGAGCTCCGTGTACCTACATATAATACAAATCATCAGACCGCACATTGAAACTACCGCAGCATATCACAGTAAATTAAAATAAAATAAAACAAGTCTAACATATACTATATTAGCTAATTAACAAAGTCTCATCACAGTGTATCTGATCCCCAGTTCAGCTTAATACAAAAACCAAGTTCAGCTTGAACATCAGCAGGGGAGTAACCCAGGTCCAAAAGCAGCATCTAGTTAATTCAATAAAATATTGAGGTTATTCTGATCCCCTCTTCCTAAAAACACTGCAGATCATGCATGCAACTAAGGGTGATCAGCACAAAATATTATCCTCTGGGTGGAGGTGTTACTGTCGTAGATCAACACATTCATCAAGGAAGTGTCTTTCACCTCGAAGACGAGAAGGTCATCAAGCTGCAGTTCATGCGCCTCTGCAAACCCGAACCAACCATCCTTCAAGACCAGTTCACCCTGGTACTCATCGATGTGCACATACCAGGCGCAGCCTACGCTGGTCTTGAGCTTGATAGGCCTGGGAAGAATCCCTTTCAGACATTGCTTGAATTCTCTGGGGATGACCAACATATACATGTCATCGTTGCCGTCCAGTTGCACATAGAAGCGCGAGGGCTGAGGAGGGTCCGCCGAGTGACCAACCCGTTTAGGGCGGCCTTTCCCTCGCCCTTTTAATATACAACGTTGAATTGCTGCATCACGCCTGCCCGTCACCTTTGGCTTTTTGGCTAGTGAATTTCTTTGAATTCTGAACTCGGGGCGGTGCAGAGGACATGTACAATCGACAGTCCTAAGACGTAGTTGCTCATTGACGTTGGAGCGAGTTTGCTTCTGCATCTAGTTAAGCACGGTATATATCAATCAACAGCATATAAATCAGAACGTAGCATACATGGAGAAAATGCATCTAGCTATCTCTTTAATTAGTTTGCACAAAATCTAGCAGCAGCAAGACAATTTGATTTTACAGGTACTGAGCAAGCTTTCAGACTTTCTGAAACAGGTAACATGGAGCATATATTTGTATGTTCAGACTGCGAAACCCTGCTCTGTGATGGATAATATTACTAAACATCTTTTTTTGCCAGAACTAGTACTTAACATCTACTGTTTCCCGTCATTAAAAAAAATTTGCAGAAGAATACTACGGTTTCCCGTCATTAAATTTTAAAGAAAAAAGAACTTGTTTAAGATCCCAACTATCATTGACTACTTACACCTGCATCCTAGTGAGTTCAGGACAACTTACAGCATCTTTTGGTGGTGCCGCCACCGGAGAAGACCGTGCCGCGGGGGTTGGGGTCGGCGCAGCCGGAGAAGCTGGTGCCGCCGCCAGGGAAATCAGTGCCGAGCCAGATGGTGCTTCCAGCGGAGAAGAAAGTACCGCGAGAGATGGAACCGACGCTGCCAAAGGGTAAGAAACGGATGTACTCGTAGATCCTTCTCTAGTCACGATCTGGATAGAAGAGACTGGACGTCCATCAAGCTGCTGGAGGATGCGGTGGATCAAATCGGCTGAGTTCAGGAAATATCGGTGATGTTCATCTGTGTCGGCGAAGCAGCTGCCGGTGGAAGGAGGAGGCGAGCCGTTCATGGCAGTCATTAGTGTAAAAGAGGTGAAGTGGGTGGGAGTATGGGTGGGAGAGAGAGGGTTCGGGACTGAAGTAATTGTAGTCTGCTCTCTCTTTTTTACAAGCATGCGTCCTCAGGCTGATATTTTTTTTAGATACGTACTCAGGCTGCTTTGTCAAACCAGGGCCTCAATGAAGCTAATAGCACGCTATAGCATATCTAGAGGGTCCACGCTTAGTAATTTTGCTCGCTGTGGCGCTATTTGCGAAACAGCATGCTATATCGCCCTAAAACTTCATAGCGTTAGCGCGCTATTTTTTTCAGGCAAGTTGCTTTCACTTTTTCGTGGTGATGAACTAATCTGTTGGTTCCACTTCTAAATCAGAAAATAATATCGCTAATGCTAATATTTTTTAATAAATAATTTATACTATGTTGTTGCCTTGTGAAATGTTGATGTTAGCCTTCTAATATACTTGAGATCTATTTCTATATGTGGTTATGTATGTATGATTCAGTCACTTTTGGACTATATATATCTATTCGTTCTAGTAAAATTATTTATTTTTAGGCTATATTTAGTATTATTTTGAAAATGCTATTTAAAATATACCACACTATTACCACGATATAGCGTCCATATCGTTTGAAGGTGGCTGCCGCTAATTCATTTAGCACGCTATTTTAAACCTTGGTTTAGCCGCGTTTGGCGGCCTGCATCCAGGCTGGTGGGGAAATACCGTACCCAAGTGCTTAAAAGATTGCATCTTTTAGCTGGAAAACATTAGGGCATGTCCAACACAGGCGCTACTGCAAGGGCGCTAGGAATTATTTCCTCGTCGTTTGGCGGTTGGAGAGGCTAATCCCAGCGGTAGTCCTAGCGTCGACGCAAAAGAAAGCAGGGGCGTGAAACTCTTTTCACCTGTCCTAGCTAAAGCACCGGAACCAACAGGAAGTCAGTCTGTCATCAGCAATTAGCGCTGCAAGGAGAGTACCTGGAGGATTTTACAATCTTTTGACATTCATTTGTTCTCTATTAGCGCCATATAGTATATAGCATTGTAATGCCCTTATACTCCTCTCAACATTAAAAAAAGGTGTGCATATACTAATAACAGTTGCTGAAATGAAACTAAAAATAAACAGACATGCACGGTTTACGAAGGATGGAAATACAGAGTTCATCACCATCCGTTTTAAATTATAAGATTAGATTACTTCAATGTGGGTTTACATACGCACTAAAATGAGTAAACAGACACACTGAAATGGGTCCAGGTATATAAGATTCAGAAAAAAGGAAGAGCATCTTAAGATACAGAACAGGTTACTAAATTGTTCAAACATATCGTACAAAAAAGATTATTTGCTCCAGAAAGATTCATGGCTCAGTTTAGGGTTGCATCAACATGCGGATATTTTTCAGACTAGGCTTAAACCACATTGTCGCCTGTCGGGGAAATCCCCAACCATCTTCTGGAAGGGTGATAACTCCCATGAGCTCATTTTCCCCTTGCTGCAGGTTACAACGACAAATACAACTAAATGCTGGTTCCCGAAATGCATAGTACGCGATGTACACACAATTTGACCTCATGAATGGAGTCAATGTTCCATCAGGAGCATTGCCATCATTTATCTTCAGGTTCAATGGATAATTCAGTCCAATGAACAGAGAGTGTGTGCCAAGGCTGTCAACTCGACTCCAATTGGGTCCAATCAGGGATAGATCTTTCTCAAAAACATGTATGACAGGGGCAGGACACTCCCGCAGGATAAGGCCATTACCATGATGCAGAACTTCTGCAGGCTCAAGGTGATCATTGCTACGTATATACCGATCTTCATGGATGATCATCAAGCGCTTGCCATCGGCTGATCGAGCTAAAAACCATCTGCCAGATGGTTCCTTCATCGGTGATGGGATCACGAATGGCGGGGCAAGGTGTGCATCTGCATTGTAAACGGAGACAACAAAAAATAGTGTTTGAATGGCTCGGGAAGACAATAATACCAGTAGCTGCAACTTCACATTTGTAGGATCAAATGGAGGATGCAGTCATTATACTTGTATAAAATCTCGAAGAAATAAAATTGTTCCCATTTGAGATGTATGTTAATTACACTCATATTCATTGATGGTAGATACATGTCTCAACCTTATCTGATCCATGATTGTAATGCTTTGAGTACATCGAATATTGAAATAAATTGAAAGTTTGCATGCATCAATTGATGAAGAGGCCAGGGCTAAGCTCCTTATTCATATTCTGACAAGAGCATGCAGTAACTAATTCAGGAATGCATTCATATACTGCAATAATCTGGTTTGGGTTGACAGATTAGTGCACAGCATATACTACTGTAATTCGTTTGTAGCAATGGTTCAGTCAGGTTAGGATAATTTAATGGTGCACAGTCATTTGAAAGGTGAAAAAAAGTCTTAGTGAGCAATTAGTTATTTCAGTTACAATATATCATGAATGGGCTTGATATTAAAATTTATTGCGAAGTATATCATATGGATTGAAGAATTACCAGCCTGTGATTGATCCCAGCAATATGTGGTGCCGGTCCACCCATCCACCGCAACAATAAAGCCGTTGTGCTCGATGGCATCACTGTAATCTACACCCCAACTAGCAAGAGAGAATAACCTCCACTCCTGGCTACCATTAGCCAGGTAAGCGAGTCCAGAATTGAATAGAGCGATGAGCTTGTAATCTGAGTAATGTCCAGCTTTTGTGGGCACTTCGCAAATTACAATCTTCAACAAAAACATGGCACGCCCATACGTCATGTACCTTTCAGGAGGCAAGTCGGGGAAGCCAATCCATTCCTCCCGAAAAATGTTGCAAGTTTCCGACGATGGTAGGGAGATTTCTTGGTGCGTGTAGATGTTCGCGAGGAACCAGTTCCCACCACTGTCCACGCCGGCGATCCAGTCGCCATTCATGCCAACCCAGAATCTATTGTCCATGAACGGCAGGATGGCTGTGCGCCGAGGATGGTCGAGGGGCACAACGTGGTACACCGTGTGGTGCGCACTACTATCATCATAGTGCCAATGGGCAGAATCGGGCATCAGCAAGCAGGGTCCATCCCAATGGTGTAGATTCATGTTGTCGGCGACATGGCGGCACAGCGTTTTGGAGCATGCGGCCAGCCGGACGTCGACTGTAACGTCCAGACTCTGGGCAATGAGATTGAACAGCTCGGCGGGGAGCTTCCCCCAGTCGCCATCCAGCTGGTCGTCGTTCGATGCCGCCATGGAGACGAGATGGATTTAAAAGGGCGGATGCAAGTATGTGTGATTGGAGTTTTGTAGGAGAGTCGAGCGGGAAGGAGGAGTGCTGCGGTTCTGCGGAGGGGTGAGGAGAGAAAGCTATGCAAATGGGAGATCTAGAGGATGAAAAAACTTCTAGCAGCGGTTGGCGAGTGGAGAACGATGATGGAAGTGGAGAGCCAAGGATGGAAACGATGGACATGAAGAGTAGGAGTGGATATGACTTTTTTTATTCTTCAGCAGCTGCATCGAGGCGCCGAGTAAAACTTCGGCTAGGATAGCACGCCACTACGTCCTGGTGCAGTTACTGTCCCGTCAAATCAGTTTGACCACAGAAATGGTTTCTTTATTACAGTATAACTTAATTTTTTCGAACAATATATACTAGTACTCCATTTAATATAATCACTCCGATTCATATTACTTGTCAAATGATATGGATGAATCTAGAACTAAAATGTGTCTAGATATATCTATATTATAGTCAACTAATATGAATCCGAGTTTGTTTGGTTCAAAGGATTTCTAAAGGTATCTTGTACGGAGTAGGATTTTTACACATAGGGATTTTTCCTATAGAGCTTGCTTGATTCAAAGGATTGAGAACCCTCCAAAATACCTATGGATTGCTTTCTCTACAATCCTATCTCTCGGTAATATTGCTATGTGTCTATAACAACTATGAAATGAACTCAATCTCAATAGAAATTTCCTTTGTCTTTCCTAATCAAACAACTAGTTATTTTATGTCTTCGTTTACAAATTAAGATAATTTTTAGGTTATAGGTAATCGTCGAGCTTATGTGATCATCTTTTATGATCAAACTTACTTGATCAGCCGCGGAGGCGCAAAGGAGCAGTGGTGTGCATTAATACGGCCGCATGGGGAAGGCACAGCTAGCGACGATGAGACGTATCGCCAGCATTGGCCTAGGGAACCGTCGCCACCATTAATAAAAGCTATCCCTTTGGGCACCATGTCTCCCACTACTCGTGTCACGCGCGCATGTGGGTTACGGATGGATGGGCTGGGGAAGCCGGACAGAAAACATGACAACCAGGGGGAAAATGAATAAAAATAATACAAAGTCGAAAATATTTCGAAAAATAAACTTTGTACTTCGTAAGAAACTCCATGCGTTTAGCAAATGCGAAGGCAATATGTAGAAACACGTCTAGACCACGTCTAGAACCACTTCCCAAAGCTTAAGGATTATATTGATTTTTAGAAAGTCAAACTATGTTAAGTTTGACTAAGTTTTTACCAAAAGCATTAATATGCAAGATACAAAATCAATATTATTAGATAGAAAATAAATTATATTTTCATATGGTGTCTACAAAATATTATATGTGCTGATAGATTCTTCTAAGAGTTTGGTCGAACTTTACTTGGTTTGACTTTTCAAGAAAAATATACAAAGCTTTAAGCATTGGAACGGAGGTATTTTTCGAAGCACCTACTTGTCTTTAGAAGACAAAAGAAAACATGGAGTAAGGTTGTTTTTTGTGCAAAAGTTTACGTCAAAATCTGGTTATTTGTGTAAAAAGAATCTCAAATTGTGTTATGTGCAAAAACTGCACCAAGAAGTGGTGGTATGTGCAATTTCCTCCATCACACAAAAGGCAAGCCATTGATACATATATAATTGTGAATAATTACAAAAGTAGTAGGCAGCTAATAAGCGCACATGATTAAACTGCTATGCGAGATCTTCAGCCACCAGAAGTCGTTCCCGCGCCTCTCTAGCATTGAAAATCACGCGTTCTGCGACTTCCATCAAAGAGACAAGCTGAGCTTTGATCCGTTCTCCCAGATGAATGGCCTCGTCACAACTCCTACGAGCACAGGCCGTGATCTCATCCACTTCTAGGAAAGACACCGCCTGCCTGTACCGAAATATCTTGATCCCTAACTCTCTGTTCTCCTCCCGCATGCTGGCAAGATCCAACTTCATCCTCCGACAAGATAAGCAAGGGGAGTGATCCTGCCAAAGGTAACAACAAACATATCGAGCGTTACCGGCAAACGAAGGGCACAAATTGGCTGATTAACGAATATGGTCACTAACATGTAGGACAGACTTAAGTGGTGTCTACATGTCAGTGACTCGAAGTACCCAAAAACCAGCAACCCAAAGTCAGCTAGTAATATTAACCTCCGTCTTCAGCTCCTTCATCCTCTTGAACGGCGGGGAAGCTGGCAACTTATCTTCTTCTACGACCTCTCGCTGGAACCTGACGTCGAAGGATGAGAGATCCTGCGAACGGATGTGCTGCGCCTGCGCGTGCGATTCCCCAGGGCGCTTCTGGCGTAACTCGGAGTTCTCCGCGCCGAGATGCGGAAGTTCCGCTCCCGGGGCCTTGTTGACCCTAAGCCGAGATAGCTCCTGTGTAAGCCGACGAAAAATGTTCAAAATGTTACAGATCAGGCATATCATTACCAGTGCAAACGAGGTAAGTGAATCTCCGGGATCTCGCCCAAAGACCGCGGTTGGTCCAATGCCACCACATCTTCTCCGAGATTGACTAACTCCTTTACATCATCTTCTCCGACATTGACTATCTCCTTTACATCATCTTCTGCTCCGAGCTTGACCATCTCCTTTACATCATCTTCTCCTGCGAGCTTGATCATCTGCCTCACATCATCTTCTCCGGCGATATCGACCCTCTCCTGCGGAAGATAACAGATATAAGTCCGAGTATTACCAGCAAAACGAAGGTAATTAAAAGAGGCGTAGTAACCCTTGTGTCCTGGCTAATCAACGGCGGGGACGCTGAGCCCGCATCGTCTCCTCCGAGATCTCCCTTCGCAGGCAGGATTGTTAGAGACAGTGTACTTCTGGTAGTAGTATTTATGCGTGGGGCGCCAGGGGGTCGAGAAGCTAGGACTGCATCTTCTCCTCCGAGCTCTTCCTTGGTAGACATGACAAATGAAACGAGGTGTGGGGGGCGTAAAAGGTATAAAATGGCGGACGGCCGCCCCGCCTCGGCCCTCCAAGGCTTAATTTTTTTGCCTTACTAAACTAAAAACCCTATTTTGCGTCTCACACGGACTGCCCTCAGAGGGCTGCAGGGTCCCATATGCGTGCAGGTCCCACACTTTAGTGAGCACAAATCATATGCGGTAGGTAGGCAAACTTCCAACAATCTTCTTTGTCAAGTGAAGACACGTCGTCAAGACTCTCTCTCTCTCTCCCCCCTTTTGTCATTGAAAAAAAAAGAATATTAGACGGGCGCGTAGCCTGCACTGCAGGGGGGCGATTTTGACAAAAGTAATCCTTTTGGCGAAGAAAAACACAGAAAGCCACACAAAAAGGTTAGTCCAGTGAAATAGATTGCTCAGAGGGTCAGTCCGTAATTTTCTTTGCCAAAAGGGTTATTTCTGTCAAAATCGCCGCACTGCAGGTTTGCAGCACTGAAAAACCTTGCGTGCCAGTCAACATCACTTCCCGGATAGGGGGAAAATATCTAGTGATACCATCCCTTACATGATACCATGATACCACTTCATAATATTTGAATTCTAAGTGTCGAAAAATTTAGAAAAAAAACCTTGTGATGCTACCCTAAATTTGTGGGACCCCAAAAAACTTGCAAATCAAGCCAAAGAAACACGATCTTGTCCCCTACCCCCCCCCCATGATTTTGACCTAAATTTGAAATCAAGCCAAAGGTGGTTCAAAAACGGCAATCGGAAATCATGGATTGTTCATCATTTTTCTATATAGCTAGGGAAAATAGCAGACATGCCATACCAATGTTTTAGAAAAGAGCCCTTCAAAAAAGTGTGGCAACATATATGTTGGAATTCGACCATCTTAATTTCTTCCCACGTGTGAGCTTTGGTACTACTACTACACAAGAACCATGTCAAACTTTTGAATCATGGCCCATTTTATGTATATATTTGCAACTTTTCATGCACGCATGAAAACTTTGCAAAATATGTGCATTTTGGGTTGTCGCACATAAATGTGTGTTTACTTGTCTGCCACCAATTAATCCAATTCTCATTTGTGGGGAAACATGACACGAGATGGCCATTTCCAAAGTTTCATGAATTATCTCAAAGTGAATCCATATATGTACAATTTTTGGGGGCTAAATTTCATGTTTTAAACCTAGCTAGTATTTGACCAAGATTCAAATGGGCATAAAATTCAAAAAAAAACAGAAAAATGAAAAACCAAAGCACATAGCCTTCTTATGTCATATAGTAAGAATTCAAGTTGATAAACAAGGTCTAGACATATTCAAACTAGAAAAATCATGTATCTACCCCTAACACTCTAAACTCTGTCTTATGAAGTCAAGCATGAAGAGAAGTGGTTTTGGGTTTCAAACATGGAAATTTCAAAAACCTCCCAAAAGCTTCATTTTAGAGTGACTAAGAAGGATCCATGCTTACCTTTTAATTTTTAGATTTTAAACTTGTTTAAATCTTTGTGAAACCTAGGATTTGACCAAGATTCAAATGGGCATAAAAAATCAGGAAAAAGCCAAAAGAATGATAAACCAAAGCACATAGCATTCTTATGTCATACAGTAAGCATTCAAGTTGATTAACAAGGTCTAGACATATTCAAACTAGAAAATCATGTATATATCTGTCCCTAACCTTAAACTCTGTCTTATATATGAAGTCAATCATGAAGAGAAGTGGTTTGGGTTTCAAACATGAAAATTTCAAGAACATCCCAAAAGTCGCTTCATTTTAGAGTGACTAAGAAGGATCCAGGCTTACCTTTTCGTTTTCATATTATATACTTGTTTAAATCCAGGTCAAACATAGGATTTGACCAAGATTCAAATGGGCATAAAATAAAAAAATAGAAGAATGAAAAACAAAAGCACATAGTCTTCGTATGTCATATAGTAAGCTTTCAAGTTGATAAACAAGGTTTAGACATGTTCAAACCAGACAAATCATGTATCTAGCCCCTAACCATAAACTCGGTCGATCTTATGAAGTCTAGCATGAAGAGAAGTCGTATTGGTTTAAAACATGAAAATTTCAAGAACCACCCAAAATCTTCAAATGGGCATAAAATTCAAAAAAACCAGAAAAATGAAAAACCAAAGCACATAGCCTTCTTATGTCATATAGTAAGAATTCAAGTTGATAAACAAGGTCTAGACATATTCAAACTAGACAAATCATGTATCTACCCCTAACACTCTAAACTCTGTCTTATGAAGTCAAGCATGAAGAGAAGTGGTTTTTGGGTTTCAAACATGGAAATTTCAAAAACCTCCCAAAAGCTTCATTTTAGAGTGACTAAGAAGGATCCATGCTTACCTTTTAATTTTCAGATTTTAAACTTGTTTAAATCTTTGTGAAACCTAGGATTTGACCAAGATTCAAATGGGCATAAAAATTCAGGAAAAAACCAAAAGAATGATAAACCAAAGCACATAGCATTCTTATGTCATAGAGTAAGCATTCAAGTTGATTAACAAGGTCTAGACATATTCAAACTAGAAAATCATGTATATATCTATTCCTAACCTTAAACTCTGTCTTATGAAGCAATCATGAAGAGAAGTGGTTTTGGGTTTCAAACATGAAAATTTCAAGAACATCCCAAAAGTCGCTTCATTTTAGAGTGACTAAGAAGGATCCAGGCTTACCTTTTCGTTTTCATATTTTATACTTGTTTAAATCCAGGTCAAACATAGGATTTAACCAAGATTCAAATGGGCATAAAATAAAAAAAATAGAAGAATGAAAAACAAAAGCACATAGTCTTCTTATGTCATATAGTAAGCTTGCAAGTTGATAAACAAGGTTTAGACATGTTCAAACCAGACAAATCATGTATCTAGCCCCTAACCATAAACTCGGTCGATCTTATGAAGTCTAGCATGAAGAGAAGTCGTATTGGTTTCAAACATGAAAATTTCAAGAACCACCCAAAATCTTCAAATGGGCATATAACATTCAAAAAACCAGAAAAATGAAAAACCAAAGCACATATATAGCCTTCTTATGTCATATAGTAAGCATTCAAGTTGATAAACAAGCATGTCTAGACATATTCAAACCCGACAAATCATGTATCTACCCCCTAACCCTAAACTCTGCATGTCTTATGAAGTCAACCATGCATGAAGAGAGAAGTGGTTTTTGGGTTTCAAACATTGAGATTTCAAGAACCCCCCAAAAGCTTCATTTTAGAATGACTAGCTAGGAAGGATCCAGGCTTACCTTTTCATTTTCATGCTATAGACTTGTTTAAATCTTGGTCAAACCTAGGATTTGACCAAGATTCAAATGGGCATAAACATTCAAAAAAATCAAAAAATCAAAAACCAAAGCACATATAGTCTTCTTATGTCATATAGTAAGAATTGAAGTTGATAAACAAGGTATAGACATATTCAAACTAGACAAATCATGTATCTACCCCCTAAAGCCCTAAACTAGCTTTGTCTTATGAAGTCAAGCATGAAGAGAAATGGTTTTGGGTTTCAAATTAAACATGGAAATTTCAAGAACCCCCCCCAAAGCTTCATTTTGGAGTGACTAAGAAGGATCGAGGTTTACCTTTTCATTTTCATGTTTTAAACTGCCTTAGATCTTGGTCAAACCTATGATTTCACCACGACTCAAATGGGCATAAAAATAAAAAAAAATAAAAAAATGAAAAACCAAAGCACATAGCCTTCTTATGTCATATATAGTAAGCATTCAACTTGATGAACATGGCTGGTCTAGACATATTCATAATAGAAAAAACGTGTATCTACCCCCTAACGATTAATTAACTTTGTCTTAATTATGAAGTCAAGCATGAAGAGAAGTGTTTTTGGGTTTCAGACATGGAAATTTTGAAAACCTCCCAAAAACTTCATCTTAGAGTGACAAAGAAGGATCCAAGCTTACCTTTTCATTTTCATGTTTTAAGCTTGTTTAAATATTGGTCAAGCCTAGGATTTGACCAAGATTCAAATGGGCATAAAAATTCTGGAAAAATAAAAAAATAAAAACCAAAGCACATAGTCTTCTTACGTCATATATATCTATAGTAAGCATATTCAAGTAGATAAACAAGGTATAGACATATTCAAAACAGACAAATCATGTATCTACCCCCTAACCCTAAACTCGGTCTTATGATGCCTAGCATGAAGAGAAGTCGTTTTGGGTTTCAAACGTTTAAGCCAAAAGCCCCATTTCATATATTTCAAATTTGGTTCAAATTTGAAAGACATACAAGTTATAGCACACATAGTGCATACATGTTCACACATACTGCACTACTCCCTCCGTCCACAAATAAGTGTACATTTGGGTTTTTGGATAAGTCAAACTTTAACAATTTTGACCATTTTTTTACCAAAAAGTAGCAACATGTGTGACATCAAATTACTATATTATGAGACTGTATTTTGAGATGAATCTAGTGATGGTAGTTTAGTGTCATAAATGTTGTTACGTTTCCCTAAAAAGTTAGTCAAAGTTAATAAAGTTTGACTTATCTAAAAACTCAAATGTACACTTATTTGTGGACGGAGGGAGTAGATGCTAATTAACCCTATAGTTTGAGGCCATTTGGATGAGGTCGAAAAAAATCTTGGATTAGAAATGGGGTTGTTCGAACCCCGTAGTTGGATTTTTTATGAACTTGATCTGTAGTACTGGGCAAAACCCTAGTTTAACGTATTTAATTATAGATTCGTAGGTTGATTTTTCTACCTTTTTATTATTATTACTATGCAGCACATGTGTGTTTGCCCGTCGAGTGAAACTCGGAGGAAGAGGGATCACTCGGAAGGAGAGAAGAAGGGAGAGCATTATGGTGTCTCCCCTTTTTCGGGTGATGATGTTGACTTTTGTGCAGGGTTTGTCAGTGAGCAGGAGGTGCGAGCGAGCGAGCGAGTCGAGCGAGGCCGAGAATGAGAGAGATTTGTTTTTTTGTGAGAGGGACAACCGAAGGATCCAGAAGGACCCACAGACTTCCAAAACGCATCCTGATGCGTCTTCTCTTGACAAAGAAGATGGCTTGGAGTTTGCGTACCTACTGCACTTGACTTGTGCTCACTGAAGTGTGGGACCTCACGCATGGGCACCACACGTAAGTGACAGACCTGTTGGTGTAAAAACTCGGTTGATTATTATAGTGCATTAGAACAAAGTTTCCTATGGATTCAACGGTAGGAAATCCAAGTTAACTCATTTACATGACATTAATTTTTCCATGAAGCAAAGTTAACACATCTATCAATTGGTACATTTTGGAGTGACTAAGAAGGATCCATGCTTATTCGTTTTCACGTGTTAAATTTGTTTAAATCTTGCTCAAACCTAGGATTTCACCAAGATTGAAATGGGCATGAAAATTCAAAAAAAAATGAAATACCAATGCACATAGTCTTCTTCTGTCATATATAGTAAGCATTCAAGATGATAAACAAGGTCTAGACATATTCAAACCAGGCAAATCATGTATCTACTCCCTAACGACCCTAAACTCCGTCTTATGAAGTAAGGCATGAAGAGAAGTGGTTTTGGGTTTCAAACATGCAAATTTCAAAAACCTCCCAAAAGCTTCATTTTAGAGTGACTAAGAAGGATCGAGGCTTACCTTTTCATTTTCATGTTTTAAACTTGTTTAAATCTTGGTCAAACCTAGCTAGTATTTGACCAAGATTCAAATGGGCATAAAATTCAAAAAAATCAGAAAAATGAAAAACCAAAGCACATAGCCTTCTTATGTCATATAGTAAGAATTCAAGTTGACAAACAAGGTCTAGACGTATTCAAACTAGACAAATCATGTATCTACCCCTAACACTCTAAACTCTGTCTTATGAAGTCAATTAAGCATGAAGAGAAGTGGTTTTGGGTTTCAAACATGGAAATTTCAAAAACCTCCCAAAAGCTTCATTTTAGAGTGACTAAGAAGGATCCATGCTTACCTTTTAATTTTCAGATTTTAAACTTGTTTAAATCTTTGTGAAACCTAGGATTTGACCAAGATTCAAATGGGCATAAAAATTCAGGAAAAAACCAAAAGATTGATAAACCAAAGCACATAGCATTCTTATGTCATATAGTAAGCATTCAAGTTGATAAATAAGGTCTAGACATATTCAAACTAGAAAATCATGTATATATCTGCCCCTAACCCTAAACTCTGTCTTATGAAGTCAATCATGAAGAGAAGTGGTTTTGGGTTTCAAACATGAAAATTTCAAGAACATCCCAAAAGCCGCTTCATTTTAGAGTGACTAAGAAGGATCCATGCTTACCTTTTCGTTTTCATATTTTATACTTGTTTAAATCCAGGTCAAACATAGGATTTGACCAAGATTCAAATGGGCATAAAATAAAAAAATAGAAGAATGAAAAATAAAAGCACATAGTCTTCGTATGTCATATAGTAAGCTTTCAAGTTGATAAACAAGGTTTAGACATGTTCAAACCAGACAAATCATGTATCTACCCCCTAACCATAAACTCGGTCGATCTTATGAAGTCTAGCATGAAGAGAAGTCGTATTGGTTTCAAACATGAAAATTTCAAGAACCTCCCAAAATCTTCAAATGGGCATAAAATTCAAAAAAACCAGAAAAATGGAAAACCAAAGCACATAGCCTTCTTATGTCATATAGTAAGAATTCAAGTTGATAAACAAGGTCTAGACATATTCAAACTAGACAAATCATGTATCTACCCCTAACACTCTAAACTCTGTCTTATGAAGTCAATTAAGCATGAAGAGAAGTGGTTTTGGGTTTCAAACATGGAAATTTCAAAAACCTCCCAAAAGCTTCATTTTAGAGTGACTAAGAAGGATCCATGCTTACCTTTTAATTTTCAGATTTTAAACTTGTTTAAATCTTTGTGAAACCTAGGATTTGACCAAGATTCAAATGGGCATAAAAATTCAGGAAAAAACCAAAAGAATGATAAACCAAAGCACATAGCATTCTTATGTCATATAGTAAGCATTCAAGTTGATAAATAAGGTCTAGACATATTCAAACTAGAAAATCATGTATATATCTGCCCCTAACCCTAAACTCTGTCTTATATATGAAGCAATCATGAAGAGAAGTGGTTTTGGGTTTCAAACATGAAAATTTCAAGAACATCCCAAAAGTCGCTTCATTTTAGAGTGACTAAGAAGGATCCAGGCTTACCTTTTCGTTTTCATATTTTATACTTGTTTAAATCCAGGTCAAACATAGGATTTGACCAAGATTCAAATGGGCATAAAATAAAAAAATAGAAGAATGAAAAACAAAAGCACATAGTCTTCTTATGTCATATAGTAAGCCTTGCAAGTTGGTAAACAAGGTTTAGACATGTTCAAACCAGACAAATCATGTATCTAGCCCCTAACCATAAACTCGGTCGATCTTATGAAGTCTAGCATGAAGAGAAGTCGTATTGGTTTCAAACATGAAAATTTCAAGAACCACCCAAAATCTTCAAATGGGCATATAACATTCAAAAAACTAGAAAAATGAAAAACCAAAGCACATATATAGCCTTCTTATGTCATATAGTAAGCATTCAAGTTGATAAACAAGCATGTCTAGACATATTCAAACCCGACAAATCATGTATCTACCCCTAACCCTAAACTCTGCATGTCTTATGAAGTCAACCATGAAGAGAAGTGGTTTTGGGTTTCAAACATTGAGATTTCAAGAACCCCCCAAAAGCTTCATTTTAGAATGACTAGCTAGGAAGGATCCAGGCTTACCTTTTCATTTTCATGTTATAGACTTGTTTAAATCTTGGTCAAACCTAGGATTTGACCAAGATTCAAATGGGCATAAACATTCAAAAAAATCAAAAAATCAAAAACCAAAGCTAGCACATATAGTCTTCTTATGTCATATAGTAAGAATTGAAGTTTATAAACAAGGTCTAGACATATTCAAACTAGACAAATCATGTATCTACCCCCTAAAGCCCTAAACTAGCTTTGTCTTATGAAGTCAAGCATGAAGAGAAGTGTTTTTGGGTTTCAGACATGGAAATTTTGAAAACCTCCCAAAAACTTCATCTTAGAGTGACAAAGAAGGATCCAAGCTTACCTTTTCATTTTCATGTTTTAAGCTTGTTTAAATATTGGTCAAGCCTAGGATTTGACCAAGATTCAAATGGGCATAAAAATTCTGGAAAAATAAAAAAATAAAAACCAAAGCACATAGTCTTCTTACGTCATATATATCTATAGTAAGCATATTCAAGTAGATAAACAAGGTATAGACATATTCAAAACAGACAAATCCTGTATCTACCCCCTAACCCTAAACTCGGTCTTATGATGCCTAGCATGAAGAGAAGTCGTTTTGGGTTTCAAACGTTTAAGCCAAAAGCCCCATTTCATATATTTCAAATTTGGTTCAAATTTGAAAGACATACAAGTTATAGCACACATAGTGCATACATGTTCACACATACTGCACTACTCCCTCCGTCCACAAATAAGTGTACATTTGGGTTTTTGGATAAGTCAAACTTTAACAATTTTGACCATTTTTTTACCAAAAAGTAGCAACATGTGTGACATCAAATTACTATATTATGAGACTGTATTTTGAGATGAATCTAGTGATGGTAGTTTAGTGTCATAAATGTTGTTACGTTTCCCTAAAAAGTTAGTCAAAGTTAATAAAGTTTGACTTATCTAAAAACTCAAATGTACACTTATTTGTGGACGGAGGGAGTAGATGCTAATTAACCCTATAGTTTGAGGCCATTTGGATGAGGTCGAAAAAAATCTTGGATTAGAAATGGGGTTGTTCGAACCCCGTAGTTGGATTTTTTATGAACTTGATCTGTAGTACTGGGCAAAACCCTAGTTTAACGTATTTAATTATAGATTCGTAGGTTGATTTTTCTACCTTTTTATTATTATTACTATGCAGCACATGTGTGTTTGCCCGTCGAGTGAAACTCGGAGGAAGAGGGATCACTCGGAAGGAGAGAAGAAGGGAGAGCATTATGGTGTCTCCCCTTTTTCGGGTGATGATGTTGACTTTTGTGCAGGGTTTGTCAGTGAGCAGGAGGTGCGAGCGAGCGATCGAGCGAGCGAGTCGAGCGAGGCCGAGAATGAGAGAGATTTGTTTTTTTGTGAGAGGGACAACCGAAGGATCCAGAAGGACCCACAGATTTCCAAAACGCATCCTGATGCGTCTTCTCTTGACAAAGAAGATGGCTTGGAGTTTGCGTACCTACTGCACTTGACTTGTGCTCACTGAAGTGTGGGACCTCACGCATGGGCGCCACACGTAAGTGACAGACCTGTTGGCAATGTTGGTGTAAAAACTCGGTTGATTATTATAGTGCATTAGAACAAAGTTTCCTATGGATTCAACGGCAGGAAATCCAAGTTAACTCATTTACATGACATTATTTTTTCCATGAAGCAAAGTTAACACATCTATCAATTGGTACATTTTGGAGTGACTAAGAAGGATCCATGCTTATTCGTTTTCACGTGTTAAATTTGTTTAAATCTTGCTCAAACCTAGGATTTCACCAAGATTGAAATGGGCATGAAAATTCAAAAAAAAATGAAATACCAATGCACATAGTCTTCTTCTGTCATATAGTAAGCATTCAAGATGATAAACAAGGTCTAGACATATTCAAACCAGGCAAATCATGTATCTACTCCCTAACGACCCTAAACTCCGTCTTATGAAGTAAGGCATGAAGAGAAGTGGTTTTGGGTTTCAAACATGCAAATTTCAAAAACCCCCCAAAAGCTTCATTTTAGAGTGACTAAGAAGGATCGAGGCTTACCTTTTCATTTTCATGTTTTAAACTTGTTTAAATCTTGGTCAAACCTAGCTAGTATTTGACCAAGATTCAAATGGGCATGCATAAAATTCAAAAAAAATCAGAAAAATGAAAAACCAAAGCACATAGCCTTCTTATGTCATATAGTAAGAATTCAAGTTGATAAACAAGGTCTAGACGTATTCAAACTAGACAAATCATGTATCTACCCCTAACACTCTAAACTCTGTCTTATGAAGTCAATTAAGCATGAAGAGAAGTGGTTTTGGGTTTCAAACATGGAAATTTCAAAAACCTCCCAAAAGCTTCATTTTAGAGTGACTAAGAAGGATCCATGCTTACCTTTTAATTTTCAGATTTTAAACTTGTTTAAATCTTTGTGAAACCTAGGATTTGACCAAGATTCAAATGGGCATAAAAATTCAGGAAAAAACCAAAAGATTGATAAACCAAAGCACATAGCATTCTTATGTCATACAGTAAGCATTCAAGTTGATTAACAAGGTCTAGACATATTCAAACTAGAAAATCATGTATATATCTGTCCCTAACCTTAAACTCTGTCTTATATATGAAGTCAATCATGAAGAGAAGTGGTTTGGGTTTCAAACATGAAAATTTCAAGAACATCCCAAAAGTCGCTTCATTTTAGAGTGACTAAGAAGGATCCAGGCTTACCTTTTCGTTTTCATATTATATACTTGTTTAAATCCAGGTCAAACATAGGATTTGACCAAGATTCAAATGGGCATAAAATAAAAAAATAGAAGAATGAAAAACAAAAGCACATAGTCTTCGTATGTCATATAGTAAGCTTTCAAGTTGATAAACAAGGTTTAGACATGTTCAAACCAGACAAATCATGTATCTAGCCCCTAACCATAAACTCGGTCGATCTTATGAAGTCTAGCATGAAGAGAAGTCGTATTGGTTTAAAACATGAAAATTTCAAGAACCACCCAAAATCTTCAAATGGGCATAAAATTCAAAAAAACCAGAAAAATGAAAAACCAAAGCACATAGCCTTCTTATGTCATATAGTAAGAATTCAAGTTGATAAACAAGGTCTAGACATATTCAAACTAGACAAATCATGTATCTACCCCTAACACTCTAAACTCTGTCTTATGAAGTCAATTAAGCATGAAGAGAAGTGGTTTTGGGTTTCAAACATGGAAATTTCAAAAACCTCCCAAAAGCTTCATTTTAGAGTGACTAAGAAGGATCCATGCTTACCTTTTAATTTTCAGATTTTAAACTTGTTTAAATCTTTGTGAAACCTAGGATTTGACCAATATTCAAATGGGCATAAAAATTCAGGAAAAAACCAAAAGATTGATAAACCAAAGCACATAGCATTCTTATGTCATACAGTAAGCATTCAAGTTGATTAACAAGGTCTAGACATATTCAAACTAGAAAATCATGTATATATCTGTCCCTAACCTTAAACTCTGTCTTATATATGAAGTCAATCATGAAGAGAAGTGGTTTGGGTTTCAAACATGAAAATTTCAAGAACATCCCAAAAGTCGCTTCATTTTAGAGTGACTAAGAAGGATCCAGGCTTACCTTTTCGTTTTCATATTATATACTTGTTTAAATCCAGGTCAAACATAGGATTTGACCAAGATTCAAATGGGCATAAAATAAAAAAAAATAGAAGAATGAAAAACAAAAGCACATAGTCTTCGTATGTCATATAGTAAGCTTTCAAGTTGATAAACAAGGTTTAGACATGTTCAAACCAGACAAATCATGTATCTAGCCCCTAACCATAAACTCGGTCGATCTTATGAAGTCTAGCATGAAGAGAAGTCGTATTGGTTTAAAACATGAAAATTTCAAGAACCACCCAAAATCTTCAAATGGGCATAAAATTCAAAAAAACCAGAAAAATGAAAAACCAAAGCACATAGCCTTCTTATGTCATATAGTAAGAATTCAAGTTGATAAACAAGGTCTAGACATATTCAAACTAGACAAATCATGTATCTACCCCTAACACTCTAAACTCTGTCTTATGAAGTCAAGCATGAAGAGAAGTGGTTTTGGGTTTCAAACATGGAAATTTCAAAAACCTCCCAAAAGCTTCATTTTAGAGTGACTAAGAAGGATCCATGCTTACCTTTTAATTTTCAGATTTTAAACTTGTTTAAATCTTTGTGAAACCTAGGATTTGACCAAGATTCAAATGGGCATAAAAATTCAGGAAAAAACCAAAAGAATGATAAACCAAAGCACATAGCATTCTTATGTCATACAGTAAGCATTCAAGTTGATTAACAAGGTCTAGACATATTCAAACTAGAAAATCATGTATATATCTGTCCCTAACCTTAAACTCTGTCTTATATATGAAGTCAATCATGAAGAGAAGTGGTTTGGGTTTCAAACATGAAAATTTCAAGAACATCCCAAAAGTCGCTTCATTTTAGAGTGACTAAGAAGGATCCAGGCTTACCTTTTCGTTTTCATATTATATACTTGTTTAAATCCAGGTCAAACATAGGATTTGACCAAGATTCAAATGGGCATAAAATAAAAAAATAGAAGAATGAAAAACAAAAGCACATAGTCTTCTATATATAGTAAGAAAATAGACTATGATGAGAAATGGTTTTGGGTTTCAAACATTGAGATTTCAAAAACCTCCCAAAAGCTTCATTTTAGAGTGACTAAGAAGGATCCAGGCTTACCTTTTCATTTTCATGTTTTAAACTTGTTTAAATCTTGGTCAAACCTAGGATTTGGCCAAAGATTCAAGTTGATAAACATGGTCTAGACATATTCAAACTAGAAAATCATGTATCTACCCCTAGCCCTAACCCTAAACTCTGTCTTATGAAGTCAAACATGAAGAGAAGTGGTTTTGGGTTTCAAACATGCATGGAAATTTCGAAAACCTCCCAAAAACTTCATCTTAGAGTGACTAAGAAGGATCCATGATTACCTTTTCATTTTAATGTTTTAAACTTGTTTAAATCTTGGTCAAACCCTAGGATTTGGCCAAGATTCAAATGGGCATAAACATTCAGAAAGAACAAAAAATGAAAAACCAATGCACATGCATAGTCTTCTTAGGTCATATAGTAAGCATTCAAGTTGATAAACAAGCATGTCTAGACATATTCAAACCCGACAAATCATGTATCTACCCCATAACCCTAAACTCATCTGTCTTATGAAGTCAACCATGAAGAGAAGTGGTTTTGGGTTTCAAACATTGAGATTTCAAGAACCCCCCAAAAGCTTCATTTTAGAATGACTAAGAAGGATCCATGCTTACCTTTTCACTTTCATGTTTTAAACTTGTTTAAATCTTGGTCAAACCTAGGATTTGACCAAGATTCAAATGGGCATATATAAACATTCAGAAAAAACAAAAACCAAAAACCAAAGCACATATATATATAGCCTTCTTATGTCATATATATATATATATATATATATATATATATATATATATATAGTAAGCATTCAAGTTGATGAACAAGGTCTAGACATATTCAAAACAGAAAAGGCATGTATCTACCCCTAACCCTTAACTTTGTCTTATGAAGTCAAGCATGAAGAGAAGTGGTTTCGGGTTTCAAACATGGAAATTTCTAAAACTTCCCAAAAGCTTAATTTTAGAGTGACTAGGAAGGATCCAGGCTTACCTTTTCATTTTCATGTTTTAAGTTTGTTTAAATCCTAGTCAAACCTAGGATTTGACCAAGATTCAAATGAGCATAAAAATTCAGAAAAAATCAAAAAAAATGAAAACCCAAAGCACATAGCCTTCTTACGTCATATATATAGTAATTAAGCATTCAGGTTGATAAACAAGGTCTAGACATATTCAAAACATACAAATCATGTACTCCGTATCTACCCCCAACCCTAAACTATGTTTTTGGGGGATTTCTTTGACGAAGTTATAACACCCCCACATTTCACATTGGAATTACTTTCAGTAAATCAGCATAAAGTCGTTTAAATGTGCGAAACTATCTTGAAAGTACTAAAACCGTAAAAGTTGGGAATTGGCACTAAAATATGGCGTAATTTATCTAAAAAATGTAGAGTTGCCAGTTTGACCCGTATCTTATATGTACACCATTCACAAAATAAACATATTTTGTCATCTAGAAAATGAAAAAAATATTTTTTATACCGAAAAGTTGAAAAGTCTAGTCATTAACATTGTTGGGAATGGCAAGATGCACCACCATGCCCAATTTGGGCACATTGTAACAAACTGTGCCACAAATATGGCCATAACTATATCATTTGGCTTGCAAACCATGAATCTTCATACACGATAGTCCGCTTTGTGAAGACATTTTGTTTTTCACTACCCTATCACATGTTTCTTATTTTCCCTGTCAACTAACACATACAAGCACACTCCATGTAGAAGGGTTTCATTTTTCAGGTTTTCTTCAGTTTCATTTATTTATTTCAAAACCAGGTCAAAATGTTTTACATGATTATCCTGCAAAGGGGTTGAATATTTCAGTACTATCGCTGGTTTCTATATATAGTAAGTAATATGTATATAAAAATTATTTATGGGGACTTGTAGGACCAAGTTATAACATATCTACAATTCAAATTTGAATTACTTTCAATAAATCAGCATAAAGTCATTTAAATGTGCGAAACTAGCTAGAAAGCACTAAAAACCGTAAATTTGGGATTTGTCATTAAAATATGGCGTAATTTATTTAAAAAATGTAGATGCGCCATTTTGACCCATATCTTTTCTACCCCATGCACAAAAAAACATATTTTATCATCTAGAAAATGAAAAACGATTTTTTATACCGAAAACTTGAAAAGTCTAGTCATCAACATTGTTAGAAATGGCAAGATGCACCACCATGCCCAATTAGGGAACACTATAACAAACAATGTTGTCCAGGGATAATCAAACTTGGTAATATGAACTATGAGATTGAACAAAACGTTATATTTGGTTTACCCTTTGAACCTCCTAACTTACCACAACATTGACTTCTTATTTTTATTTACAAATAGATATTTTAATATCCCATTGTTGTGCAATAATATATGTTTTTTATTATCTCAAATCAATTAGCATTTGATTTTAAAAAACTACCATAATAATTCATGAGAAAGCGTTGAACAAGTTTCAGAATGTAATTTTAGACTTGATAGTTGATATGACCAATAATAGACTTAAATTAAATTGGATTTCAAAGTTCAGATTTTATAAGCGAATATAGTTTCATGTTGCAGATTATGTATTAGCTTGAGGGGCACCCCTAGAATAAAGTAGGTCGGTCACTTACGTGTGGTCCCATGCGTGTAGGTCCCACACATCAGTGAGCACAAGTCACGTGCGGTAGGTAGGCAAACTCCCAGCAATCTTCTTTGTCAAGTAAAGACTCGTCGTCTCTCTCTCTCTCTCTCCCTTTTGTCGCTGAAAAAAATGAATATTAGACGGGCGCGTAGCCTGCACTGCAGGTCTACATAACTGAAACCCTGTGTGCCAGTCAACATCACTCACCGAAAAAAGTGAAGCATTTCTTTTCACCATAAATAACAGCGGCCCCGTGAGGCACTGCTCTCCCTTTCTCTTAATTTCTCCTTCCGTGTGATCCCTCTTCCACCTTTTATCCTTTGCACGATCGAAACTCCACTTATTGTTGTCATTGTTGCACAAAACACTCACTTAACCTGTTCTTTTGCACATATCACCAACTCATGTATTTGTTGCACAAAGGTCTAAATCTGTCGCTAAGCTACTTTACTCTAAATCTGATGACCGGGACCTAGAAGGTAGTGATATCCATTGTCATTGTGTAGTGTGTTTTTTAGAACTCTAAAAGAATATGAAAATATTTTAGCAATTGAAATAATATAAATTAACTAATATGGGATCGATAGTCATGAAATATATTTTCTACTATCCGGCCAATATCAAGTGTCATGAAATATATTCATTGTAAACTTAGTGATAATCACTCGAGTTTGATATGAATGGCCTAGCTAGCTATGGGCATCTCCCACTATATATGTTGTCCACACGACCAAGCAACAAGCATCCATGAGGAAAGTTTCTTATGGGTGACTTTCATCTCTGCCGCAAAACACGCGCCGAAATTGTTGGCGCGTCCCATTTTCAAGCTACCCCAAAACCTGCGGTTTGCCCGTCGGCCTATAAACATCGGTCCACAGAGGATATTTCCCTGTAGAGCACAATTCGAACACCACATCTTTCTCATGCTTCTACCAGGCACACTCCCACGACGACGGCCGTGCCCCACCGCCCCTCCTCACCATCACTGCCTTCTCACCGGCCACCGTAGTGACCGACCACGTTTTACCGGCTCCCTTGCTGCCTAGCAAGCCGGATTAGCTTCCTCGACGCCGACGTTCACCGCGCCATATCTCCTCCGGATCTGCTTCCCCGACTCTGTAGTCCACCTCACCGGAGATCGAGATGGGCAAAAAACGCGGCCCCAAAGTCGACCACCCCCAACCAAAGAGTAAATCCGCCCGGGCCTCAGACGAAGGTTGATGAATACTTTACATGTCCGCTTTTGTTATATGCATTTGATTTCTTACACTAGTTTTCGTTGCTTTCTTGCAATGCATTCTTGCTGATATTAGATCAGTGTAGATAGTTGTTTGCCGCGTAGCTATATGAGATCTTAACCTTACATCTGCTGATCGAGAGGAAGATCGAGGTTATGTCCGCTTTCGTTATGCATTTCTTTTCCGAGAATCACTTCTGTGTGATATGTTTTGGGGGTTTGAAGTATGCATTTTACAAAGGTTATGATAGCAGTCAAGCTAGCAGAGCAATTTGTTGATAGTATTAAACTGCCTGTATTTTTTTTATCTCGGAACTCTGCTGATCGTAACCTTACATCTGCTGATGGAGAGGCAGAGCTTATGTCCGCTTTCGTTACGCATTTCTTTTCCAAATATCACTTCTGTGCGGTACTTTTTTGGGGTTTGAAGTATACTACATTACTACCTCCACCCCAAACCTGAAGGCTTATTTATAAAAGTCAAACCAAGTAAAGTTTGACCAAACTTTCAGAACAATCTATCAAGAAATATAATATTTTGTAGATACCGTACGAAAATATATTCGTTATCTATTTAATGATATTAAATTTGTATTTTGCATGTTAATGATTTTTGATAAAAACTTCGGGATGGTGGTAGTACGTATTACAAAGGTTATGATAGCAGTCAAGCTAGGAGAGCAATTTATTGATAGTATTAAACTGCCTGTATTTTTTTCTATTTGCAACTCTGTGTGCGCCATGTGGAATTGCATGCTCTAGCCAGTTCATCCAATGAGGTTTTATCACTTAACACCAGAAGTTCAGGATTTTTTTTATCACAGAACCACAACCCTAGAAATTTGTATCACAAAACACTAACATTTGGGGTAATTGTTTCGCAGAATACATGATCTCTGTTTGATAGCCCATTAGTGACCTCCGGCCACCGTCAGTTTAAGAGTGACCGCAGGAGAAAGACAATTAGACTTTATTTTGTGGTATTTGCTGTTAAACGCAAATACAAAGCTGTTTGTCAACACTAGTTGTTAAATCTTAAGTCCAGACAGTTCAAAATAAAATCTTATGTCCAGGGTAGTTGTATTGGTAAACATTATCAAAACCTTATGCTGGTACAGAATATATTACCCAAATCTCATGTTCTTGTGTGGTTATAATTTCTTGTGGATATTTGTCATATGGTAATTCATTTGTGTGTAGCATATGTAACAAGTGTGACTCATATTCTCATTTCCACAGAGTGTCTACAAAATTTCACACCAAAATTCATTTGTTTGTAGCAAACATGCTCACGTACTGTAAATTGGTGTCACGCTGTAGGGTCATGCTCTTGTCAAGCCGACTAATGACAAATAATGTGTTATGTGAAATAATTTCCCCAAATGTTGGTGTTTTGTGATTAAAAATCCCCAACTTGTGGTGCTAAGTGATAAAACCACTCATTCAATAGACCGAGCCTTAGGCATGTATCATTAGATATTTTTTTAGGAAGGCTGCAAATATTTATTTTGAATACTGCGTTGCTACTTGCTAGGATTTGAACTCAGGACCTTGTAGGTCTGATACCATTTCGAATTGCATGCTCTAGCAAGTTCATCCAATAGATCGATCTGTTGGAATTTGGAAGACCCTAGGCAATTATATTAAGCACACGCCATTCCATATGGTTAACCATTGGCATGAAAATGACACTTATATGTGTTTGAGTCTATATGTGGATTGCTTAGCCCTTTCCATCAGTTCGGACTTTTGGTTGCGTTGGCTACTGCATGAAGCTTGACATCATACTTATCCTAAAAATTGTTGCTGCTGCCCTTTGTTGCCCAACATAAATTATTTTTGAGCCATAATTTGTTTGCCCTTTCCATCAGTCCGGACTTCCGGTTGCGTTGGCTAGTGCATGAAGCTTGACAATATGAACATCAATTATTTTTGAGCCATAGTTTGTTTGTCATTACACCTTTTGAGCAGTCTCACTGCTACTATTAATTTGTTCTTATATGCACAGTTCCATGATAAATCTCATCTGCATTTCTCGCCAATGCATGTTAGGTCTTCCACTCGAGAATGAGTACGAAGAGCAACGGAGGCAAACTATTCTGCATAATAGCCGAGTTGCAGCCTCGTTGGGCCTAACACTACATCCTTCTACAAGGTCTAGTGCAAAAACGCCACCCACCTCCCTCACAAAGGATACGGAACATTCCTCTGATTCAGAATTTGATCCTGCTGATTGTGATGGCGAGCTGACTCAGGAAGATGCCCTGGTCGACTATCGTCTGCAACACAACAAGGTGAGTTTTCTCTGTCCTGTCATCGAATTATTTGTCCCAACTTCCATTTGTTGTATCCCAGTCCTACCAAATATGTTACCCATGCCATGTTCAATCTCATTACTACAATTTTTCCTGCTTAGTTAACGCCTCATATATGTTTTGGCATATGTTGCCTGACTGTTTTTCCATTCCATCTGCATATCATCATCATATAATATTGTACATTGAAATATCATTTATGTGTGACAGGCATCTGCAGATTCGGGAAAGAACTTTTCAAGAACGAATAGGAGGAAGAACACTCAACAGGAACCTCAGGCTGATACCGGAGGATGGGTGACAGTGCGTAATAAAAAAAGAGTTAAGCCTGATGCTCGTGCTGCTCCTCCTATTACAAGGTCTAACAAGAGACTGACACGAGGTGGCGAACAGGCCAAGAATGATAACAGTAAAAGGTCTCGTAAAAACCACAAACCATCGAATCAGACAGAAGTAGCCCCAGCATGTACCAGCCCACACATTCCACAACCACCAGTTGCCAATACTGATTCTCAGCAACAATTGCCAACAGAACCAGTTTCCACAGCAAATTCTAGCCAAGAATTGGCACCATCAGGAGTGGTGGTAGGTAATAATGGCCAAGGACACATGATGCTAGTCCCAGATGATACAGCCTCAAATGTCCAAACAGTGCTGCCACAACACCAGCAAACTGGTGATGATCTCCCTCCGACCCTTAGTCCTGCGAAAGACAACTCCTCTCCCGATGATGAGACCCACGCCAAAAAAGGTAATACTTTTTTCAAGACTTGTAGTTTAATGCTCCCTTATGTATCTATATACCATGATAGCTTGATGTAATGCTTAACTTGGTAGGTTCGCCACGATCAATAAAAACGAGGGGGCCAACGGTAGGAAAAAAACTTGCAGCTAAGATTTCCGGAATGGGTTCAAGATTTCGCATCACATCTATTGTAGGTGGCAGAAGGCCACTTCATCCGCATGAATCTTCATATCTTGTATCACAGGTTGGCCATTTTATCAGGAATGAACTTCCTACCTTCCCATTGTGGAAGCAGCACGTTGACACCCCTTCACAGTTCGAGAGTTTAGTGCATAATTTACACGTAAGTCATGCTTCTCCTGGTAATGATAAATTATTCCACATTGATCTGTCCCATTTCTTGTAGCTTACTGTTGTTTCTATGCTATATAACTCACCAATCATTCCACCGTTGTGAGCAGTTAAGGTTTGAATTCGATGAGGATAATGAGGATGTAAAGTTTGTCATCGCTTCCATATTCAAAGAATTGTTGCGCCAGCACCGCTATAAGCTTAAGGCGACATACTTCACTGGCCAGATTACTGCCAATGTTCGAACAAAGTCTCCTGCACCCTGTATGACTGACGAGCAGTGGGGAGATCTTGTCAAGCATTGGTCTGATCCAAAGAATGTGGTATGGCTTATGAGGACCGTGAAACCAGATTAAATTCCGAATACTTATTTTGCGCCAGTGTCTCACTAGTCTCCTTTTGCAGACGTTGTCTAAAAGGAACCAGGCTAACCGCTTGAAACAACGTTTACCAAGCCGTACAGGATCTCGTCACTTGGTTGGGCATCTCTGGCAAAAAGTAATGCCCCGCTGGTCTGTACTGCTACATATGTTACTCGTAAATTGTGTAGAACTCCGTGTGCATGTTATATTTCCATCCTCCATTTCAACCACGTTATTTGATCTCCATATGATTGTACAAAAATGCAGAAAGTAGATCATGCAAACAACATGCAACCAGACAAAGAGATGACTCTGGCAGAGCAGTTCGAGGCATGCCAGAAGAACAAACATAATGTGATAGGAGAACTTGCAGAAAGTGTTATTGTAAGTCTTCTTTATGATTTAAATTTTTTAACTACACACTTGCCAATTTGTAGGAGCAATATGTCAATATGATCTTGTAGGCGTTTTTGTGAAAATGCATTTGATGTGTAATCAGGCATACCAACTTGTAGGATTAGAAGTAGTTCATACACATTAAATCTACCGTCTGCATGTTTCTCTGTAATAACTTTTATTTTTACACGACTCAAAACTTTTCAGGCAAATATGAAATTGGAGATGGCAAAACCCGGGAAAGATGGTATGGAAAAAACTCTAGAAGAATGTATGGAGACATTTACCATGGTACTTAAAAATAAAGATATCACCAAAAACACTTTCCTGCGAAATGCTGGGTTTTTGCAGTCCAAGTCCAAGTCCAAGTCCAAGTCTTTCTCTGCACAAGTTCTGGAGGAACAAATCCAAATAGAACGAGCTGCAGCAGATGTGTTAAGAAACCAAGTTGACATGTTGAGATCGAGATCAGAAGCATGTGATGCCCTACTGCAGGAGGCCAATCAAGTTTGTTATAATCTCTCAAAAGACTAATAAAATGCCATAGATAATTGGAGATGAAAACACTGACATTGACATGTGAGTACCTTGGTATTGTGAAATGTTTACTGAGACTGAGGCACTGTTCCTATTTTGTTGGTGGATGCATTTATCTACGGCTGGGATCAACTTGGTAGTTGTTCCTGTGGATGTTTTAGAAATTGGTTGCCTAGCCTTTTCAATCCGTTCGAACTTAAATGGTATTAGAGCCAAGGTCTCGAGTTTGAATTGTTGACGGTGTGGTTCAATTCATCCTTAAATTGTTGGTGCCCCATTGGCCCTTGTAAAGCTTCATGTGCCTACCTCCGAATCCAGTGTTGAATTTCTCTTGTCACACACGAGGATGGCTGTTAATGTGTATATAAGTGGGTTGCATAGCCCCTTTTATATAAGGTTGCAAGTTTCCTTTTTGTGTTGTGCCTTTGGGATTCAGCCTGCACTTCTGACTTTTGGTTGCGTTGGCTACTGCATAAGTTTAATATAGTTCCATGTGGTTTTTGTTGAGTTCTATAATAAGTGGATTGCCTAGCCCTTTCCATCATTTCGGACCTGTGGTGTGCTATTCTGTTTTCCACGTATTAGACCTCCTCTTCTTAACAAGACTCCATGAGTAGGAGGCACTATGATTTTTTTTTGCGCATGAAATTACTCAATTAGATAGCTTAATCCCATTTGTTGACTCTCTGTTGATCAGCCACTTGAGGGTAAAACTGAGTATATTGCACTAGCCAGTATTTTTTTTATGAGGTAATGCACTAGCCAGTATTAGTACTCGAGGGGAAAACTGAGTGCAGATATTTTTCCAGTGTAAGGCTAACTGAGTACACGTAACGGTGCAGACGTGCAGTACCACGGACGCGTGTCGCGGTGCACAGCGGTTAGGCGGTGCGCGTGTTGAGACCAAACGTCTAGCTTTTTTGAGAAACTGCCGAGACCAACCGTCACGTTGCCAGAGCCCCCTCTCTCCCTCCCTCTGCACACAGTCTCATTCTCACTCACGCACGCAACCACGCCTCTCACGTCCCATCAACTTCTCCAAATCGAAGGAAAAAACACCAACCGCCCACGCGCGCTCCCTGCCGGCGATGGACAAGAAGAATGCGCCGGCGGCCGTCGCCTCCGTGAACTGGGCCTCTCTCTCGGCTGATGGACCACTTCACAAGATCGGCGAATGCTTACTGGCGAACGAGCAGTACGCTGACACCTACTCTGCTATGAGGCAAGTCTGTAGAAATTGGCGCTCAGGTTTACCTGAGCCCGACGTGCACCTGCACGAATGGATCATGCTAGACCACGGCCTTCCACGCGCTGCTGATTTCACCTTCCTCCACCTCCGCACATCCCGCTACGTCACCATCGATCTAACGGAAGTTCATGCAAGGTTCAAATTCCTCCATATCTATAGAGTTAATCTATTTTTATTTTCAATCGTAAACATCTTAGTGCTGAATGTTATCTTCATCAATATATTTTAGATACTACTTTGTCGGCTTTTGCCGTGGCGTCATCGTGCTTGCCCAGAAGAACCAGCCGCACAAGATACGGCTTCTGAACCCACTCACAAAGACATTGAATACTATGTTTGAGGCGCATATGCCAAACGTTATTCTGAAGTCAGTCGCTGTGATGAAGTCCCCGACTATGGTCTTCGTTTCCAAAGATTACCCGGCGGAAATTGCTTGGGTCGATGAGAGCACTCCAACTAAGGGTATAGATGAAGATTGGGGAGAAGGAAGATTTTCGATCGAGCACCATTGTCTGCGTTGCATTACCCCGTTCAATGGTGAATTGTATGCAATAGCTGTGAACAATTTTGAGTTCGGAAAATTAGTGTGCACCAACAATGTCCAGTTGGAGCAGCGTGCGAGCACTGTCAAAATGGATACACTATTTTCATTTCCAGAACTTGGAAATAACAAGTTCTACCTTGTGGAGTCGGATGGTGCTCTGCTGCTTGTGTTGTTGGACAACAAGCATTTGGAGGAAGGTCAACCATTGGTGTACCGTGTGGACACTGAGAGCCGCTCTCTCCATGCCGTCAATAACATTGGCAGTCGTGCCTTCTTCGTCCATTATATCCGGTGTATCTCCGTCGACACCAGAGTGCACCCGACACTTCGACCTGGCTGCATCTACTACACAGATTTTGGTTATATCAGAGAGTACTTTGATGATATAAAGGCCTGGGATGAGTGGCCAATACATGTGAATAGATTAGGAAACTACGGTATGAGAAATGAACAAAGGCCATACCGTTTGGAGGATGTATTGGCTGCACACTGCAGACGGAAGGAGTTCAATGAAAATTTCCTTCAATGGAGTGACGAAGAAATATATGCTGAATGAAGAACATATTCGTTCATCCTGGGGTATCCTAATCTTCATGTTGGCCATACATTGTGTCTTGTATTATTTTCAGATTAGTTTGTCGTGAACATTAACATTGTTATTGGCTGCTTTTGGCTCTTGTATGCAGTTTATGTAGTATTATATTAGTTTTCTGGATTTATTATGCTGCTGTGAATTTATCCTATACTAGCTTCTAGATTTGACTGATTTTGTTTGTAATGATGATGGCTTGATGTGGCTGCTGGCCTTAACTGCCGAAGCAGAGCAATTAGTACTTAACCAGGTGTACCGTCTTTATATTAGTATTATATTATATTACTTGACCATAGCCATATTCAAAATCAAATCTCAGTCGGGCGGCAAAATCTCCCGCCAATCTAGAAATATTTCAGGCGTGTTTTTGAATGGGATAAGAAGATAGAACACGATGATAGTAACCGATATTCAAGGTGATGATGATTTGATTTTGCACTCGGCCTTGAACAGAGGTACTAGTACGGTCTCACAATTTTTTATCATTATACTTGGACCTTAGCCAAATTCAAAATCTCATAGCGGCAAAACTTCCCGCCCACAAAATACAAAAAATTCACACGCTTTCAAATTCCCATTCTACCCTTGTGGAGATGACAGAAAGTCGGTTGGTGGGGGGGTCTGCCCGTCATTTTTTGGATCACCACCTCCCTAGCCCCGGAAACCCTCCCAAAAAAATTCATTTCCCTCAGACCACCCACCGGAACTTCCCAAGTCCCTCTCTCTACCACCTCCACGACCACCGCACCGGAACATCCCCGCCGGACTTCCCTGGCCTACCCGAGCCCTCGCGATCCTCGTCATCCGGCTGCCTGCCGGAGCCGCTTCATCGACGCCGTCATCAACCGGACCGGATCATCCCCGCCGAACCTCGAAACCATATGCTCATCCAGCAGCCTACCGCAGTCGCTTCAGCTGCGGCATCGTCCACCGCATCGGATCTTGCTCACCGACACCGATGTGCATGAACCGAATCTGCTTCACCGGCGCCGTCCATGATCTAAACTCTTCTACTGTCGCTTTTCTATTGCTTGCCTGCAAGTTCTTGTTTAATCTTGGGGGAACCTGTTTGTGCTAACGACGCGCCGTTACGTCTTTGCAGATTAGATGAGTAACCATGAAGTTTAATGGCCGTCTCTCCAACCCCAAGGAGCACATGTAGTGTACTTCATCACCGGATCTATCAACCCCAGGAAGATCTGCTGTGATTCCCACAGAGTGCTTCTCCTAATGTAAGTCCCTTGTTTTAGCGCCATGTTCTGGGTTCAGATGCCTGTTTGTCTGAAGCTCTTTTAGTTCATTCCTAGTTATGACCGTAACACCTTGCCATTTTCTAGTTCATTGCTAACTTCAAGCGATTGAACATTTTGGTTTGCATTCCCTGCTCTGTAGATGTAGCCATCATAACTTCTATCTTGCTCATTCGTTGTTCATGCCAATCTTGTTCTCCCTGAACATGTTGGTTTGCATTCCCTGTACTACGGTGATGCCATTGTTATTTCTATCTACTTCGTCGTAAGCTAACTGCCTGCTATTAGTTCCTGCATGCTATCGCTCTGCCATCCTGCAGTACAAATTAACTGCCTGCTATTAGTTCCTGCATGCTATCGCTCTGCCATCCTGCAGTACAAATTTATTTGAACTCGTCACAGCAGCAACTTCCATCATAATTTTGTCTGCCATCTGATTCTTCAAAAGCTGCAATATTAACTTGTTTCTCTTAATTGGCATGGCGCTCACATATAGAATTGTGAACATATTGGTGTGCATTCCCTTTTCTACAAGTTCAGATCCCACTATATTCCGTTTCTGGTCCATCCTAAGCCGTAGCATTAACTATCCTCTATGTGTTGCTCATTACAACTTTATATCCCGAAACAAATTGATTTTTTTCCCTTATCTACAAGTTTATCAGTGATGCCATTATAACTCCTATCTGTATTATTCCTAGCTATTATAGTAACATCCTGCTATTATTTAGTTCATGGCCAATTTTAAGTAATTGCACATGTTGGTTCGCATTCCCTGCTCTATAGCTTTTGGCATCGTAACTTCTATATTTGGTTTACATTCCCTGCTCTGTAGATCTAGCCATCATAACTTTATCTTGCTCAGATGTTGTTTCAAAAATTATGGCCTGCTACTATGTTGTTTGTGCCAATTTTTTACTCCATGAACATGTTGGCTTGCATTCCCTGTACTACAGGTGATGCCATTGTTTTGTATCTAGTTCATTGTAAGCTAACAAAGTAAGGACTTAGTTTGGCATGCTATCACTCTGCTATCTAAGCCTGTAGTACAAATAAACTTGTCATATTACTAGATAATAATTTTGTGTGCCATCTTGTTCTTCAAAAGCTGCATTATCGACTTGTTTCTCTGACTTGGCATGACGCTCACATATGGAATGCTGAACATATTGGTTTGCATTCCCTCTTATACAAGTTCACAGGTGATCCCACTATATTCTGTATCTTGCTCAGTCGTCGTTACAAAATTTATAGCCTGCTACTATGTTGTTCATGCCAATTTTGTACTCCCTGAACATGTTGGTTTGCATGGGACTCGACAGTAGTAAGTCTGCTGTTTCATTCTAACATGCTCTGTTATATTGGCTGTTGGTATGCGGCATGCACTCTTTGTTTGCTTATTGTGCGCATTACAATGATCTTGTTATAACGACGAAATGATGAGTTCCAAATTCTTTGGCAAACAATATTGTAGTGTCTTTGCCTTTCCATTGTTGCTGTCTTAACTTGTAATGTCTTTGTTTCAGATATAGGTGCTGCATGGACAACTTAAAAGATTGCCGGATCGCTTCATTGTATTGCTAGGTTTAATTACCATTCAATTTCTCTGGGTTCTGTAATATTTTTTTCAATGCCTTGCAGCTGATGTAATATTTAGTTAGTTTTTATAGTTCTTTCGCGCATTTTTTCTTTGGTGCTTGTGGTAAGTGAGGCTATTCGACAGAAATCAATGCTGCGTAAATATTCTCAGTATCTAAATCACGAATTCCCATCCCTTAAACGGCCCAATTAAGCAAAATCACATATGTGCCTGCCCGCAAAATCCTAAAGCGCATATTATGCCGGCATATAAACAACAACTAAACGGGCTGGCCCACTTACTTCTTGGGCCAGCCCATTTGATTTACCGTGGACCCCACACTCTAATTGGGCTGGCCCACTTGCAAAAAGGTGGACCCCACATACTACTGGGCCGGCCCACTAAATAGTTGGGCCAGCCCATTTGCTTTTGTGGTGGACCCCACATACTAAATGGGCCGGCCCTTTAAGAGGAAAGTGGGACCCACCTGTATTTTTGGCCCGGCCCACTATCTTGTTGGGCCGGCCCACCTGCTACATGGTGGACCCCACATACTAATTGGGCCGGCCCTTCAACAGGAAAGTGGGGCCCACCTGTGTTTTTGGGCCGGCCCACTATGTTGTTGGGCCAGCCCATTTGCTATATGGTGGTCCCACATGGTAAACGGGCCGGCCCTTTAATAGGAAGGTGGGACCCACCTGTGTTTTTGGCCCGGCCCACTATCTTGTTGGGCCGGCCCACTTTCTATATGGTGGACCCCACAAACCAAATGGGCCGGCCTATTAACAAAATGTGGGACCCACCTGTGTTTTTGGCCCGGCCCACTAGTGGGCGGCCCACTTGCTATATGGTGGACCCCACATACTAAATGGGCCGGCCCTTTAACAGGAAGGTGGGACCCACTGTGTTTTTGGCCCGCCCACTATCTTGTTGGGCCGCCCACTTGCTATATGGTGGACCCCACATACTAAATGGGCCGACCCTTTAACTGGAAAGTGGGACCCACTGTGTGGCCCGCCCACTAGCTTGTTGGGCCCCACTTGCTATACTGGACCCTACACACTAAATGGGCCGGCTTTTAACAGAAAGTGGGACCCACTGTTTTTGGCCCGGCCCACTTGCTTCTTGGGCCGGCCCAGTTGCTGGAAGGTGGACCCCACATGTTAAATGGGCCGGCCCATTTAAGTTTTGACCAGTCAACATTAGAGGTTAGGCCCGGCCCACGTAACTAATGGACCAGCCCAGCTATATAGTTGACCGGTCAAACTATGTCATCTGGCCCGGCCCGCTTAAGACGTGGCAGGCCTCGTGTGGGCCTACCATCTACCACGGGGTTTCAGCCGGTTAACGCCGGCAGTTAACGGCGTCTGCCACGTGTCAGTTTGCATGACGTCAGCAATCAACGGGCTCCCGAAACACTTGCGCAACGGTCCGATTTTCCGTGGCGGAAGGGCGCCCAAGCGCGACGGACCGAAAAAATCGTCGTTGGACTTTGCCTGACGCAGTTTCCACAACGAACCCATATCGTCGGGTTAGGCCCATAGGCGACGAAAAATACCCCTTAGCGGACGATTTTGAGACGTTGTCTATCAGAACTTTTCTTGTAGTGAGGCTCTGGCCAAGTTTGTACTCTTAACTCCAAGAGGGAGTATTTATGCTCGATAGTGGGTTCATGCCTTCATTGACACCTGGGACAGTGACAGAAAGTTCTAAGGTTGTGATGTGTTGTTGCCACTAGGGATAAAACATTGATTCTATGTCTAAGGATGTAGTTGTCGATTACATTACGCACCATACTTAATGCAATTGTCTGTTGCTTTGCAACTTAATACTGGAAGGGGTTCGGATGATAACCTGAAGGTGGACTTTTTAGGCATAGATGCAGTTGGATGGCGGTCTATGTACTTTGTCGTAATGCCCGATTAAATCTCACTATATTTACCATATCATGTACATGCATTGTTATGCCCATCTCTATTTGTCAATTGCCCGACTGTAATTTGTTCACCCAACATGCTTTTATCTTATGGGAGAGACACCTCTAGTGAACTGTGGACCCCGGTCCTATTCTTTACATAGCATAAAATCTACTGCAATACTTGTTTTACTGTTTTCTTGCAAACAATCATCTTCCACACAATACGTTTAATCCTTTGTTACAGCAAGCCGGTGAGATTGACAACCTCACTGTTTCGTTGGGGCAAAGTACTTTGGTTGTGTTGTGCAGGTTCCACGTTGGCGCCGGAATCCCTGTTGTTGCGCCGCATCACATTTCGCCACCATCAACCTTCAACGTGCTTCTTGGCTCCTACTGGTTCGATTAAACCTTGGTTTCATACTGAGGGAACTTGCTTCTATACGCATCATACCTTCCACTTGGGGTTCCCAACGTGTGCATCTACGCGTATCAAGCTAAATTTCTGGCGCCGTTGCCGGGGAGATCAAGACACGCTGCAAGGGAGTCTCCACTTCTCAATCTCTTTACTTTGTTTTTTGTCTTGCTTTATTTTATTTACTACTTTGTTTTCTGCACCTAAACAAAACACAAAAAAATTAGTTGCTAGTTTTACTTTATTTACTGTCTTGCTCTCTATATCAAAAACACACAAAATTAGTTACTTGCATTTACTTTATCTAGTTTGTTTTATTTACTGTTGCTAAAATGAATACCCCTGAAAATACTAAGTTGTGTGACTTCACAAATGCAAATAATAATGATTTCCTATGCACACCTATTGCTCCACCTGCTACTACAGCAGAATTCTTTGAAATTAAACCTGCTTTACTAAATCTTGTCATGAGAGATCAATTTTCTGGTGTTAGTTCTGATGATGCTGCTGCCCATCTTAATAATTTTGTTGAACTATGTGAAATGCAAAAGTATAAGGATGTAGATGGTGATATTATTAAATTGAAAGTGTTTCCTTTCTCATTAAGAGGAAGAGCTAAAGATTGGTTGCTATCTTTGCCTAAGAATAGTATTGATTCATGGACTAAATGTAAGGATGCTTTTATTGGTAGATATTATCCTCCCGCTAAAATTATATCTTTGAGAAGTAGCATAATGAATTTTAAGCAATTAGATACTGAACATGTTGCTCAAGCATGGGAGAGAATGAAAACTTTGGTAAAGAATTGCCCAACCCATGGACTGACTACTTGGATGATCATCCAAACCTTCTATGCAGGACTAAATTTTTCTTCGCGGAATTTATTGGATTCAGCTGCTGGAGGTACCTTTATGTCCATCACTTTGGGGGCGGCTACAAAACTTCTTGATGATATGATGATAAATTACTCTGAATGGCACACGGAAAGAGCTCCACAAGGTAAGAAGGTAAATTCTGTTGAAGAAACCTCTTCCTTGAGTGATAAGATTGATGTGATTATGTCTATGCTTGTGAATGGTAGATCTAATGTTGATCCAAATAATGTTCCTTTAGCTTCATTGGTTGCTCAAGAAGAAAATGTTGATGTGAATTTCATTAAAAATAATAATTTCAACAACAATGCTTATAGGAACAACTCTGGTAATAACTATAGGCCATATCCTTCTGCTAATGGTAATGGTTATGGTAATTCTTATGGGAATTCTTACAACAATAATAGGAGTGTACCCTCTGGTCTTGAAGCTATGCTTAAAGAATTTATTAGTACACAAACTGCTTTTAACAAATCTGTTGAGGAAAAGCTTGATAAAATTGATATTATTGCTTCTAGAGTTGATAGACTTGCCTCGATGTTAATCTTTTAAAATTGAAAGTTATGCCTAATAATGATATTGATAATAAGATTACTACTACAGCAAATGCCATCCAAGTTAGAATTAATGAGAATATAAGATTAATGGCTGAATTGCGTGCTAGGTGGGATAGAGAAGAAAATGAAAAACTAGCTAAAGAGAATAATGTAGCTAAAGTTTGGACTATTACCACCACTAGTAATGCTAATTCTTCACATGTTGCTGCACCTCCTACTATCAATGGTAAAATAATTGGTGTTGGCAATGTTTCTACTCCTAGTGCAAAGCGTACAAAACTGCCTGAAATTGCTAAAACTGCTGAAACTGCTTGTGATAAAACTGCTGAAATTTTTTCCAACCTTGGGAACAATGATCCCATTGCTGTAGCTCATAATGATTTAGATTTTGATGATTGCCACATCTCTGAAGTTATAAAGTTCTTACAAAAACTTGCTAAAAGTCCTAATGCTAGTGCTATAAATTTAGCCTTTACAAAACATATTACAAATGCTCTCATAAAAGCTAGAGAAGAGAAACTAAAACTTGAAACTTCTATTCCTAGAAAGTTAGAAGATGGTTGGGAGCCCATCATTAAAATGAAATTCAATGACTTTGAATGTAATGCTTTATGTGATCTTGGTGCAAGTATTTCTGTTATGCCTAAAAAGATTTATGATATGCTTGACTTGCCACCATTGAAGAATTGTTATTTGGATGTTAATCTTGCCGATAATGTTAAAAAGAAACCTTTGGGGAGGATTGATAATGTGCGCATTACGGTTAACAATAACCTTGTCCCCGTTGATTTTGTTGTCTTGGATATCGAATGCAATGCATCTTGTCCTATTGTGTTGGGAAGACCTTTTCTTCGAACCGTTGGTGCTGTTATTGATATGAGGGAAGGTAATATTAAATATCAATTTCCTCTCAAGAAAGGTATGGAACACTTCCCTAGAAAGAGAATGAAGTTGCCTTTTGATTCTATTATTAGAACAAGTTATGATGTTGATGCTTCTACTCTTGATGTTACTTGATTTGCACTTTCTGCGCCTAGCTGAAAGGCGAAAAGAAAGCGCTTATGGGAGACAACCCATGTTTTTACTACAGCAATTTTTGTTTTGTTGAGTCTTGGAAGTTGTTTACTACTGTAGCAACCTCTCCTTATCATGTTTTTGTGCCAAGTAAAGTTTCTATGTTGAAGTTGATGTTATATTTGGGATCGCTGCGCAGAAACAGCATTGCTGTCTGTCACGAATCTGGGCACAGGTCTCTGTAGAAAATTCGAAAAAATCTGCCAATTTACGAGCGTGATCCTCAGATATGTACGCAACTTTCATTAGTTTTGAGTTTTTCCATTTGAGCAAGTCTGGTGCCATCTTAAAATTCGTCTTTACGGACTGTTCTGTTTTTGACAGATTCTGCCTTTTATTTCGCATTGCCTCTTTTGCTATGTTGGATGAATTTCTTTGATCCATTAATGTCCAGTAGCTTTATGCAATGTCCAGAAGTGTAAAGAATGATTGTGCCACCTCTGAACATGTGAATTATTAATTGTGCACTAACCCTCTAATGAGTTTGCTTGAAGTTTGGTGTGAAGGAAGTTTTCAAGGGTCAAGAGAGGAGTATGATATACTATGATCAAAAGGAGTGAAAGATCTAAGCTTGGGGATGCCCCGTGGTTCACCCCTGCATATTCTAAGAAGACTCAAGCGTTTAAGCTTGGGGATGCCCAAGGCATCCCCTTCTTCATCGACAACATCATCAGGTTCCTCCCCTGAAACTATATTTTTATTCAATCACATCTTGTGTTCTTTACTTGGAGCGTCGGTTTGTTTTTGTTTTTGTTTTTGTTTGAATAAAATGGATCCTAGCATTCACTTTGTGGGAGAGAGACACGCTCCGCTGTTGCATATGGACAAATATGTCCTTAGGCTTTACTCATAATGTTCATGGCGAAGTTTCTTCTTCGTTAAATTGTTATATGGTTGGAATTGGAAAATGCTACATGTAGTAATTCTAAAATGTCTTGGATAATGTGATACTTGGCAATTGTTGTGCTCATGTTTAAGCTCTTGCATCATATGCTTTGCACCCATTAATGAAGAAATACATAGAGCTTGCTAAAATTTGATTTGCATATTTGGTCTCTCTAAGGTCTAGATAATATCTAGTATTGAGTTTTGAACAACAAGGAAGACGGTGTAGAGTCTTATAATGTTTACAATATGTCTTTTATGTGAGTTTTGCTGCACTTGTTCATCCTTGAGTTTGCTTCAAATAACCTTGCTAGCCTAAACCTTGTATCGAGAGGGAATACTTCTCATGCATCCAAAATCCTTGAGCCAACTACTATGCCATTTGTGTCCACCAAACCTACCTACTACATGGTATTTCTCCGCCATTCCAAAGTAAATTGCTTGAGTGCTACCTTTAAAATTCCATCATTCACCTTTGCAATATATAGCTCATGGGACAAAATAGCCTTAAAAACTATCGTAGTATTGAATATGTACTTATGCACTTTATCTTTTATTAAGTTGCTTGTTGTGCGATAACCATGCTTCTGGGGAACGCCATCAACTATTCTTTGTTGAATATCATGTGAGTTGCTATGCATGTCCGTCTTGTCTGAAGGATCTATCACCTTAATGATTGGAGCATGCATATTGTTAGAGAAGAACATTGGGCCGCTAACTAAAGCCATGAATCATGGTTGAAGTTTCAGTTTTGGACATATATCCTCAATCTCATATGAGAATAATAATTGTTGCTACATGCTTATGCATTTAAGAGGAGTCCATTATCTGTTGTCCATGTTGTCCCGGTATGGATGTCTAAGTTGAGAATAATCAAAAGCGAGAAATCCAAAATGCGAGCATTCTCCTTAGACCTTTGTACAGGCGGCATGGAGGTACCCCTTTGTGACACTTGGTTAAAACATGGCATGCAAAGATCCGGTAGTCCAAGCTAAGTAGGACAAGGTGCGGGCACTATTAGTATACTATGCATGAGGCTTGCAACTTGTAAGATATAATTTACATAACTCATATGCTTTATTACTACCGTTGACAAAATTGTTTCATGTTTTCAAAATAAAAGCTCTAGCACAAATACAGCAATCGATGCTTTCCTCTTTGAAGGACCATTCTTTTACTTTTATTGTTGAGTCAGTTTACCTATCTCCCTCCACCTCAAGAAGCAAACACTTGTGTGAACTGTGCATTGATTCCTACATACTTGCATATTGCACTTGTTATACTACTTTATGTTGACAATATCCATGAGATATACATGTTATAAGTTGAAAGCAACCGCTGAAACTTAATCTTCCTTTGTGTTGCTTCAATACCTTTACTTTGATTTATTGCTTTATGAGTTAACTCTTATGCAAGACTTATTGATGCTTGTCTTGAAGTACTATTCATGAAAAGTCTTTGCTTTATGATTCAGTTGTTTACTCATGTCATTACCATTGTTTTGATCGCTGCATTCATTACATATGTTTACAAATAGTATGATCAAGATTATGATTGCATGTCACTTCAGAAATTATCTTTGTTATCATTTTACCTGCTCGGACGAGCAGAACTAAGCTTGGGGATGCTGATACGTCTCCAACGTATTGATAATTTCTTATGTTCCATGCTACTTTATTGATGATACCTACATGTTTTATGCACATTATATGTCGTATTTACGCATTTTCTGAACTAACCTATTAACAAGATGTCGAAGAGCCAGTTGCTGTTTTCTGTTTTTGGTTTCAGAAATCCTAGTAACGAAATATTCTCGGAATTGGACGAAATCACCGCCTGTGGTCCTATTTTTGTTTCCCAAGACCGAAGGAGAGTCGAAGGGCACGAGCCGGCCGGGGATAGGCGGCGCGGCCCAGGCCCTGGCCGCGCCGGCCGCCCCCTGGGCCCCTCGTGCCACCTCTTGACCTACCCTTTCGCCTACAAATAGCCTCCGTCGCGAAACCCCCACGAGAGCCACGATACGGAAACCTTCCGAGACGCGCCGCCGCGTAATCCCATCTCGGGGATTCAGAGATCGCCTCCGGCACCCTGCCGGAGAGGGGATTCATCTCCCGAGGACTCTACACCGCCATGGTCGCCTCCGGAGTGATGAGTGAGTAGTTCACCCCTGGACTATGGGTCCATAGCAGTAGGATGGTTGTCTTCTCCTTGTTGTGCTTCATTGTTGGATCTTGTGAGCTGCCTAACATGATCAAGATCATCTATCTGTAATACTATATGTTGTGTTTGTCGGGATCCGATGGATAGAGAATACTATGTTATGGTGATTATCAATCTATTGTTTATGTGTTGTTTATGATCTTGCATGCTCTCCGTTATTAGTAGAGGCTCTGGCCAAGTTTGTACTCTTAACTCCAAGAGGGAGTATTTATGCTCGATAGTGGGTTCATGCCTTCATTGACACCTGGGACAGTGACAGAAAGTTCTAAGGTTGTGATGTGCTGTTGCCACTAGGGATAAAACATTGATTCTATGTCTAAGGATGTAGTTGTCGATTACATTACGCACCATACTTAATGCAATTGTCTGTTGCTTTGCAACTTAATACTGGAAGGGGTTCGGATGATAACCTGAAGGTGGACTTTAGGCATAGATGCAGTTGGATGGCGGTCTATGTACTTTGTCGTAATGCCCGGATTAAATCTCACTATATTTACCATATCATGTACATGCATTGTTATGCCCATCTCTATTTGTCAATTGCCCGACTGTAATTTGTTCACCCAACATGCTTTTATCTTATGGGAGAGACACCTCTAGTGAACTGTGGACCCCGGTCCTATTCTTTACATAGCATACAATCTACTGCAATACTTGTTTTACGTTTTCTTGCAAACAATCATCTTCCACACAATACGTTTAATCCTTTGTTACAGCAAGCCGGTGAGATTGACAACCTCACTGCTTCGTTGGGGCAAAGTACTTTGGTTGTGTTGTGCAGGTTCCACGTTGGCGCCGGAATCCCTGTTGCGCCGCATCACATTTCGCCACCATCAACCTTCAACGTGCTTCTTGGCTCCTACTGGTTCGATTAAACCTTGGTTTCATACTGAGGGAAACTTGCTTCTATACGCATCATACCTTCCACTTGGGGTTCCCAACGGACGTGTATCTACGTTCATCCCTCTCACAAAAAAAACAAATCTCTCTCATTCTCGGCCTCGCTCGACTCGCTCGCTCGCTCCTCGCACCTCCTGCTCACTGACAAACCCTGCACAAAAGTCAACATCATCACCCGAAAAAGGGGAGACACCATAATGCTCTCCCTTCTTCTCTCCTTCCGAGTGATCCCTCTTCCTCCGAGTTTCACTCGACGGGCAAACACCCATGTGCTGCATAGTAATAATAAAAAGGTAGTAACGTAGAAAAATCGATATACGAATCTATAATTAAATAGGTTAAACTAGGGTTTTGCCCAGTTCTACAGATCAAGGGTTCAAAAAAATCCAACTACGGGGTTCGAACAACACGATTCTAATCCAAGAATTTTTTCGACCTAGGTCACCCAAATGGCCTCAAACTATAGGGTTAGCATCTAGTGCAGTATGTGTGAAAATGTATGCACTATGTGTGCTATAACTTGTATGTCTTTCAAATTTGAACCAAATTTGAATAAGTTTGAAATATTTGAAAAGGGGCTTTTGGCTTAAACGTTTGAAACCAAAAACCACTTCTCTTCATGCATGCTTGACTTCATAAGACAGAGTTTAGCTAGGGTTAGGGGGATGCATGATTTTCCTGGTTTGAATATGTCTAGACCTTGTTTATCAACTTAATTGAATGCTTACTATATGACATAAGAATACTATGTGCCTTGTTTTTTTTTTTTTTATTTTTTTAAAATTTTATGCCCATTTGAATCTTGGTCAAATCCTAGGTTTGAACATGGTTTAAACATGTTTAAATCATGAATATGAAAAATTAAGCATCTATATATCCTTCTTAGTCACTCCAAAATGTAGCTCTTGGGAGGTTTTTGAAATTTCCATGTTTGAAACCAAAACCACTTCTCTTCATGCATGCTTGACTTCATAAGACAGAGTTTAGGGTTAGGGTAGATATATACATGATTTTCTGTTTGAATATGTCTAGACCTTGTTTATCAACTTGAATGCTTACTATATATATATGACATAAGAATGTTATGTCCTTTGGTTTTTCATTCTTTTGATTTTTTATGAATTTCTATGCCCATTTGAATCTTTTGGTCAAATCCTAGAGGTTTGACCAAGATTTAAACAAGTTTAAAACATGAAAATGAAAAGGGAAGCTTGTATCCTTCTTAGTCACTCTAAAATGAAGTTTTTGGGAGGTTTTTGAAATTTCCATGTTTGAAACCCAAAACCACTTCTCTTCATGCTAGACTTCATATAAGACAATTTAATTAGGGGTTAGGGGTAGATACATGATTTGTCTGGTTTGAATATGTCCAAACCTTGCTTGTTTATCAACTTGAATGCTTACTATATGACATAAGAATGCTTACCATATGTTTGAATTTTAAAAGCATATAGTCTTCTTATGTCATATAGTAAGCATTCAAAAGTTTTTCTTTGAGAGAGTAGCATGCATTCAAAAGTTGATAAATAAGATTTGGACATATTCAAACCAGACAAATCATGTATCTACACCCCCTAACCCTAAACTCTGTCTTATGAAGTCAAGCATGAAGAGAAGTGCTTTTGGGTTTCAAACATGGAAATTTCACAAACCTCCCAAAAGCTTCATTTTACTAAGAAGGATCCAGGCTTACCTTTTCATTTTCATTTTTTAAACTTGTTTAAATCTTGATCAAACCTAGGATTTGACCAAGATTCAAATGGGCATAAAAAATCAGGAAAAAATGAAAAAATGAAAAAACAAAGCACATATATAGCCTTCTTATGTCATATATATAGTAAGCATTCAATTAAGTTGATAATTAAACAAGGTCTATACATATTCAAACCAGAAAAAACATGTATCTACCCATGCATAACCCTATACTTTTGTCTTATGAAGACGTCAAGGATGAAGAGAAGTGGATTTGGGTTTCAAACATGGAAATTTCAAAAACCTCCCAAAACATGTATATATCTACCCCTAACCCTAATCTTTGTCTTATGAAGCCAAGCATATGAAGAGAAGTGATTTTGGGTTTCAAACATGGAAATTTCAAAACCTCCCAAAAGCTTCATTTTAGAGAGACTAAGAATGATCCATGCTTACCTTTTCATTGCATGTTTTAAACTTGTTTTAACCTTGGTCAAACCTAGTATTTGACCAAGATTCAAATGGGCGTAAAAGTTCAGAAAAAGTCAAAAAATGAAAAACCAAAGCACACATATACATAGCCTTCTTATGTCATATAGTAAGCATTCAAGTTGATAAACAAGGTCTAGACATATTCAAACAAGAAAAATCATTTATCTACACACCTAACCATAAACTCTGTCTTAAGTGGTTTTGGGTTTCAAACATGGAAATTTCACAAACCTCCCAAAAGCTTCATTTTACAGTGACTAATTAAGGAGGATCCATGCTTACCTTTTGGCTTAAACGTTTGAAACCAAAAACCACTTCTCTTCATGCATGCTTGACTTCATAAGACAGAGTTTAGCTAGGGCGTTAGGGGGTAGATACATGATTTTCCTGGTTTGAATATGTCTAGACCTGGTTTATCAACTTAATTGATTGTTTACTATATGACATAAGAAGACTATGTGCCTTGGTTTTTAATTTTTCTGTTTTTTTTTGAATTTTATGCCCATATATTTGAATCTTGGTCAAATCCTAGGTTTGACCAAGATTTAAACAAGTTTAAAACATGAAAATGAAAAGGGAAGCATGTATATATCCTTCTTAGTCACTCTAAAATGAAGCTTTTGGGATGTTCTTGAAATTTCCATGCATGTTTGAAACCCAAAACGACTTCTCTTCATGCTAGACTTCATAAGATCGACAGGGTGTAGATACATGATTTGTCTGGTTTGGATATACCTAGACCTCGTTTAACTTGAGTGCATACACGATATGGCATAAGAAGACTATGTGCTTTTATTTTTCATTTTTCTGATTTTTTTGAATTTTGTGCCCACCCATTTGTATCTTGGTCAAATCCTAGGCTTGATAATGATTTAAACAAGTTTAAAATATGAAAATGCAAAGGTAAGCATGCATGGATCCTTCTTAGTCACTCTAAATGAAGCTTTTGGGAGGGTTTTTGAAATTTCCATGTTTGAAACCCAAAACCACTTCTTCATATGCTTGACTTCATAAGACGGAGTTTAGGGTTAGGGGTATAGATACATGATTTGTCTAGTTACTATATGACATAAGAAAACTATTTGCTTTGGTTTTTCTTTTTCTGATTTTTTTTCAATTTTGATGCCCATTTGAATCTTGTCAAATCCTAGGTTTGACCAAGATAATTTAAACAAGCTTAAAACATGAATATGAAAAGGGAAGCATGTATCCTTCTTAGTCACTCTAAAATGAAGTTTTTGGGAGGTTTTTGAAATTTCCATGTTTGAAACCCAAAACCACTTCTCTTCGTATGCTTGACTTCATAAGACAGAGAGTTCAGGGGTTAGGGGTATAGATACATGATTTGTCTAGTTTGAATATGTCTAGACCTTGCTTATCAACTTTAATGCTTACTATATGACATAAGAAAACTATTTGCTTTGTTTTTCTTTTTTTCAGATTTTTTTCAATTTTGATGCCCATTTGAATCTTGTCAAATCCTAGGTTTGACCAAGATAATTTAAACAAGCTTAAAACATGAATATGAAAAGGGAAGCATGTATCCTTCTTAGTCACTCTAAAATGTAGTTTTTGGGAGGTTTTTGAAATTTCCATGTTTGAAACCCAAACCACTTCTTCATGCTTGACTTCATAAGACATAGTTTAGGGGTTAGGGTAGATACATGATTGGTATGGTTTGATATTTCTAGACCTTGTTTATCAACTTTAGTGCTTACTATATGACATAAGAAGACTATGTGATTTGGTTTTTCATTTTTCTGTTTTTTATTTATTTTTCTGCCCATTTGAATCTTGGTCAAATCCTAGGTTTGAACAAGATTTAGACAAGTTTAACACATGAAATTAAACGAATAAGTAAGCCTTGATTCTTCTTAGTCACTCCAAAATGTACCAATTAATAGTGTTAACTTTGCTTCATGGAAAAAATAATGTCATGTAAATGAGTTAACTTGGATTTCCTACCCTTGAATCCATAGGAAACTTTGTTCTAATGCACTATAATAATCAACCGAGTTTTTACACCAACAGGTCTGTCACTTACGTGTGGTGCCCACGCGTGTGGTCCCACACTTCAGTGAGCACAAGTCACGTGCAATAGGTACGCAAACTCCCAACCATCTTCTTTGTCAAGAGAAGACGCATCAGGATGCGTATTGGAAGTCTGTGGGTCCTTCTGGATCCTTCGGTTGTCCCTCTCACAAAAACAAATCTCTCTCATTCTCGGCCTCGCTCGACTCGCTCGCTCGCTCGCACCTCCGCTCACTGACAAACCCTGCACAAAAGTCAACATCATCACCCGAAAAAGGGAAGACACCATAATGCTCTCCCTTCTTCTCTCCTTCCGAGTGATCCCTCTTCCTCCGAGTTTCACTCGACGGGCAAACACCCATGTGCTGCATAGTAATAATAAAAAGGTAGTACTCGTAGAAAAATCGATATACGAATCTATAATTAAATAGGTTAAACTAGGGTTTTGCCCAGTTCTACAGATCAAGGGTTCAAAAAATCCAACTACGGGGTTCGAACAACACGATTCTAATCCAAGAATTTTTTCGACCTAGGTCACCCAAATGGCCTCAAACTATAGGGTTAGCATCTAGTGCAGTATGTGTGAAAATGTATGCACTATGTGTGCTATAACTTGTATGTCTTTCAAATTTGAACCAAATTTGAATAAGTTTGAAATATTTGAAAAGGGGCTTTTGGCTTAAACGTTTGAAACCAAAAACCACTTCTCTTCATGCATGCTTGACTTCATAAGACAGAGTTTAGCTAGGGTTAGGGGGTAGATGCATGATTTTCCTGGTTTGAATATGTCTAGACCTTGTTTATCAACTTAATTGAATGCTTACTATATGACATAAGAATACTATGTGCCTTGTTTTTTTATTTTTTTATTTTTTTAAAATTTTATGCCCATTTGAATCTTGGTCAAATCCTAGGTTTGAACATGGTTTAAACAAGTTTAAATCATGAATATGAAAAATTAAGCATCTATATATCCTTCTTAGTCACTCCAAAATGTAGCTCTTGGGAGGGTTTTTCGAAATTTCCATGTTTGAAACCAAAACCACTTCTCTTCATGCATGCTTGACTTCATAAGACAGAGTTTAGGGTTAGCTAGGGGTAGATATATACATGATTTTCTGGTTTGAATATGTCTAGACCTTGTTTATCAACTTGAATGCTTACTATATATATATGACATAAGAATGTTATGTCCTTTGGTTTTTCATTCTTTTGATTTTTTATGAATTTCCATGCCCATTTGAATCTTTTGGTCAAATCCTAGAGGTTTGACCAAGATTTAAACAAGTTTAAAACATGAAAATGAAAAGGGAAGCTTGTATATCCTTCTTAGTCACTCTAAAATGAAGTTTTTGGGAGGTTTTCAAATTTCCATGTTTGAAACCCAAAACCACTTCTCATGTTAGACTTCATAAGACAATTTAATTAGGGTTAGGGGTAGATACATGATTTGTCTGGTTTGAATATGTCCAAACCTTTCTTGTTTATCAACTTGAATGCTTACTATATGACATAATAATGCTTACCATATGTTTGAATTTTAAAAGCATATAGTCTTCTTATGTCATATAGTAAGCATTCAAATGTTTTTCTTTGAGAGAGTAGCATGCATTCAAAAGTTGATAAATAAGATTTGGACATATTCAAACCAGACAAATCATGTATCTACACCCTAACCCTAAACTCGTCTTATGAAGTCAAGCATGAAGAGAAGTGATTTTGGTTTCAAACATGGAAATTTCACAAACCTCCCAAAAGCTTCATTTTACAGTGACTAAGAAGGATCCATGCTTACCTTTTCATTTTCATTTTTTAAACTTGTTTAAATCTTGATCAAACCTAGGATTTGACCAAGATTCAAATGGGCATAAAAAATCAGGAAAAAATGAAAAATGAAAAAACAAAGCACATATATAGCCTTCTTATGTCATATATATAGTAGCATTCAATTAAGTTGATAATTAAACAAGGTCTATACATATTCAAACCAGAAAAAGCATGTATCTACCCATGCATAACCCTATACTTTTGTCTTATGAAGACGTCAAGGATGAAGAGAAGTGGATTTGGGTTTCAAACATGGAAATTTCAAAAACCTCCCAAAACATGTATATATCTACCCCTAAACCCTAATCTTTGTCTTATGAAGCCACATATGAAGAGAAGTGATTTTGGGTTTCAAACATGGAAATTTCAAAAACCTCCCAAAAGCTTCATTTTAGAGAGACTAAGAATGATCCATGCTTACCTTTTCATTGCCATGTTTTAAACTTGTTTAATTTCAAACCTAGTATTTGACCAAGATTCAAATGGGCGTAAAAGTTCAGAAAAAGTCAAAAAATGAAAAACCAAAGCACACATATAGCCTTCTTATGTCATAGTAAGCATTCAAGTGATAAACAAGGTCTAGACATATTCAAACAAGAAAATCATGTATCTACACACCTAACCATAAACTCTGTCTTAAGTGGTTTTGGGTTTCAAACATGGAAATTTCACAAACCTCCCAAAAGCTTCATTTTACAATGACTAATTAAGGAGGATCCATGCTTACCTTTTGGCTTAAACGTTTGAAACCAAAAACCACTTCTCTTCATGCATGTTGACTTCATAAGACAGAGTTTAGCTAGGGTTAGGGGGATACATGATTTTCCTGGTTTGAATATGTCTAGACCTGGTTTATCAACTTAATTGATTGTTTACTATATGACATAAGAAGACTATGTGCCTTGGTTTTTAATTTTGTTTTTTTTTGAATTGTATGCCCATATATTTGAATCTTGGTCAAATCCTAGGTTTGACCAAGATTTAAACAAGTTTTAAACATGAAAATGAAAAGGGAAGCATGTATATATCCTTCTTAGTCACTTTAAAATGAAGCTTTTGGGATGTTCTTGAAATTTCCAAGCATGTTTGAAACCCAAAACGACTTCTTCATGCTAGACTTCATAAGATCGACATGGTGTAGATACATGATTTGTCTGGTTTGGATATACCTAGACCTCGTTTAACTTTAGTGCATACGATATGGCATAAGAAGACTATGTGCTTTTGTTTTTCATTTTTCTGATTTTTTTTTAATTTTGTGCCCACCCATTTGTATCTTGGTCAAATCCTAGGCTTGATAATGATTTAAAAAAGTTTAAAATATGAAAATGCAAAGGTAAGCATGGATCCTTCTTAATTAGTCACTCTAAAATGAAGCTTTTGGGAGGGTTTTGAAATTTCCATGTTTGAAACTCCGAAACCACTTCTCTTCATATGCTTGACTTCATAAGACGAGAGTAGGGGGGTAGGGTATAGATACATGATTTGTCTAGTTTGAATATATATGTCTAGACCTTGTTTATCAACTTTAATGCTTACTATATGACATAAGAAAACTATTTGCTTTGGTTTTTTTTTTGCTTTTTTTTCAATTTTGATGCCCATTTGAATCTTGTCAAATCCTAGGTTTGACCAAGATAATTTAAACAAGCTTAAAACATGAATATGAAAAGGGAAGCATGTATCCTTCTTAGTCACTCTAAAATGTAGTTTTTGGGAGGTTTTTGAAATTTCCATGTTTGAAATCCAAAACCACATCTCTTCACATGCTTGACTTCATAAGACAGAGTTTAGGGGTTAGGGGCATAGATACATGATTTGTCTGGTTTAATATGTCTAGACCATGTTTATCAACTTTAATGCTTACTATATGACATAAGAAGATTATGTGCTTTGGTTTTTCATTTTTCTGTTTTTTTATTTTTCTGCCCATTTGAATCTTGGTCAAATCCTAGGTTTCACCAAGATTTAGACAAGTTTAACACGTAAATGAGTTAACTTGGATTTCCTACCCTTGAATCCATAGGAAACTTTGTTCTAATGCACTATAATAATCAATCGAGTTTTTACACCAACAGGTCTGCCACTTACGTGTGGTGCCCACGCTTGAGGTCCCACACTTCAAGCACAAGTCACGTGCAATAGGTACGCAAACTCCCGGCCATCTTCTTTGTCAAGAGAAGACGCATCAGATGCGTATTGGAAGTCTATGGGTCCTTCTGGATCCTTCGGTTGTCCCTCTCACAAAAAACAAATCTCTCTCATTCTCGGCCTCGCCGACTCGCGTCCGTCGCACCTCCTGCTCACCGACAAACCCGCACAAAAGTCAACATCATCACCCGAAAAAGGGAGACACCAATGCTCTCCTTCTTCTCTCCTCCGAGTGATCCCTCTTCCTCCGAGTTTCACTGACGGGCAAACACCCATGTGCTGTATAGTAATAATAAAAAGGTAGTAGAAAATCGATATACGAATCTATAATTAAATAGGTTAAACTAGGTTTTGCCCATTCACAGATCAAGGGTTCAAAAAATCCAACTACGGGGTTCAACAACACGATTCTAATCCAAGAAGTTTTTCGACCTAGGTCATCCAAATGGCCTCAAACTATAGGGTTAGCATCTAGTGCAGTATGTGTGAAAATGTATGCACTATGTGTGCTATAACTTGTATGTCTTTCAAATTTGAACCAAATTTGAATAAGTTTGAAATATTTGAAAAGGGGCTTTTGGCTTAAACGTTTGAAACCAAAAACCACTTCTCATGCATGCTTGACTTCATAAGACAGAGTTTAGCTAGGGTTAGGGGGTAGATACATGATTTTCCTGGTTTGAATATGTCTAGACCTTGTTTATCAACTTAATTGAATACTTACTATATGACATATGAAGACTATATATATATATATATATATATATATATATATATATATATATATAGGATAAATACTTTCTACTCCTGGGTGTAACTACACCCACGTCTCATATACTACCATACGAAAGTATATAACATACTTTATTAGTTTGAGTATGTTCGTACACTATATCTAAGATACTCCATACCAACTTTGGTGAAAAAAATTAAATACACCCATAGTTTGCACTATATATACAAAATACATGCATATTTATATGTAAAGAAATAGTGTACGTAAAAAAGTGTACATACTACCTACAAAGTAGTATATATACTACCAAAATATTCTTATATACTTCATACTACATGTATATACTCTTCGGTATGATAGATACTATCTAGATTGTGTGAAACACACGATATATATATACCAGCACTATTCTGCAACCAGTTGCAGAATAATATTCTGAGCACCGACTTGAACTTTTCTGGAAAAAGACTTGTACTTCCCGGTGGAATGCTCGAAAGTAAAAGATTGTACTTCCCTCTCCCGTGTGCAATGTATTGAAATTTGCTTCGAGCTTTCTAACGGGTTTACAGAATTGGGAAAATCATATACCATTAGAAAGCTAATGAAAATCCACAACTTTTTGGTATAGTAACTTTTTACAAATTATGCGTCGTTTAAGTTTAATTTTTAAAAATATGTCTACGTCCCCGCGAGCGACCGACCTTTGGTCCGTTCTTCCCGACAAAATTCATCGGAGAACCCTGCCCAGGGCAAATCCCCCGCCTCCCTCCAGCCGCCAGGGAGATCCCCGCCGCCGCCCAACTTCTCCGCGACTTTGCCGGTTCCCAGCGCCGCCGGGATCCGGCCCAACTTTCTCTCACCGCCGCGAGGAGCCATCTACCCTGGCTTCGTAATCCTTCATCGACCCCATGCTTTTGTCGCAGTAAGGGATTTCCCCGCCGCTTACATCTCCTCCGCCCGGGTCTGGACCTCCTCAATCTGCTCCGGTGCGTCCCACCTCCTTCCTGGTCAACGGTGGCAAGATTTACGCTCCGCCGTTGGGCCGGCGAGGGGGAGCCGCTGCTGGAGGCATGTGCTCGCGTGTCTCCGTCCATGGCCTTCCTCTGCCGCCATGGAACCTGTGGGCTGTGGCCATCGAGCCTCGTGCGCAGCGGCCGCTCTCTCTATGTCTCTGTTTCCCGTGGAGCAGCAGCCTTGCTCTCTATTTCTTTCTATTCTGTACTACAGCTCACGCGTGCTAGCAGCGTTTCTCCGACTCGCTGCTCTCATCTCTCTGTATGCTCATCTCTCTGTATGTGTCTGCTTCTAATTCTCTTACGCAGGTTCTCCATATGACTGTATTTATACGTGTATGTGCAGATTTGGTCCATGCATATATCTTTGGATGCTGCCCATTCTGCATCTTGCCCCGCAGATTGTCTCCCCTGCCGATGTTGTGACTCTTCCATGCTAGCTGCATCGTATTCCTGTGCGCGACAGCTACAGCTTCTACTGCAATGTTGATTTCCTTCTTCTTTTGACAGAGTTGTTGCTACGACATTTTTTTGGGCAGTACATATATTAGATACAGGCAACACATGTATTTGTAACAGAGCAGTACACCTAACAGTAGAGCTGAAAATTTTCGTGTACTCATAGACAAACATGTTGTTACTATTTTCCTAGATTATTTTGCAATGGAAATGTACTTCCCCAAGCCAACTACTTGTACTTCTTTCTCATCTCGGATGTGTACTTCCCTGACACATGCGCTGCCCATTCCCGGCTCCCATGGCGTTGGCGCGCTTAACTACGACGCTCTGTTTCCACTGCAGCACCTAGTGTCGTGTTACAATAGTGGCATCACGCATCTTTCTTGCGCAGAATAGTGACATCGCGCTGCGCGTGCCAAGCTGCATTGTGAGTGGTGGTGTTAAGTTGGTGCGATGGAGGAGTAGACAGGCGGGTTTGGAATCAAAGGAGGTGGTGGCGGGAACGACGCGGTACGGGAGCTGCTGCTGATGCAGCATGAGTAGAGGAGGCAGCGGGACGAAGAGTAGGAGGAGGTGCGGTGCCAGATGTTTGGCCATGCCAGCCGCGCCGCGTTCTAGGCGGAGGCCGAGGAGGCTACGATGGGTCAGCCTGAGCATCAGCAGCAACACTAGCAGGCCGTGGTGTACGGGAAGCTTGGGGCTGGCGGTGGGTTCTACGAGCGCGAGGCTGGCGGCTCGTTGGAGCCCATGCGGCATAGGTCGTCATACCGCCCGCAGGGTCTCCGACAGCAAGCGAACCCGCTTTGTAAATTTGTAGTTCCTATCGAGGGAATTGTCCACTTTGGAGTACAAAAGATTTGCACTTTCCACAATAATTCTTCTGATCGAATAAGCACCTCTCCTTTATATTGTATGGTTTAACCTATGTTGTTTTAGCATGACACGGTGAGAAATAAAAGGTCTTGACCATACTACGCGTTGATATAAGTTTGTCTTGCCAATACTATCCCGGTGTACCTCCCTAATAAATCTGTAACTTACTTTTTTTTGTTGCTTGGACTGCAATACTTCCCGATGCTATATACTCGTACTGATGAGCCTACTTTTAGAAGTTTTAAAATCGTGTTTTCGGTCTTCTTTGCAAGATGATGACTTGAATTTGATGGGTTAAACCCCTTGATTGGTTGTGAAATGCAGTAGGTAATGAAATTAGAAACATACTCTACCATATCAAGGTTTTGGTGACAACGGTTGAGGTGTTCGGTGATAAAATCCATGAGATTTACACAATAGATTTCCATCACGTAAAAACAGAGCATTGAACTTTTCTCGAGATGAACTTGTACTTCTCGGGCAATGCGGGTTGTACTTCTTTGGCGCAGTTTCACGAAAGTGTTCAGTAAAATGGCTATAATTTTTGCGTACGGTGTCCGTTTGAAGTCCATGAGCACACAAAATTCTCAGCAAAAACACGCGCCCCTGAACTTTCCGCGACATGTCTTTGTACTTCTTGGCCTTCGTGGTAGTACTTCCTGGAAATGTTTTGTTACTAGTGTGTTTTACAAATCTAAACCTGCATGTGTTGGAATGATAATTTTAGATTGTCCCTACACTCTATTTAAGAGATTATGCACTTCCCAGATCTTAATCTTTGAACTTCACAACGTATCTATGTGAACTTATGTGGGTGTATTTTCTTTGAAAACATTTAGTTCCTGTAATTACCGCTTGTACTTTCTGTAGTATGCGCGTGTACTTCTCGGAATCACTACTTGTACTTACTCACGGATGACGGGATTATTTTGGTTTTTGTACATTTGGATTTTGTCGGTTTTCTTGTACTTTCTATATTAAGTGGGTGTACTACACATGTCGAATAGTTGTACTTCTCATCGTCAAGTATATGAAATTTCTCGCGGGTGACGGGATTATTTTGTTTTTTCTACATTTGGATTTTGTCGTTTTCTTGTACTACCTATAATAAGTGGGTGTACTACTCATGTCGCGGATGGCGGGATTATTTTGTTTTTTTGTACATTTGAATTTTGTTGGTTTTCTTGTAGTTCCTATATTAACTGGGTGTACTGCTCATATTGTATTGTTGTACTTCTCAGCATCAAGGATTTGAACTTCCTCGCGGATGACGAGATTATTTTCTTTTTTGTACATTTTGATTTTTTTGATTTTCTTATACTTCCTATATTAAGTGGGTGTACTGCTCGTGTCAAGTAGTTGTACTTCTTATCACCAAAATTTATAATTTGTTTTCTATTCGTGGCGTGAACTGCCCGACACATATAATATGTAATGTGTCGTTAAGAGTATGCGAACTTCCGCAAATCAATTTTAATCTCTGATAGGCATACAACAAGGAACATTACAGTTGTTTAGATAAGCAAATAAAATGCTACAACGAGAGACAGGGTATCTGCTGGCTGCATAGTGTCGTGCTTACCAAGCGTCGGCCGGACGCTGGAGGCTAGGCCGTGACCGGGAGACCTATGGTCGGGAGCATGTCAAGATACAACAACGCGGATGGGAGCCTACCAGAGCATGGTCGACGGGGCAGCGCGAGACCCTACCAGTGCCGGTGAAGGAGGGGCGGCGCGGGAGCTTGTCGGCACAGGAACGACATGGTAATGCGAGAGCCTGCCGTCGCGGGGAAGGCGGGGCGACACGAGACCCTGCTGGCATGGCATCGACACTCTATAGAGGATTGAAGGAGGGCGGAAGTTTACCCAAGGGGCGGCACACTCTAATAACTTACTGAAAAATGTACAGCCGGGGGACAATGAGCGGGCTACTACTAATATTCGATATCTTTGAAAATACAACAGTCTCTGCGGCGAGAGAAACAGTAGAGTTGTTCACTTTGTTTATGATCCTAGTACTGTCAGACTCCAAAATGATTGGGGTATTGCAAGGATCTACCGCTAACAGAATGGGAAACCTGGGCTCAAAAAATATTAGTGTACTGCAATGGTCCAGAGCTAATTGAACGACAAACGTCAGGTCGCATAGTACTGATTCTGCTAGGAGGCCAAAGCTTTGTTTGGATTGTAAGCTAGCTGCTCCCGCCATTGTATTAATTAATTCATAGATTGTTGTTTGAAGTGGTGTTGCATTCCTGAAATGTATGTGTGCTGCACATACCAATGTGCTTGTAATGCCGACTGAACATCATCTCCGGGAACTGCTGCGAGAAATCCAAAAATGGACGACACATACATATGTAGTGACGGGAACTTCAGGTCTCCCGTTTTAGAAGTTCATAGATTCAGAAATGTGGGAAAATTGCAAACCCATGACGTGAAGAATATTTTGCACAACAGAACGGATGACGATGATGTAGTGCTAGCTCCGAGTAGACGACGTCACGACGACATGAACCAACGCTCATCCTGGTAAGTGCAGTCACAAGCTGCAGAACAAACATGTTCCACACACTGAACATTTGTTAAAAAAACATTAATCAAAGAGAAAACAGGCGCCAGGAACTGGAACAATGAACAGAAGCCACGAAACGCCTGAACTGCCCTTTTCGACGTCATGTACTTCACGTCCAGGCGCGTCCGGGGCAACAGTTGGCCAGGGCCGGTGGCGAGTTGGTGGTGGCAGAGAGGGAGCAGAGGCATGGGCGTCGCGAGACCGAAGCTTGGAGCCAGGAGACGCGGGAAGAGGGGGACGACAGGAAGCAGGGTTTCCGACGGTGGGTATTCCCCTCAGGCGGCAGCGCGGAGGCCCCTCGGGCGGCAGAGCAGAGGATCCTCAGGCGGCGCCGCGGAGGCACCTCGGCCAACGGCACGAAAGGTCATTGGGGGCGCGGAAGGTCGTCGTGGCGCCATGTACTCGTACCTGCGTGCCTAATTTTCTTGGAAGCATATGCCGTAACGTATTTATGCTTATTGTTAGGCTTTTTAGCATGACACGGTGACAATTAATGGAGGCCCTAATCGTACTTTCCGTTGCTACTTGTTTGTACTAACTGATGCTACCCATGTGTATTTTCGTGATAAATTTTAACCTTCTTTTTAGCTTGGACTTCCGGTCGTTATGAGCTGGTACTTATCGGCACCATATACTTGTACTTTCGTGCCTACTTTTCTTTGAATCATATGCCGTAACGTATTTGTTTTTTTTTTTTGGCTTTTTAGCATGACATGGTGACAATTAAAGAAGACCTATGTATCGATAAGAATAAAATTAAAATCAATATGGCCGCCACCTTATTTTTGCTATTTTTTCAAGATCATTTGTCTTTGTTCTCGATGTAGAATAAGTGTGCTACCGGTATAAATCTTCAAGAAAAACTGCAATTCGTGTTGGTTCTCGGATAAAAGAAAAAGTTCACTTCTTATGCAGGGCTCCTTTTATTTTCGGTGCTTCTTTGCGATTATAACCCACTGACCGCACTTGTAAACTTCCTAGCTTTCAGTGTGATTGAACTTCCAGCAAGATTATGTCATTTTCTGGTGCAGTGTAATACACGCTGGAAAAAAACCACATCTGACGGTACTATCGTGAACCAAGAAGCAGAGGTAAGGTGCGATCATCACAAGGGAAGTATAGAGCGGTTCTTACCAGAAGTATAGGTCAATGACTAACAAAAGTTCAGGTCTAGGAAAAAAACTAGACAATAATATTTGCACCAATTGTACTTCCTAGCATGATTTTTTAAAAACAAATGTACTTCCTACATTAGATATATCTGCACCAATTGTGTATGTGTCTATTTCAGTTCTGAAAAAAAAACAACTAGATTTTGCTAGTGCTGTATTTTGTATGTCCAGCAGCGCCATCTGATGGTGGATGAGAGCCTACACGGCAGGTTCAACCGGCTGTGCTGGAGCTCGTCAACATAACGTGCTCCCGGCCGGCTACGACTTCGAAGGAGATGAGGGGTTGTCACGGGAATAGAGCTGCAGAGGCCGGCGTCGACATCAAGAAAGAGTGGAGTTTAGGTAGTGCTACCTCATGCTGCGCGTGTGTACATTCGATTTGGCAATTGTACACTTCACGGGCAGCAGATAGAGCTAGGAGAGAAGTACAAGGGGAAACGGACAAAAGTTCATGGAGAGAGTCAGAGAGAAGTACAACAGCCTACCATCGGGTTGCTCGTTCTCTGTGGAGGCGAGCTGGTTCACCTTTGCCGGCGACGCGGCTTATGGGGGCGGAAGGTAGCAACCACGCACGTGGATAGATGGAGCAGGAGGCAGGGTCGAGGGTTGTAGGATGGGAGCAGGGGCGGCGGGAGGGGAGCAAGGCTGTCGGCCACAGAACAGCGGGGACGATGTGGAGAACGTCGCCGGGCAGGGGATCTGGTCGTCGGTTGTAAGTCGGTCCGGCGACGCGCAGCGACCGACGCTCGGAGAGGCTGGAGAGCCGCACTCAAGGAGGACCACCGGCGGCTCTTGGGGAGGCTGACGGCTGCGCTATGAAGGACGGGCGGCTGCGCATGGGGAGGCCGGCGGCGGGCTAGGGAAGGGGCGGCCACGTAGAGGAGGCCGAGGCGGCGACGCGGGGCGATTTGCCAGGGATGGCTGCGTGAGAGATTGGAACCGAAGGTATCGGTGGGTTTTTTTCTCGCGCGTCAGTTGGGCTTGGTCGGGCCGTTTTCCACCGGATGGTCTCTTTATAGGGGCGGTGGTGCTCAAAATATTATTCTGAGCATCGGTTTCAAAATAGTGCGACCCTATATATATATATATATATATATCCTACTCCTGGGTGTAATTACACCCACGTCTCATATACTACCATACGGAAGTATATGACATACTTTATTGGTTTGAGTATGTTCGTACACTATATCTAAGATACTCCATACCAACTTTGGTGAAAAAAATTAAATACACCCATAGTTTGCACTATATATATAAAATACATGCATATTTATACGTAAAGAAATAGTGTACGTAAAAAAGTGTACATACTACCTACAAAGTAGTATATATACTACCAAAATATTCTTATATACTTCATACTACATGTATATACTCTTCGGTATGATAGATACTATCTAGATTGTGTGAAACACACGTGGGAGTAACTACACCCGGGTGTAGCATGAATATGTCATATATATATATATATATATATATATATATCAACTATTCTCGAACCCCCTTAAGAGGGGTTCTAGAATAGCTATTCTCGAACCCCTAGACCAACCCGAGCTAAAAAAAAAACCACCAGTACCAAACCGAGCCGAACGAACAACTTGCCTCCCGCATCAACCCGATGTGAACTGCAACACGAACCCTCTATCCCCGCCTCCTTCCCCGGCCGCCGGCGCCGCCCCTCCCTGCCCCGCCTCCTTCCCCGCCGCCAGCGCCGCCCCTCCCTGCCCCGCCTCCTTCCCCGGCCGCCGGCGCCACCCTCCGACCCACCTTCTTCCCCGTCGCCAGTCCCCAACCATCTTCCACCGTTCTGGATCGATCGGCCACCCGAACCCCTCCCTTGTGACACCTCCTGCGCCGCCGGCAGCCTCCCTCCCCTAACCTCCTTCACGCTGTCGGCAGCCTCCCTCCCCTATCCCCCTTAGCGCCGCTTGCCGCCGTCCTCCTTCGCCCCGGCGGCGCCCACCTTCTTTCCCTGGGGGCGCGCCTGCTCCATCCCCATGGCGGCGTCCAGCTCCTTCCCGCGGTGCCCTACCTCCTTTAGCCGCGGAGCCCCACCTCCTCCCCCCTACCGCGGATCCCCACCTCTCCCCGGCGGCGCCCCACAGATTCCACCCCGCGCAGGCTTGGGAATCCACCCGCCCGACCTTGGGAGTCCACAACCGAGCCGCCTCTGCTTCAGTCGTGAACCATCGCTGGTTCAATACTGAACTGTTGTTGCTGGTTCATTCAGCTGCACATGCGCAAACGTTGATGGAGAGTCGGCTCCTGGCCAGTACCTATAGGTCGTGCTGGTGGTGGTGGAGAGCCGCCCAGTGCTATCATGCGGCGAGGCTGTCGTTTGGTCGGGGAGACCGCAGCGCTGGGAGGAGCTCCTCAAGGCCAGGGAGCTACTGTGCGCACAAGGCTCACCAGGTTTGTGCTGTTGCACTTTCCAAATTCGTGAAGGTTATTTTTGATACAGGTGATGAGGTATGGATGATTCATCTATATTCAGTATGTGGGAAATTTAGTGTTTAGGCAGTTCAATTTGGCTGAAGAAGGATTTGACATACTGTAGAGTATGCTCTGGATATCTGTAGTTCACCCATTTGATTTAGGGTAGTTCGCCTATCGCACTCTTACTAACTCACTCATGACTAATTAAAAATAGGAGTTCACTCGATTATTTCAAGCAGGGCACTACATTGGACATAGGCAGTTCAGTTCACAAAATAAGAACAAAAATGGTCGTAGTTCACTCCACAAGCAATTGACGGTTCTCTTTTATCTTCTTTGCATTGGACCCATCAATTCACTCCACAAGTTTAATTTAGGCAGAACATTCGGTAGGCATTGGCAATACAAATTTAGGCGATGGTTTGAGTGACAAAGAGGAAGCAACGGTAAGGTGTCTCCTGGGCGCTGATTCCTTTGTCAACCTACCATGCCATGGCCATGTATGTCACACACCTTTTGAAGTTCATATTAGTGCTTTTCTAAGGTTCAGTTCTTTACTCTTTTGAAGTTCATATTAGGTTCGATAAAATGGCAGTTCTGGATCATGTGAAAACAGGGAAAATGGTAGTTCACTCTTCATACTTTCGTGGTTCTCTGCATTAAAAGTTAGAACTCCAGTCTGCTTATAGCTAGTAAAACCTTTACTCAGTGAGCTGCTGAGTTTGCTATCTAGGAACAAGAGAAGTCTTTCTGGAGGTTCAGTTTTGTATTCTGACAAAGTTCTATTCAGTGTTTCTTCGGAAATTCAGTTCAAGGTCATGACCATGTGCTTTAATGAGGTTTAGTTTTATATTCTTCTGAAGTTTTGTCCAGTGTTTCTTCTGAAATTCAGTTCCAGGTCATGACCATAGCACTCTATTGAATATTTTAATTTAGATTCAAAGTCTTGTCCTTTCGGATGCAACCTGTTTGTGATTTAAGAGTAGGTGAAGTTCAGCTTAGTGTTTCTTCTGAAGTTCACTTATTTATGAACAGAAAATATTTTGGCCAGGAAAGTTCACTTGTTTGATGCCTAGTTCCGTGGGAAGTCTAATATTTTTTGTATGGAAGTTTGAACTCTGTCTAGTAGACGTTCACTTCTTTTTTCCAGAAAAACTCTATCAGAAGTTCAGTTTGTATTCAAGCTATATTTTACCTGCAAGCTATGCTAATAATTTAGTTGTTCATGTTTTCCTCGCTATTCTGCTCCTGCGAGCTAGGTACATTTTGAGTGGTATGATGTTCTTGTTTTCTCATGATCTCTTTCATGCTTTTGTATATTCAGTTAGATTATTATTGGATAGGCTAGAGACATTTGTACTTACATCAAGTTGCACCACACATGTTTGATGGAATATCCACAAGGAATGCTCTTCTATTACATGGTGATATTATTTGGTCTCGGAAATCTTGTTCACTGCCAATAGAAGTTCACTCTTCAGTCGAAAACCAGTTCACAACATTAGAAAAATGAAAAACACAAATTCGCTATCTTAAAAGGCCACCAGAAATGCCTAACCCGAAGTCCACTTGTAATGTCTCGAAAGTTCAGTTGGTAATGAAGTTTACTTTAATTTGTCTTGGAAGTAAGCATTTCTTTCACTAGTAATATTGTTTGGTTTCCGATAGAGTAATATTGTTTGGTTTTCTTCATTTCTATAAGACATAAAAAAGTTCATTCTGTGATCTACCTCTGTGCCGCCATACCTCCAGCGTGCTAGTAATGTTCAATTCGTTCACAGTTGGAGATTTTTTTTCAAATTAGAAAAAAATGATCTGAACTTGTATATGAATGGTTCTGAAACCTAATTATTTTCGTTCTTGACTATTTGCCAATGTCCACTAGTATCCTTACGCACCCCTTTTTCTGTGTAGGTACTTGATCGAGCATATGCTATATCTAAGACATGGAATGGTGCTATGGTAATACTCTCCGGGTATTTCAACACTACACTTAAGGTAATTAACTAGTGAACAATTTATACTTGCATTCAGGATTACATTCGAGGTACCTATTCTTATGTGTTTACTTCTTAACGTTAAGAAAGGTCTATATGCTGCCCAGAGCTCTCTGTACAATTTAATTCTAGAGCAAAAAGGTAAAACTTTTGCAAGAAAAAATAAACTTGATTCTGGGTAGTCCACTTTCAGTAAAGCAAAACTTGATTTATTTGGGAGTGTATTTCAAAAGACTGGTTGGTTTTTCTTTTGGAAGTTCATATCTATTTTGTTAGAAAGTTCGGTTCATAATTATTCCGCGTAGAAAGTCTACTTCTGCTCCCTCCAAGTTTAGTATTTCATGTGAGGTAGTAAAAATATTTACATTTGGTTAACGAGTTGGGTTAAACCCATTGCGAAGTTCGCATTTAATTTTTGGGAAGTTCTATTGGTCCAATTCACCTTATTGTGAAATTTCTTTTTAAATTCGTAAGTTGGTTTCGCTCCAGATCTACTCACAGTTCACTTTGTTCAAAATGGCAAGTTCACTCTTTTTATTTTGCGGGAGTCCATTTCATGTGCATCATATACATCAGGGAAGTGCACTCCATACATCCCGGGCAGTTCACTCTGTGTTGTAAAATTTTAGAATGTTAAAGTAAATCATTGCACTTGCTCATACCTGCAGTCTGGACACAAATAGGTATAGTTGTGACAAAGTTTCTAAGAAGTTGCTACCGAGTTTCTGTGCTAGAACCTGAAGGCAATCAAATGTTAGTTTATTGATTATTACTAGTCTTTTGTTGGTCTCGTCCTCCATATTTTTATTTTCTTTCTTGGAAGTGCATTATTTGCATTCGGGAAGTGCAGATGGATCAATTTGATATTTATGTTCAATATTCGTGATAATTTATCTTCATTTCTGGAAGTTCACACTTCATTCCGTAGCAGATCAGTGTAGGTTTTCTTGGGGCTGACCGAGCACCTAGCTGCTGCATTGGGGTTCAAATATAATCGAACCATCTTCACTTTTGTTGGATAGTTCACTAGCTCCGGACATAATGGGAAGCTCAATTTTCACACCGTGAAAATTCATTTCATTTTTCTATGAAACAAACTAAATGGTAATGGTGAGTTCACTTTTGTAAAAGTGAAGTTCACTCCGCAAATAAAATGAAGTTCATTTGAACAAAAATGCATATTGTTGAGGAGCTCAATCTTGTTTTGATGTATAAAAGCATTATCTAGTATTTCATTTGCTCTTGACCATCTACCACTGTCTACTAGTATCCTTATGCTACCTTTTTTGTTATATGTAAGGTACACCACTTGATCAAGCCTACTATGCTATATCCGGTAATACTCCATGGGGAAGTTTGTCTATTTTCTCACGGGAGTTGCCTCATCAACTATTTTGTCGGCGAAACCACAATGGAAGTTCACTTTCTCTCGGTGTGAAAGTTCAGCTTTATATAGTCGGTGAGTGTTGTCCGTCCGCGTTTAATTTCAAGGTTTATTTTGATCTTTCACTGAATGGTCTGAAATTTAAATATCTTAACTCATCTCTACGCTATCTTTCCTATTTCGTCCACATTGGTATGCTGATGCTACATGAACTAATAATGATGTCTATGAATTGTGTTAGATTTTTTACCTTATGTGTAGGGAGTAGTAGCATTCTGGTTAGGCAAAGTTTGGATAATTGCAGCACACAATAGTCATTTCTGAATTTCACTTTCCGATTTCAAGAAATTACTTCCTTGCATCGCTGATGTGCAGGTGTATCTTCACAAAATACATTTTCGGAATGCTTTTGGATACTCCATTTTTTGCTATTTATAAGCCTATAAGATCTGGGAGAGGTGGAAAAGCAGCGGAGTTTGGATAAAACACAGGAATGAAACATTGCAGTTGTATTATACTATTATGGTTAATAGGTAATGGCAGTTCTTGACATACTTTTCTTTTGTATCATAGACTAAGCCTTCTCTGCCAGCACTCAAAATTGTAGGAAGTTAATTCTACAAGTTTATTTTTCATGAAATTCACTATTTTCATATCCGGAAGTTCGTATCTGTTGCTAATTTTGAATTACATGAAGCTAAACCTGTATTGTTCCTTCTAAACTACCAGTATAGAAATAAAAACAGATAGTTTGGATGCTAGTTTGTTGTGTGATTCATTTCATGAGCAAGAACGTGAATACAAGAAGTTCATAGTTCATTATGTGAGTGCAGGAAGTTCATTACACAAGCTCCGTCGATCTCCGCTGCTAGCATGTTCACTTTATACAATAACAGAGAAACATACGAAAATCGCTCTTTGTACACCAGAAGTTTGTCATATATAAATATACTGAAGTCCGTTCATATTGTTGCATACAAAGATTATTGCTATGCATGATATCTTATATTTTAAAAAGGTACAATGATTTGCGATGTAGAAGGAAAAAAGTTCATATTGTTTACATGGCCAAGTTCATTTTCTCGCCAAGTTCATTTTATTTGAAAGCAATGTATTATTGATTTGAACTAAAACATTTGTTGATTGCTGTAAATTCACTTTATATACATTGCATAAGTTCACTTTTATACATTGGAGAAGTTCAGTTAGTCCAACATAGGCTGATGCATTAACAGGCTGTTGTTTAATTGGTTCGGAATGCCTGCGGCTGTGAGCTTATATTTGATTTGGCCATTAACAAGTTGTTGTGTATTTTGTGCTCCATTCTAGCTCCCATGCATGTTCGCTGTAGCTTCTCTATATAATACATCTAGATTCTCTTCTCTTATTTTCTTCCTTTGATACAAACTGATGAACCTATTTTCTTCCATTTGTTGGTGTGGTAGATTTCTGCAGTAGCATGTCGCGCTGGTGGCGGTCATGTCCTAAAATTATTTAACGGGGCCCTGTGCCGCTGATTCCCTGGCCGATACCTTCTGTGAGAGGGTGCGTGCTCCTCCGACAGGTACCATCTCTCCCACGCAAAATGGCGCTCTGGATTCTCTTGGAGGGTACCCACTAGTTATAGTGAAGGGGGAGTTTCGGTGCTGTGAGGTGAATTGTTCTTGTGAGACTCCAGTCCGTCATGTGCCATGAAGCTCAATACTGATTTTGGGGAAGTTCAGACTGTTGCGGCCTGAAGCCCACCGTGCAGGCAACAAGTCACCAGAGTTGAGCGCGATGCTTTGTGTAGGATTCTCACACTGAATCCCATGCAAAAGGTGTTGGCGATCGAAACCATCAGAGCAGGAAGGTGTTATGGATCAATTCTGCTACTGGTGAGAAGCTAGCTTCCCTATATCAATTGCTGATTTTGGACGTGGTGCAAGCCCAGAACTGCTTCCAGGTGGAGCAGCATGTGCATAGTTCGGAACTGCTACTCGGCGTGTACTATTTGATATCTATTTTAGAAATTTTGTTTGCTAGCATATTATTGTGCAGTGCTTGTGCAGTGCTTGTGCGAGTGCTGACTAGTTTGCACTGCTTTGTAAAAATTGTGTGAGCTGTGTTGCAGTACATGGACGGTGAACTCACTTGTATATTCAGAAGTGCACTAATTGTCTTCATTCCAGGAAGTACACTCTGTGGGCTTGAACCGTGCAAAAAAAATGGAAGTACACATATTTGATATGTGAAGGATTGCTCGTATGACTTAGGCATTAAACAAAGATATTAAAGCTGGGAACACGGGAGGTCACCCCTGTCCTCCACGAGAATCTACTTTCATCATCCTGGGATTTCGTTGACTGTACCAGCTGCAGCTGTTATAATGCCTCTCATGGTGTTCTTTGGATGGAATTTGTGTAGGAAAAAGACAAGATACACAAATATTGGGCGGTGGATAAAATTCATTGTTTTGCGCTGGTCTAAACTTCTAAACTTTGGATCTCCGCATAGCCACCGATGTCCTCGGAACATCACGAGGATTGAGCTCGACGTGGTATATGTGAAGTTCACATCTTCTGATTAATGGAGTTCACTTTATACAAGACGGAAATTTTTTTTTTGTCAAAATTAACTTTGGTCAAGATAGAAAATAACTTTTGTCAGAACGGAAGTTCACCTTGTGTCGCGTGGAAGTTCACCTTTGACCGAAATTCACTTTGGTAGGGCGAAGTTTACTTGGTACCGCGCGAGAGTTCACTTTAACCAAGCGAAAATTTATTTTTTGTCAATATTACCTTTGAACGCATAGGAAGTTCAAAATTTATATTTGTCAATATTAAATTTGAATGCGGAGGATGTTCACCATGAACATGCCGGAAAATTGCTTTTGTCGAACTTCACTTTGTACCAGTGCGAAGTTCACTTTGACCCATGTAGGAAGTACATTTTGAGCATGCCTGAAAGTTTTATACCGCGACTGGAAGTTCACTAACAGATATGGGGAAGTTCACTTCCATTTTCGAGCACTGTTTTTTCTGGGCGGAAATCATACACATAGAAATGGCCCGTACGGCCTCCGATTGTGTAAATCGACTGATGCAGCGTACAATTAGAACTAATATAACTCTATTGATACTACAACACACCGCAATGCCACAACTAATCAATCTAGATGAGCCAATATCGAAATGTTCTCGTGTCGGCATTATCTCCGATTTTGCATATTTCTGAAATTAAACTTAAAATATTTAGAATTTGGAAAAATGTTCAATATAAAAAAGCTGCACCTAATCAATATCTTTTCAATGCAATATCATTTGGAACATTCCGACGCGTGGTTCGGAAATAAGCCCCCAAAAACAGTACGAAAAACCGAGAAGTTCAAAAAGTGGAATCACGTATTTTGAAATCTGCTCTTAAACTGTAAGGAATTTAGAAAAATGTTCTTCATGAAAAAGGTGCGCCTAGTCATCAGCTTTCCAACGGCATATCACACACATGAATCCGATAAACGGTTAGAAAACTAGACGCCAAAAACTGCACAAAATTAGAGAAATCCGCGAAAACATTGTTTCGTATATTTAAAATTAGTTTTAATCAATATAGAATTTGGGAAAACAATTAACATGAAAAAGTTGCGAAATTTCCGTGCGAATCCAACGGTATATTATACGTATCAATCCGATAAGCGGTTTGAAAATCATCATGAAAATACTATCCGCATGAACATGCAATTCTGGTATTCCGTCGAGAAGTTCACTAGGAAACACCCGGAAGTTCAGAAAGGGTTCGAGAATAGTTATTCTCGAACCGGTTCGAGAATAGCAGACCTATATATATATACACATATATATATATATATATGGAAAATAGTGGGCTACCATGGTGTGTAGCTATGCATATCAATCTAACCATTAGATTCTCTATAGGGAGCACAAGGGAGCACACGGTGTTAGATATTTGCATGTGCTGCTCCGTTACATAAGGAGCAAATCAAATCGACCCGTGCTCTTTTTCAAATTTATTTTGCTACCAAAATGACAAGTTAGGCACGGTCACGGTCCGTACTAAAATGACAAACCATCACGGCCACGGTCCGAACTAAAACGACAAGATAGGCACGGCCACGGTCCAAACTAAAACGACAACTTAGACACGTCCACGGTCCATACTAAAACGACAATTAGCCGCGGCATGGTCCGAACTAAAACGACAACATAGAAATGGTCACGGTCCATACTAAAACAACAACTTAGCCACGGCACGGTCCGTACTAAAACGACAACATAGCAATGGTCACGGTCATTAATAAATCAACAACATAGCAACGGTGCATTGTCCCCATCTTTGTTCATTGAAATACATCTGAGATAGAACTATCAACCGGCCACCAAAAAATATGAACCAAAGAAGATTTTTGTTTGGTGGCTCCTCCTACCCGACGCCCGCTCAGATGGAGGAGCACCCGCTCAGAGATAGCAAAATCGATGATTTTGCAGAAATCAGCCTCGCGGGCCTGCATTACGAAGTGATTTCATTTATCTTGGGCTCAGTAGCAGCTTCGGCTGTTTATCCGGCCGACTTTATTTTGCCAACCATGACGTAAATGATTTATCTGTTTGCCTTTCCTAATTCATTTGATTTTTGCTCAATCTCTTTTCCCCCTCACAATAATTAGTTTTTTTGTGTGGCTATGATCGTGACCTAACCATGCTTTTATCATCGCAGGTTACCAAATTAGACCGCAGTTTGAGAATGTATATAAGCATGGCTTGCACCAAATGTATCCCATGTCCATGCTTGTAAAGCCTGCTCCCATAGGTAGGTGCCATGGCTCGCCTGAGTAGTGTATTACCGCTCGTAGCATGCCTCCTCGTCTTCGTCTTCAGCGCGACGCCCACGCTGAGCATCCTCACTGATGGCCGTGCAAAAATCACGCAGCACTGCAGCAGAGTACGAGCCTAACGATGGCGTCGGCAGAACATACGTGGTGCTGCTGGAGCCTCCCGCGCACCTGCAGGCCCACGACGAAGCCGCGCACCGGAGGTGGCACGAGTCTTTCCTGCGTCCGGGCTCACGCGCCGGCGGCCGCGATCCGCCGACCATCCGCCACTCGTACACGGGCGTGTTCTCCGGCTTCACCGCGAAGCTTACGGAGGAGGAGCTCGCCGCCGTGTCCAGGAAGCGCGGGTTCGTCGTGGCCGCGTGAAGCCGGCGCCGATCGTGGCCGCGTTCTCGTCGCGCGGGCCGAACGTGGCCAGCCCCGGCGTGCTCAAGCCGGACATCATGGCGCCGGGGCTCAATATCCTCGCCGCGTGGCCGACGATGGTGCCCGTAGACAGCGACACGGAGTCGTACAACTACAACGTCGCCTCAGGCACGGCCATGGCCACGCCTCACGTCACGGGCATTGCCGCGCTCGTGAAGAAGGTGAACCCGTACTGGTCGCCGTCCGCGGTCAACTCCGCCATCATGACCACGTCCAGCGCGGTCGACAACGCCGGCCACCCCATCATGGACGAGGAGCACCGGAAGGCGAGCTCCTACTCCATCGGTGCCTGCCACGTGGACGGTGCCAAGGCCGTCGACCCCGGCTTCGTTACGACCTCGGCGTCGGCGAATACAGCGCCTACATCTGCGCGCTCCTCGGCGAGGCGGCCATGAAGACCATCACGGGGAACAACAACCTGACGTGCGCCGCGGTGGGATCCATCCCGGAGGCGCAGCTCAACTACCCGGCGATAGTGGTGCCGCTCTCCGACAAGAAGTTCAAGGTGAAGCGGACGGTGACCGATGTCGGGCCGGCGAGATCCAGGTACACCGCCCACGTTCACGTGCCCAAGTGGGCAGTGGCTCAATGTTATGGTGGAACCGGAGGAGCTCGAGTTCGAGGCGGCCATGGAAAAGAAGACCTTCACCGTCACCGTGAGCAGGGAGGGCGACGGCGGGCAGCTGGCCGAGGGCAGCCTACACTGGAAGTCCGAGGATCATTTGGTGCGGAGCCCCATCATCGCCGACGCAAGGGTTGTCACCAGATGATTGTGCCATCGACATACCTTACAAAGTAATAACCCATATGATATATTCTTCCAAACTGACTACGTACTGCTCGTTGAGTTCCAGGTTGTAAACTTTCAACCACACAAGAATTGTTGTAGGACACAAATCAAACTAATAACCATATATCCCTTTACTCTGTTTGTTGTTGCTCAACTTCAGGACGTACTTATGGGCAATTATTCGAACGCTCGCTCCAAAAATCATCCAAATTTAGGAACAAGTTTTGCATACGGCAAGTAGCAACAGCTCTGTCCACACCGAAAACGCTTGGGCTCAAAACAATAACGAAATATCTCGTCGAAGCCATTCCTGGCAAAGTGAATAACTTATACTATTGCAAATCTTGAAGCACAATCAGAAGATATTTATCTCAGACCCGCGCCAAAGAGCACCACTTCTTTTCTTGAATTATTGAGTCACTCATTGTGCCTCCTTGGGTGCTTCATGAATATTTCAACACAAAAACTCCGGATCAGAAGGTTTCATTGGGAAGGATGATCTCACTGTTACAAAATCAGCAAGACATGTTAGACAGTAGGAGGATGACATATTTAGTGTATTTAGGCCATTTCTGAACAGCAGAACCATACAAAACGCACGAGATTTATGATTTTGTCATCGATTCCACAATTTTGACACGTTGCCGTCAGCCGAGCCACGGAAGCTTTGTGCTTTTTTACATTGGGACCAAATTTTTTACACATCGCTGCCTATTGATCCGCGAAATATTTGTCACTTTGTCATCGTTTTCACAACTTTTGCACAGTGCGATCAGCCAAGCCATGGAAGATTAGTGCTTTTATTTTGAAACCACAATTATTGCACGGCAACGGAGCTACAAAATCATGATACTACGGGTTTGACATCTCCACAGTCAGTCAAGGCACGCACATTGCAGTGCAACGGCCCCATCGCAGCACCGTAGCCGTGTCCAATTCGTGGTTGTAGAGCGAACATACCTAATTGCTCATGGCAGTTGATTCAATGCAAGACAAGAGGAATGCACACAGAATAGTGCAGGCGACGTAGATAATGAATTCAACAAAATACCCGTACATACCACTGGCTCTCTTTTTTATTGCTGAAAAATGGTGGATTTAGGGTTGCGTGCTGCGAACAAGACAACTTGGCCATTTATATACGGGGGGCACAATAATTTTGCTCCAAAATTCACGCATGCTGAGTTGGAAAAATAGTAGCGGGATCAATCGTTCGGTTTTCAGACCGTTGCTGGCATGGTAGCCATATACACTGTATCAAACTACTGTTGTTTTGCTCGCATGCACCGATAGTCAGTTGTCAAAAAAGATCAAAATGACAAAACTAGTATGGCTGGTTGGCACAAATCCCGCAACAAATGCTAGCTGTCTTGAATAGAGATGTCTGAAGAAGATCATCCGTGCCGATACAAATTTGTCGATTTGGTATCAAAACAACGAGTTAACATCGCCATGGTTACCGTGACCGTGTGATTTTATCATTTCACTACCAAACTTACAAGCTACCTTTGGTATGGTATTGGCAACCGTGACTATGTGATTTTGTCATTTCACTACCAAAACTACAAGCTAGCTTCGGCATGGTATTTCATGGAACAAACATCTACACTGGAGAACCAAAACACCGTTAGGACACTTTTTTTGATATGCACCTGGAGAGAGTTGGAGCCCCACTATCCAACGGTTGCTATCCTATGCATAGCTACCACCCATGGTAGAAAATCCGCGTCCATAGATATATATATATATATATATATAGAGCCCAACTATTCTCGAACCCCCCTTAAGAGGGGTTCTAGAATAGCTATTCTCGAACCCCCTAAAACCAACCGAACCAACCCAGAAAAAAAAAACACTCACCTGAACCCCCGCCGGTCCTGCCCCGACCCACCCGGAGTAAATGAACTTCCCATCTCCTCCCCAACCACGCGCAGAACCTGCGCCGCCCTCACCTTCCGTCCCGCACGCCACCACCGCCGCCGCGGTTGCTGCTCCACGTCTCACCGCCGGCGAGCCACCGCGTCGCCCCGCCCCCTTCCCCACCTACCCCGGATCCCACCCGACCCAGCCCTAGTCATCTTCCTCGCGACTCTCTCCCTGCTACCTCGATCCACCGCCGTTGATCCGCCCTTGGCTCGCCGCCGACGCCCAGGCCGAGGCCCCGCGCCGCAGTTTTCCAGGCCTTGGTTCCACTCCGCCGTCTCCCAGGCCGAGGACCCGTGCTGCCGTCGCCCTCCCCGAGGGCCCTCGCCTCCGTCGCCCTGGCCAAGGCTCCATGCCGCCGTACCCCACGGCGAGGACCCACGCGGCCATCGCCCTGACCGAGCGCCCGCCGCACTGGAGATGGAGTGCGCCACGCTGAAGGAGGTCAGTGTCTGAAATTGTTAGTTCTAGCTCTCGCAGGGTTTGCTGTCCTGGAAATATGTGCACCTAAACCGTAAGGAATTTGATGACATTCCTTTGTTCTGGCTTGTTGGTTGAACCGCAACGCTGCCAATGACAACGAGTGTGATATTTAGATATCCTTGTAGTTTAGTTCTGTGTTATAAATGATAGTGACAGAGTCCTAGCATGCCAGGACCGACACAGGGTCTCTCCATTTACCTCTCCATGCCATCATTCCGTGGAAGCTTGTATGGCTATATGGTTGTTGCATTTGTGTTTTAGTATTGTATACATGAAAGTTCTCAGTGCAATACCGTAGTGGGGTACACAAACTCGGATTTAAGATTCCATGGCTGAACTGTTCCAACCAGCATATTGGTACCAAATTTCGGGGTTGATGTTTGTTCACTTGTGCTCACTTTTGCAGGATTTATCTTTACAACTAACTGGCAGCTAATGTCAGTTTCGATTCGGGTTCCAAACTTCCAAGTTGGTACCCAGTCCTAGAAAGCCGATCCATGTTGATATGATTGTAGTAGCCAGCTTGTTAGCAACTTCTGTTTTAGTGATTTGTGTTAGCAACTTGTTAAAATACTAAACTTTTGCTGCTGGTTTAGTGAGCTACAACTGGCGCCCATAAAAACATTTATCAAGTAGAGATGGAGCTTGAGATCCATCAGGCAACAACATGGAAGTTGATATTTCAGTTGAGCAGTTCATTGCATCTATGCCTGATATAATTTTCCATGAGTTCGCTTCTTTATTATTGTTTGTACATGTTTGTTACGGCATCGAGCAGTTCACATGTTAACTTTGAGCAGATCAATTAGGCTAAAAAAAGAGTTCACAATCCTATAGAAAACACAATGTCTGTGGTACACTTGTTTGTTTAAAACGGTTCATCTGTTTTGGTTTAGACAGTGCATTTGTTTAGTTACTAGCATGTGAAAGTCAAATTTCTCATGAAGATCAGTTTTCTTATCGGGAGAGTTCACTTTATTTGTCAGAGAAGGTTCAGTTGGACTAGTACATGTAGTTAACGTGTTTTCGGTAAAAGGGTTCAATTCACCCACGAGGAAAAAAGTTCGCATTTTTTTCATGTAGTTCGCCTTTTCTTTGTCATTAAGTTCATCTCCTTTTGTCTATAAGTTCATGTTACTGTCATGAAGTTTTGGGTGCTATTTCATTTTACATCACGTTGAAATTCACTTTCCACACGCTGGAAGTTCACCTCGAAAGTGTTGGAAGGTTAAACTGAAGCTCCATATGCATTACATAATCTGCTACAATTTAATCAAGTTCTTTGACAGTTCTGTGTTTGTGACGACTGACAGTCCACTACTGCGACGCTATGGAGTTCACTGCTTGTTCGAAGGAACTACAGATACTTGGTGACAAGCAGCGCGCTCTTCTAGTGTTCCTCTTACCAGCAACAAGCCGACAAGCACGCTTGAGAGGTGCTTGTGAAGTTCACTCCATCGCCAGCAGGCTGCTTGTGGGCTTTCGGGACGCCAAGATGGTATGGCTCTGCAGCAAGAGGCTCGTGTATACCAACAACCAGAGGGTGGTCGTCAAGGGTTTCTGCTCAAACTTACTCTGTATGTACAGCATTCTCATCATAGTCCTTGTTCTTTTTTGTTTCGTAGCTGGCTAGCACTTATTCAATTGATTTGTCATTCTAGAAGTTCATTTCATTTTCTTGAGTCTGAAACTGCCGAATGTTGTTTATGTCGATTGTGAACTGCAAGCTGCAGCTAGGATACTAGTTCTGTAATTAATAAAGATCACAAGAAATCCAAGTATTCTGCTGAATTTGAAACTTTGAATTACTCTAGCTTGGCTGGTTGTTTTGGTAGTTTTGCGTGTGATTCTTGAAAATAAAGTTCAAAAGTTAAGCTTAAGAAAACTTCACAAATGGTAGCTGTAACACATGTTCTGAAGTTCATTTTTACTTGTCGCGGAGTTCGTTTCATGGGTGCTGCTATTACTGATGTGTGGCTGATGGGAAAAAATAATAGAAGTTCACATTTCTCTATTGACAAGTTCACTCTATATATTTTTAGGAGCTCGAGGAAAGCACCAGGCCGCTCTCTTTCTGTTGTCTGTCCAGTGGAGTCCATGAGAAGTTCAGATGCAGGAGCCCCCAGCATCCAAGGTAGTTGAGACCCAGGTCGGCCTGTTCATCTTGATAATACCCTACTTATCTTCGTATTTTGTTTGAACTACTGGAATTTGTCATCTGATTACCCTAGTCACACTATCTATCTTATTGCTCATAATTGCATGATGAGTCACAGGCATCAAACGATAACTATCTGCACATAACCTGTTGTTGCCTTGTGTATTTTACCATCTCAGAGTCCTTAAATATGGTTCTCTAGTTGCTTCCAGTCAACATAATCTTGTAATAAGATAATCAGACATGCTGCAAACATATACCTATGCCAGGAGGAATCTAATTTTAAAGTGTTTCTCCATTCGTTGTCCCTTTCCATGCTAATCTAAAAAGTAAACGTGTACGGGTACATGCCTTATATTGTCACGAAGTTCACTTTTACGCTCTGTGAAAGTTCACCTTATATTGTCACGAAGTTCAGTTCGTCAATTACAAGGTGAAAACCCACCGGAGGTGCAACATATTAGCTGGAAATTGATTTTTACCTCTTTCTTTGATCTATAATTTCTATTTTCTCCGCCTGTCTTTGCTTTACTAAAAATCTTTGTAAAAATTGCCTAGAAGCAGTTTGTGAATTTGTGAACCGCTGAAAATTTTTACAATTTTCTTCTCAGCGAGGTTTTGTCAACTCCTTGAAATGCATCGATGGAGACTTAATGCTATGTATTTTCTTGTTCTAATTGATTTGCTGGTTGGTTGGTAGCTGCTGACTTTTATTGATAAGAATGGATTTATTTTAGAAGTTCAGAAACTTTTAAATCCGAAGTCCAGTTCTACTCATGCTATGAGTTTGTGTTGTCCTTTTCAGGAAGTTCACTTGTCATGCACTAGTGCTCTCGTCTCACAGTAACAGCCAGCAGGGGATGCCCGAGTAGAGGTCAGTGCCCTTATCTGAACTTCTTCCTTGCTCCTTATTCAGAACATTGCAATAGTTCCGATCTACTTTGAGGATGTATGCTATTATAGGAGTAGACGCCTTGTTCAAAAGTTCTGTTGGCGTGTATGAAAAAGTTCATTTCTTTCATAGGGATTTTACAGCATCGAGCGGTTCACTTGTTAACTTTGAGTAGTTCAATTAGGCTACAAAGAAGTTCCCGGTCCTGTAGAAAAAAAACAATGTTTGAGTAGTTAACCTGCATCGATGCGAGTCCGGCGATGCCCAACCCGGGAGTTCACATGCATATCCACGGGATTTCACTCACGCGCCCGCCCTCCGTCGACCATTTTTTGAGATGTAATTTTTTCTCTTCTTGTTCTTGAATAGTGTTCAGATTCATATAGCTAAAAAATCATAGTGATGTGCTTGCTTTTGTTCTATTTCAGTTGTGCAATCCGAAATTCTTGAGCAGACTGTACTGTATCACGGTACTCTGAAGTTAGCTAGTGAGTTAACTAATCAAAAAATGTAGTTGTAATACATGTTCTGAAGTTCAAAATTTCAGTTTGTTTGGTAGAAACAGTTCCAATCGGACATGCTTAATTTGTTAATAGAACATAGTGCTACTTGTAGTTCACTTCTCCTAATTCATGAAGTTCACATATATTTTTACTTGATTATTTAGTTCATCCATTGTTCATTTTTTCCGGCAAAAAAGGTTCAATTCACCCACGAGGAAAACGTTTAATTTTGTTGTCATGAAGTTCACTATTTTCAAACCTAGAAGTTCACATATTGTTTAAAAATATGAAATTAGCTTTTATTTAAAATGTGAAATTACCTTTTATTATTTAAAATGTGAAGTTCGCTTTTATTTAAAATGCAAGTTCGCTTGTCCACATAAGCACAAAAATTTGAAGTTCGCTTTTATTTAAAAAGCAAATTAGCTTGTCCATAATGTGAAGTTCACTTTTATTGAAAATGCAACTCCTTGCATCTGTGAAGTGCAGCTGTATATTGTCCTTGCATCTGTCTCTCTTTTCTTTGTATTTGTTCTCTCTTTTCTCTGTATTTGCTCTCTCTTTTTGATGGAAAAAATGAATCAAGGCTAGGAATAATATGGTACAAGTATGTGCTGATGTCATGTCTGGCTATAAAAAGAAGTAGAGGTTCCTTTTCTTTACAAAGAAAGCCAACTGTTTTAACTTGCTTTTGTTGTTCCTTTTCAGGTATTTATCCATGGTAAGAAGGATGGCATGATCCGTCCAGGTACAAGAAACCATGTGCATATACAGAGTGCACAATGCATATCGGGGATATGACATGATTGATGAGATGCGAGTAATCAAGCAGGAACGATGATGAACTTGTGAAATTCAGATAAGTAGTGAAGTAGGGATGAACTCTGAAGTTCACCACAACCAGCCACCGCCGAAGAGCCTATGCGGAATACCACTGGGCCTTCGCCGTGGCTGTGCCTCTCCACAATAGCACCCCGTTGTGGCAGTCTACACCAACACAGCAGGAGTCCACCAGGCGGCGCTCTGGGAGTCCACAATGGGGCAGGTAGGTACATCCTTACATTCACCGCACTTCCTCTAATGTACATTCAGTTTAAGCAACCCCTTGAGAACTTAAAACCTTCTTGACACTTGCTTTACAGTAGCAATGCCAAGGATTCAGCGAGATATTGGTCAAATGAAATTATCTGAAGCAACTAATTTTGGGTCGAATTATCTCAAACCAATGCCAAGGACGATGGGTGAAGTTCACTTCTTCTAAACCTTGTAATTCACTTCTCCTAATTCATGAAGTTCACATCTCTGGAATAGATGAAACAGCAGTTCCAAAATTCTCTTATGTGAGCAACTATTTGCTAACTAGCATTGATGTTTGTATACTAGTAATCAGCCTGATGTAGTTCTTTTTATATTGCAGTTTCATGTGCGATGGTGCTAGCTTGGGAGAATAAAGGGGTCTAGTGTCCACTGTCCAGTAAGCATTCAGCCGCTGCATCAACCAGGTGCCGCCGCAAGCTCGACCAAGCGTACTCTGCCCTTTCTTTAGAGCTCAGCAGTTCACATTTTACAGAGCATCAGTTCACGTATGCTGTGCAGCAGTTCACTGAGGAGTTACCCTCAACGCTGGAGCTGTGCAGCCCTGGGAGACAGAATTGTGAAGTCGGGAAAGCTATAGCTTTGAATTTCAGAGAGATCTCTATTTATAGTTTTGGTTGAGAAATTGAATAAGTGATGTGAACCAGATTTGTCTTTCTATTGTTTTGTTTCTCTCGCTTTGTTAATGGTTTAGTGTTGAGACCGAATGGATGCGGTTCATTGTATGAATTTTACGAGTTCACTTTTTAAGTACCAAAAAGTACACCGTGTTTACTGAAAGTTTTGTTTTTCTTGGATGATTATTTATGCAGCACATTCACTCTGTAACTTCAAGTTCACTTTTATTCTCTTGGCAGTTCATTCTTTTTTTGTAAATTGTGTTGCAGCACACGAGCACTATTTTTGCATCGATTGGTTCACTGGCTTCAAATAGAAAAAGAAGTTCACCTCGTCCCCATATGAAGTTAGCTTATTTTTATTTTGGAAGTTTGTTTTGTATATTGATATTTTGTATTTTGTGATGCTGCTAGCTATTTGTTTTGTATATTGATTCTGTGAAGTTCCTCTTTATTTGTTAGGAACTTCGGTTTGCATGTATGTGAAGATCCCTTATTATTAAGATTTTTGTCGAATTTGTTTCTGGAAGCTCACTTTATATATGTGTGAAAGTTCAGTATGTACGTATGTCAGTCTACGCTTTGTACTACGCATCATGTTACCATGTGCTTCATCTGAAAATATCTAATGTAAAGCACATGTATCCTTTTCCTATAAATGTTAAAAATAAATGAAGTTCACTGTTTAGGTTTCCGTGGTTTGATATACAAAACATCGAAGTCCACTAAGAGAAATAGAACAGAAATAAAGAAGTTTGAAAATTCCATACTTTAGTATATTTTGAACTGCTCCTAAACCATAACTTTTTTTGGAAATATTCTATAAGAAAATTTGCACTTTTTTCATAACTTTCCAGCGATGTATAATTTGTATCATTTTGATCGAAAGTTTGAAAACTATCACAAAAGCTAAAAGCAAAATCGACAATTTACATACTCCGTCAGGAAGTTCACTAGCATGTCCTGAGAAGTTCACTCTCATATTCAGGGCAGTTCAACTAGTCTGCATTTCCTGGGCGGAAATCATATGCATGAAAATCTTGTGTACAGCCTCCGGTTTCCCAAATCGACCGTCACCCCACGCAATTGGCAATGATATGACTCTATTCATACTCCAGGGTGGTGACATGCCACACTTAATCAATCTAAGTGAGACAATTTTAAAATTTTCCGAGTCGGCGTTGCATCCGATTGTGGGTATTTCTGAAATTAATTTTAACAGTTTGGAATTTCGAAAAATGTTCAACATGAAATTTTTTCGCTTAATCAATATCTATCCAACGACATATCATTTGTAATAATCCAACAAGCGGTTAAAAATTACAACCTAAGAAACCGTTGAAAAAATGTGAAGTTTGGAAAAATGGGAACAACCATTTTCAAATCGGCTCTTAAACCGTGACGAATTTGGGAAAATGATCAACATGAAAAAGTTTCGCCTAGTTAATAGCTTTCCAACGACATATCACTTCCATCAATCCGACAAACGGTTTAAAAACCAGAGCCAAACAAGTTCAGTGAAATCGAGAAATCCGTGAAAACATAGTTTGGCATATTTAAAATTAGTTTTAAATCATACATAATTTCGAAAACAAATAGAAACAAAAATATGCGAAATTTGTATATCTTTCCAACGCCATATCATATGCGTCATTCCGATAAGAGGTTCGAAAATTGGCCGCAAAATACTGTCCGCCAAAACATGAAATTCTGGTGTTCCGTCGAGAAGTTCACTTGGCGTGGGGAAGTTCAGAAAGGGTTCGAGAATAGTTATTCTCGAACCGGTTCGAGAATAAATATATAAATATATATATATATATATATATATATATATATATATATATATATATATATATATATATCTGTGTGTGTGTGTGTGTGTGTGTGTATGTGTGCCTTGGTTTTTCATTTTTCTGTTTTTTTGAATTTTATGCCCATATATTATAATCTTGGTCAAATCCTAGATTTGACCAAGATTTAAACAAGTTTAAACATAAAAATGAAAAGGGAAGCTTGTATCCTTCTTAGTCACTCTAAAATGAAGCTTTTGGGATGTTCTTGAAATTTCCATGTTTGAAACGCAAAACAACTTCTCTCTTCATGCTAGACTTCATAAGATCGACAGGGGTAGATACATGATTTGTCTGGTTTGGATATACCTAGACCTCGTTTATCAACTTGAATGCATACGATATGACATATGAAGACTATGTGCTTTTGTTTTTCATTTTTCTGATTTTTTTGAATTTTGTGCCCACCCATTTGTATCTTGGTCAAATGCTAGGCTTGATAATGATTTAAACAAGTTTAAAATATGAAAATGCAAAGGTAAGCATGGATCCTTCTTAGAAACTCTAAAATGAAGTTTTTCGGAGGTTTTTGAAATTTCCATGTTTGCAACCCAAAACCACTTCTCTTCACATGCTTGACTTCATAAGAGTTTAGGGGTTAGGGGTATAGATACATGATTTGTCTAGTTTGAATATGTCTAGACCTTGTTTATCAACTTTAATGCTTACTATATGACATAAGAAAACTATTTCTTTTGGTTTTTCTTTTTTCTGATTTTTTTCAATTTTGATGCCCATTTGAATCTTGTCAAATCCTAGGTTTGACCAAGATAATTTAAACAAGCTTAAAACATGAATATGAAAAGGGAAGCATGTATCCTTCTTAGTCACACTAAAATGTAGTTTTTGGGAGGTTTTTGAAATTTCCATGTTTGAAACCCAAAACCACATCTCTTCATGCTTGACTTAATTTATAAGACATAGTTTAGGGGTTAGGGGGTAGATACATGATTTGTATGGTTTGATATTTCTAGACCTTGTTTATCAACTTTAATGCTTACTATATGACATAAGAAGACTATGTGATTTGGTTTTTCATTTTTCTGTTTTTTTTCTGCCCATTTGAATCTTGGTCAAATCCTAGGTTTGACCAAGATTTAGACAAGTTTAACACGTGAAAACGAATAAGTAAGCCTGGATCCTTCTTAGTCACTCAAAAATGTACCAATCGATAGATGTGTTAACTTGGCTTCATGGAAATAATAATGTCATGTAAATGAGTTAACTTGGATTTCCTACCCTTGAATCCATAGGAAACTTTGTTCTAATGCACTATAATAATCAATCGACTTTTTACACCAACAGGTCTGTCACTTACGTGTGGTGCCCACAAGTGAGGTCCCACACTTCAGTGAGCACAAGTCACGTGCAATAGGTACGCAAACTCCCAGCCATCTTTTTTGTCAAGAGAAGACGCATCATGATGCGTATTGGAAGTCTGTGGGTCCTTCTGGATCCTTCTTAGTCACTCTAGAATGAAGCTTTTGGGAGGTTCTTGAAATTTCCATGTTTGAAACCCAAAACCACTTCTCTTCATGATTGACTTCATAAGACATAGTTTAATTAGAGTTTTAGAGGTAGATATATACATGATTTTTCCGGTTTGAATATATATGTCTAGACCTTGTTTATCAACTTGAATGCTTACTATACATATGACATAAGAATGCTATGTGCTTTGGTTTTTCATTCTTTTATTTTTTTCTGAATTTTTAGGGCCATTTGAATCTTGGTCAAATCCTTGGTTTGACCAAGATTTAAACAAGTTAAAAACATGAAAATGAAAAGGGAAGTCTGTATCCTTCTTAGTCACTCTAAAATGAAGCTTTGGGATGTTCTTGAAATTTCAATGTTTAAAACCCAAAACGACTTCTCTTCATGCTAGACTTCATAAGATCGATAGGGGGTAGATACATGATTTGTCGTTTGGATATATCTAGACCTTGTTTATCAACTTGATTGCTTACGATATGACATAAGAAGACTATGTGATTTGGGTTTTCATTTTTCTGATTTTTTTGAATTTTGTGCCCACCCATTTGTATCTTCGTCAAATCCTAGGTTTGACCAAGATAATTTAAACAAGTTTAAAACATGAAAATGTAAAGGGAAGCATGTATCCTTCTTAGTCACTCTAAAATGAAGCTTTTGGGAGGTTTTTGAAATTTTCATGTTTGAAACCCAAAACCACTTCTCTTCACATGCTTGACTTCATAAGACAGAGTTAATTTAGGGGTTAGGGGTATAGATACATGATTTTGTGGTTTGAATATGTATGGACCTTGTTTATCAACAACTTTAATGCTTACTATATGACATAAGAAAACTATTTGCTTTGGTTTTTCTTTTTCAGATTTTTTTCAATTTTGATGCCCATTTGAATCTTGTCAAATCCTAGGTTTGACCAAGATAATTTCAACAAGTTTAAAACATGAAAATGAAAAGGGAAGCATGGATCCTTCTTAGTCACTCTAAAATGAAGCTTTTGGGAAGTTTTTTAAATTTCCATGTTTGAAACCCAAAACCACTTCTCTTCACATGCTTGACTTCATAAGACAGAGTTTAGGGGTTAGGGGTATAGCTACATGATTTGTCTGGTTTGAATATGTCTACACCTTGTTTATCAACTTTAATGCTTAGTATATGACATAAGAAAACTATGTGATTTGGTTTTTCATTTTTCTGTTTTTTTTCTGCCCATTTGAATCTTGATCAAATCCTCGGTTTGACCAAGATTTAGACAAGTTTAACACGTAAATGAGTTAACTTGGATTTCCTACCCTTGAATCCATAGGAAACTTTGTTCTAATGCACTATAATAATCAACCGAGTTTTTACATCAACAGGTCTATCACTTACGTGTGGTGCCCACGCGTGTGGTCCCACAGTTCAGTGAGCACAAGTCACGTGCAATAGGTACGCAAACTCCCAGCAATCTTCTTTGTCAAGAGAAGACACATCAGGATGCGTTTTGGAAGTCTGTGGGTCCTTCTGGATCCTTCGGTTGTCCCTCTCACAAAAAAAAAAAATCTCTCTCATTCTCGGCCTCGCTCGACTCGCTCGCTCGCACCTCCTGCTCACCGACAAACCCTGCACAAAAGTCAACGTCATCACCCGAAAAAGGGAGACACCATAATGCTCTCCCTTCTTCTCTCCTTCCGAGTGATCCCTCTTCCTCCGAGTTTCACTCGACGGGCAAACACCCATGTGCTGCATAGTAATAATAAAAAGGTAGTACTCGTAGAAAAATCGATATACGAATCTATAATTAAATAGGTTAAACTAGGGTTTTGCCCAGTTCTACAGATCAAGGGTTCAAAAAATCCAACTACGGGGTTCGAACAACACGATTCTAATCCAAGAATTTTTTCGACCTAGGTCACCCAAATGGCCTCAAACTATAGGGTTAGCATCTAGTGCAGTATGTGTGAAAATGTATGCACTATGTGTGCTTTAACTTGTATGTCTTTCAAATTTGAACCAAATTTGAATGAGTTTGAAATATTTGAAAAGGGGCTTTTGGCTTAAACGTTTGAAAAAAACCACTTCTCTTCATGCATGCTAGACTTCATAAGACAGAGTTTAGCTAGGGTTAGGGGTGTAGATACATGATTTTCCTGGTTTGAATATGTCTACACCTTGTTTATCAACTGAATTGAATGCTTACTATATGACATAAGAATACTATGTGCCTTGGTTTTTCATTTTTCGATTTTTTTTAAATTTTATGCCCATTTGAATCTTGGTCAAATCCTAGGTTTGACCATGTTTTAAACAAGTTTAAATCATGAATATGAAAAATTAAGCATCTATATATCTTTCTTAGTCACTCCAAAATGTAGCTCTTGGGAGGGTTTTTTGAAATTTCCATGTTTGAAACCCAAGCCCACTTCTCTTCATGCATGCTTGACTTCATAAGACAGAGTTATCAACTTTAATGCTTACTATATGACATAAGAAGTGTTTTGGGTTTCAAACATGGAAATTTCAAAAACCTCCCAAAAGCTTCATTCTATAGTGTGACTAAGAAGCTAAGGATCCATGATTACCTTTTCATTTTCATGTTTTAAACTTGTTTAAATCTTGGCCAAACATAGGATTTGACCAAGATTTAAATGGGCATAAAAAATCGAAAAAATCAAAAATAAAAACCAAAGCACATATATGGCCTTGTTATGTCATATAGTAAGCATTCTAGTTGATAAACAAGGTCAATGTAGACATATTCAAATAAGAAAATCATGTATCTACACCTAACCATAAACTCTGTCTTAAGTGGTTTTGGGTTTCAAACATGGAAATTTCACAAACCTCCCAAAAGCTTCATTTTAGAGTGACTAAGGAGGATCCAGGCTTACCTTTTCATTTTCATGTTTTAATTAAACTTGTTTAAATCTTGGTCAATCCTAGGATTTGACCAAGATTCAAATGGGCATAAAAAATCAGAAAAATCAGAAAAAATGAAAAACCAAAGAACATATTCTTCTTATGTCATATATATAGTAAGCATTCAAGTTGATAAACAAGGTCTAGACATATTCAAACCAGAAAAAGCATGTATATACCCCTAACCCTAATCTCTGTCTTATGAAGCCAAGCATGAAGAGAAGTGGTTTTAGGTTTCAAACATGGAAATTTCACAAACCTCCCAAAAGCTTCATTTTAAGTGAATAAGAAGGATCCAGGCTAGCTTACCTTCTCATTTTCATGGTTCAAACTTGTTTAAATCTTGGTCAAACCTAGGATTTGGCCAAGATTCAAATGGGCATAAAATTTTAGAAAAAATAAAAAAATAAAAAACCCAAAGCACATAGCCTTCTTATGTCATATATATAGCAAGTATTCAAGTTGATAAACAAGGTGTATACATATTGAAACCAGAAAAAGCATGTATCTACCCATGCATAACCCTATACTTTGTCTTATGAAGTCAAGCATGAAGAGAAGTGGATTTGGGTTTCAAACATGGAAATTTCAAAACCTCCCAAAAGCTTCATTTTAGAGTGATTAAGATGGATCCAGGCTTACCTTCACATTTTCATGTTTTAAACTTGTTTAAATCTTTGTCAAATTAACCTAGGATTTGACCAATATTCATATGGGCATAAAAAATTAGAAAAAAACAGAAAAAATGAAAAACCAAAGAACATAGCCTTCTTATGTAATATAGTAAGAATTAGTTGATAAACAAGGTCTAGACATATTCAAACCAAAAAAATCATGTATCTACCCCTAACCCTAAACTTTGTCTTATGATCGAAGCTAAGCATGAATTAAAAGAAGTGGTTTTTGGGTTTCAAACATGGAAATTTCAAAAACCTCCCAAAAGCTTCATTCTAGAGTGTGACTAAGAAGGATCCATGATTACCTTTTCATTTTCATGTTTTAAACTTGTTTAAATCTTGGTCAAACATAGGATTTGACCAAGATTTAAATGGGCATAAAAAATTCGAAAAAAATCAAAAAATGAAAAACCAAAGCACATATATAGCCTTCTTATGTCATATAATAGTAAGCATTCAAGTTGATAAACAAGGTCTAGACATATTTTAAACAAGAAAAATTATGTATCTACCCCTAACCATAAACTTTGTCTTAAGTGGTTTTGGGTTTCAAAGATGGAAATTTCACAAACCTCCCAAAAGCTTCATTTTAGAGTGACTAAGGAGGATCCAGGCTTACCTTTTCATTTTCATGTTTTAAACTTGTTTAAATTGGTTAAACATAGCTAGCTAGGATTTGACCAAGATTCAAGTGTGCATAAAAAATTCGAAAAAACCCCCAAAAATGAAAAACCATAACACATAGTCTTCTTACGTCACATATATTGTAAGCATTCAAGTTGATAAACAATATCTAGACATATCAAACAAGAAAAATCATGTATCTATACCCCTAACCCTAAATTTGTCTTATGAAGTCAAGCATGAAGAGAAGTGGTTTGGGTTTTCAAACATGGAAATTTCGAAAACCGCCCAAAAGCTTCATTTCGGACTGACTAAGAAGGATCCATGCTTACCTTTTCATTTTCATGTTTTAAACTTGTTTAAATTCTTGTTCAAACCTAGGATTTGACCAAGATTCAAATGGGCATAAAAACAATCGAAAAAATCAAAAATGAAAAACCAAAGCACATAGTCTTCTTATGTCACATAGTAAGCCATTCAACTTGATAACAAGGTCTAGACCTATTCAAACCAGAAAAATCATGTATCTACCCCTAACCCTAAACTCATCTGTCTTATGAAGTCAAGCATGAAGAGAAGTGGTTTTGGGTTTCAAACATAGACATTTCAAAAGCCTCCCAAAAGCTTCATTTTGGAGTGACTAAGAAGGATCCATGCTTAATTTTTCATTTTAATGTTTTAAACTTGTTTAAATCTTGGTTAAACCTATGATTTGACCAAAATTTGATTCGGCATAAAAATTCAAAACAAATCAAATAAATGAAAAACCAATGCACATAGTACATCTTCTTATGTCATATACTAAGCATTCAAGTTGATAAGCCAGGTCTAGACATATTCAAACTAGAAAAATCATGTATCTACCCCTAACCCTAAACTCGATTTGTCTTATGAAGTCAATCATGAAGAGGGTGTTTTGGGTTTCAGACATGGAAATTTCAAAAACCTTCCAAAAGCTTCATTTTGAAGTTACTAATTAAGAAGGATCACTACAAGAAAAGTTTGGCAACTTTTCTTGTAGTGGATCCAGGCTTAATTTTTCATTTTCATGTTTTAAATTTGGTCAAACCTAGGATTTGACCAAGATACAAATGGGCATAAAAGTTCAAAAAATTAAAATAATGAAAAATCAAAGCACATAGTCTTCTTATGTCATATAGTAAGCATTCAAGTTGATTAACAAGGTCCACACATATATATTCATACCAGAAAAGCATGTATCTGCCCCCGAATTAATTAACCCTAAACTCTGTCTTAGGAAGTCAAGGATCGATGAAGAGAAGTGGTTTTGGGTTTCAAACATGGAAATTTCAAAAACCTCCCAAAAGCTTCATTTTGGAGTGAATAAAAAGGACCCATGCTTACTTTTTCATTTTCATGTTTTAAACTTGTTTAAATCTTTGTCAAATCTCGGATTTCATGACCAAAGATTCAAATGGGCATAAAAAATCGAAAAAATCAAGAAAATGAAAAATCAAAGCACATAGTCTTCTTATGTCATATAAGCATTCAAGTTGATAAATTAAACAAGGTCTAGACATATTCAAACCAGAAAAATCATGTATCTATACGTACCCTAACCCTAAACTCTGTCTTATGAAGTCAAGCATGAAGAGAAGTGGTTTTGGGTTTCAAACATGGAAATTTAAGAAAACCTTCCAAAAGAATCATTTTGGAGTTACTAAGAAGGATCCAGGCTTACTTTTTCATTTTCATGTTTTGAACTTGTTTAAATCTTGGTCAAACCTAGGGTTTGACCAAGATTCAATTGGGCATTAAAAATTCAAAAAATTAAAACCAAAGCACATAGTCTTCTTATGTCATAGAATAAGCATTGAAGATGATAAACAAAGTCTAGACATATTCAAACGAAAAAAATCATGTTTGGGTGGAATTAAGCTGGACGATGTCCAACATGGTGCCAAACTATTTGAAGGGCTCTTCTCTAAAACACTGATATGACATTCTGGTATTTTCCCTAGCTATGTACAAACTGATGAACAATCCATGTTTTTCGATTGCCTTTTTCGAACCACTTGTAGTTTGATTTCATATCTAGGACAAATCACTCGGGGAGGGGGACGGATGTGTTTCTTTTTGTTGCATCGCTCGTATTTGTGAGTTTTTCTCGGTCCCACAAATTCAGGGTAGCATCATACCCCCCTCCTTCCCGCGTAGAAAAAGTGTTAGGCGAGTAGTAGAATGGCATGACCAACAAGTTTCAAGTAAAATTTTGAATATGACCAAAATATACCAATTGATAGATGAGTTAACTTGGCTTCATGGGTGTGTGACCTAAGATTGAGCCATGGTACATTTTGCCAACAAAGTAGCAATTGAGTTGGCTTTCTACCTTCGTAGGCGTGCATTGGAAGGATGCATTATGCCGGCAAAGTTTTCAAACGTTCAAACTTTTCCGGTTTCTCATACAGTATTTGGCTCCTTGAGAAGCATTGATGTGATCATATAAGGTTATGCAAAACTTCGCCTTTCCCGTACTTGCCCGAGCACTCGACACCCCTCGTCCCATGGCGACTCCTCCAGCCTTAGCCCCGTGCACCCAGGCTCCACGACTCAGCCTCGGAGGGGTGTGCGCTAAAAGCTCGCAAATGTCTGTGTGCCATTGGTGTGCGATGAAGCAGGCGGCTCTGTGTCTTGCTGTGGCTAGACTCCTGGCGCCCTTTGATCTAGGAGAGGGAGAGGAGGGAGGGGGTCCCATGAAGCGGCGGTGGCCCAGGTATCGGCGGCAGCCCAGGCAGCAGCGGCAAAGTGGGCTGGTCGGAGCATAGGCATGCGCCGGGGGCGAACCTCGCCGGGTGAGGATGCTTCCATTGTGAAGAAGCACTTGCCATCCAGGGCTTCGGGTTCGCCAACAAACTCAGCGCCTCGGTCCATGGCGTTGCCGTCGTGGGGACGTCGGGGGCGGCGGCGACGTGCTGCAGCCCCAGCCTTTAGTGGGGACCAAAGTGCGACCGACCACATCACGGCGTCGGCAGCATTGGGGATGCCGATGGGCATCCACTGCCACACACAGATTTGGGAGGTTCTGGCCGGGCCGAGTTCCAAACTTCCATCATCGGAGCCGAGGGCTTGGTACTTCAAATTCCGAATCAGGCAATCCTTCGACCCCAATCAGCTTCTGCCTGTGGTCCAAATCCGAGATATCTTGGCGGCAGCTATGCTGGTTAAGCTTAGCCGGACAGCGGCAATCGACGATCTGCAAAACCTAGATGCCTTCCGAGGATTTGCAGCAGCCGTCAATGCACTCGTGGAGGCATCGCATGCTGGTAGCAGCGGCGAATGCGGGTATGTTGGTTTTACTCCCTTTGTATGCTTTTGTCATAAAAATCAATTTGCTAATTCTCATTCGATTGAAAATTAGACCCATTCACCATCAACTCTCAAACAGTGGACACTAGTAATATGTAGAACTAGAAATTACACAAGATTTCTGTACTCCTAGTACTATTACTTCGACGCTACATGTTGTTTACACGAGGAAATTGCACAAACTACCGCTTATTGCTGCCTTCGTTGCGTAAAACACTTTTTAAAACTGTAATTTTTTTCCGCACAAACCACCAACTATCGTGTTCTGTTGCAGGGAGGTTCAAATTTAGGATTGAGCTGTTTAAGAGCAAATCAGATGATCGGGGATCACCAACTACTATAGTTTTAATTGCAAATAGAATCGATTTTGCAAAATTATGAAACGCACATAACGTTTGAATTACTACAATTTTTTTGAAGGTTTGATATTTTCATCATTTTTGTGTGAATCTTACACCAAGTAACACAACTTTCAGACGGAATACAAAATATTTTCAAACTTCCTAGATTTGATAGCTCAAATATTTTTAATTACTAGTTTTTCAGTATTTTAAAAAGTCGAAACACTATATTTTGGCTGAATGTTAGAAAATATATTTCATGATTATCCCATATTAGTTAAGAAGTACATAAACTAGTAGTAGTAATAAAGAACAGAGGGAGTTTATGGAGATACATCCATTAAGGGCATGTTAGTGTGTGTTGGTGTATTACTTATGCCTTCTTTGGTTAATACACTTCTCAAGTGATCCCCGCAAACCCTCTATTCTTGCCTAGAATACAAAAACTCCCCATCAAAGTATTAGTGCATTTTTTGGATGAGTATTCGAGAGGATTGGGTGAACACCAAGGATTTGCATAGGAAATTGGTACAATTGAATCCTTGGCTGTTTGATTTGTAGGATTGTTTCCGATAGGAATTTTTCCTAAGGATTTCTTTGCACAGATTCCATAGAAAATTAAACATCTACTCATGCCTCTTTTTAAGAATGCTTTACTTTTCCTATGGTGGAATCAAACAAAGTTTGGTTTCTATGAATTCCTATAGGATTGGAGTGGACATGACATTGCAATCCTACATTTCCCTATTCCTACATCTTTCGGTAGGCATTTGCCTAGAATAAATAACCATGTGTATTACGGAGTAGCAATAAAATAGAGGTTTATTTCTCTAAAGCATCTTGCACTGTACTAGTACATGGCTTAAGAGACAATATTTTTACCATTTTTTTTGCGAGAAGACAATATTATTACCATAGTTACTAAGTACATTTTATTGGATGATGAAGTGATAGCCCTCATCAATGCATTGTGAATTATTAGGGCATGGGTCGCACGTGATTTACGAGTACACCGCACGATCGAGAGCCGCCGTTCCTCTTTGCTTTCTACCGATGCGGCGGAGCTCCTCCCCACACCCACGAATAACTGAAAGCCACAACTGCTGGGGAAAAGTCTTGCGCCGAGAAAATCTACAACCGTGGTTGAGTACATGTGTTTCTTAAGATACGAGTGCTCCAATGCATTTTTTCTTTCCTTTTACTAATTTACCTTGAAAATCCCGCACGTCCACTTATTTGTGGACGGAGGGAGTATCACGCCAAGAGGAAGTAGGACAATAGTGGGCGCTTATAGCCCGCCTACGTGGTACTTTTGCCAGCTGTTGGCTCTTCTATTGTTCTTGCTCTAAAGAAACCCCGATTGTGAAAGGCCAAGGCGTACTTCTTTTGGTCACGCAAAATTCAAAATACTGCCATGGACATTGAATTGACATGACAACACATAGCTTGGGATGTCCAAATTTGCACGTTAGACCAGTGACTTGTTCTTCACCTTTTCAGAGGGAACAGTGACTTTTTATTATGGGTCTATACACTTTCCAAGAAACAGGAGGAGATGCTGTAGAGTGTAGAGGAGCGAAGTCAAGCGCCCCGCCCCCACCTGCCCTATTTCGGTTCACCTCCATCGTCTACCTCCGCCCCCGCCCGCACCAATCGACCACCTTCCATAGCACGCGCCAGTGCCGCCGCCATGCAGCTTTAGAATCAATTCCACCGCCCAGTTTGAGAGCCTCCGTTCTTCATCTTCCCCGCCACCTGCCGCCATCGAACCCAAATTAAACTCCAATCAGTTGAACCCAAACCTCATAGACCCACCCCCTGCCCTGCGATGGCGGCATCGAACAAGGAAAATGATGACTCTGAACTGTTTCAGAAGGTCTTTTCCGAAGGTCCCCTTGAAGAACTCGTAACAAGATGCGACGTCATCACCGCCGCGAGCCTCGTCGGTTCGTCCAAACTATTTTTCGACTCTGCAAATGATAGTGCAACTCTATCTTTTTCTCTCCCGTTTGGCCTCCCATGTGTTCTTCATTCTCACCCGACGAAGGTAGCACGGGATTGCAAGCTGACGCCGCTGGACAGGTTCTCCTCCGACGCTGTGATGCCAGACGGTACGGGTAAGCAGTGGGTAGGTGCCAATGGAGATTGGGTTGCCATGGTTGACACTGGCTTTCCTGCTTGCAAATGGAAACTTGTCAACGTCTACACTCGCCGTGAAATTCCTCTCCCTGTGCCGTTTGAAACCACCCACATTCCAAATATATACCACCACAACCTTCGTGCTATTATATTTCACAAGATATATATTTGCCAAGTTCCCACAGCTGCTGGGGGGTACAAAAATTTCTCTCTTGTTGCTGTTTTTGACATCAGAGTTGCCCTCCTTTGCGGCGCTGATTCTGGATGGACAGTTCTTACAGAGCCCAAGTCCCACATCTTTTACAATTACAGCGATGCAATTCTCCACAATGGGCTTGTGTTTGCCACAACTCATACTGGCACTGTTCACGCATGGAATCCTCAGCAAGCTGGTAATTTTCCTCCGGACGTAGTGTATGATGAGCTTCATTATTCATGGCTGTAAAGATAATTTTAATGCACAAACTTATTAATTTTCGAACCTGACTGATCTGACTTGGAGGCTTGGGGCATATTTGCTTCGGATGAAATTTCATTGGTATTTAGACTTTTTATTCGAGATGATTACCATAGAAAAATTTGAGGATTGTATAATTAGGAGTTTTATTCTCAGATTGAATTATGTTGGATTTTGACCTCTACTTGAACTTCTTGAAATGAATCCTTTGGTTTCCCATGTGATGTACTCAAATACACCAATATGTTGTATTATTGAATGGAAATGCCATTATATCATCCCATCTGAATCCTAATGCGTTTTCCCAATTCTTACGTTTTCAGATTTGTGCAAACCAAACATACCCTTCTTAACAGTAATTTCGTTTTCAAGCAGGTCCTCCGCTGATCGTAGAGCCACCGCCCATTGTGTTTGAATGGCGGTGTGCACTTGATGATGCTCTTGGCCATGATCACGAGGTCGATTATGGCGTGTGGTGGTTAGCAAGATCTATAGATGGTTCTAGACTTCTTCTGATCCATACACTGGGCATTGCTGATGAAAGGGAATATTCCTGTAAAGTTTGCCATACTGCTTCTGATCGTCGTGTTCATCATGGTCGCACTGTTGGCAACTATGCTTCTGGGTTTGGTTGCCTGGTGTTCACGAAGGACACTAGTAAGTTAAATGAAGGTATTCCATGGGAAAAGATTGATGACCTTGGAGAATATTCTCTTTTCCTTGGAGTGAACTATCCGATTATGCTGCCATTAGGCGGTGCAGATGTTGTCCCAGGATGTCTGACGAGAAGAAATTGTGTGTACACCTTGCCGAATGAAGCATGGCTTCGCAATTCGCAGCTGCCTGAAATATGCCGATTCAGTCTGAATCGTGAAGATTGCGCCGTTGGTTTCCAAACCAACGCCTTGGAGAAAACATGCAAAACAAAAAAAGATAGGTACCTGGTAAAGACACCGCTTTGGTTCATCCCAAACTTCGCCAACGCCCCGGATTGGAACAAGTGTGATGTTTAATTCTGAAACAGGGCCTGCAGCCATTGTAGCTACTGATAGTATGTAATTTCATAGCTAATGAACGAGGCAATTGTGGTCTACTAATTACAACTGTTTTGTAAAGAGGTGGTCTATAAGTATACCCCTCTCTTCATTGATGCATTTGTGGTCTACATGATGGTACTCTTAAATATATGGGTGTGGCTCCTCAACACATAATGTGGGGGTATTATTGTGTTAAAGTTGAAGGCTTGATCAACTATAGGTTCACTTCTCTAGTTACATTACTAGGTACTCCGGTTGGCTATGTTGTGATGAACACATTGTGTTCTGTTGTTCGGTGAAGACAAAAGTAGAACTATGGTATGCTTATGTTTAAGAGCAAGCGAGGGTTTAGCTTGAGATGTTAAAATTCAGATTTGAACTATTTTTTGATATGGAAATTTGAAATATATATGGTACTGTATATGATTATGTATAACAACAAGCGACGAAAGGGCTGATGCTCCTATTCCTTGTCGGCGGGAGGACTATGTGTGCGGCGACTTGAGCCAAATTAGAAGGCCATAGCTATGTTGATGGGTCCTTGAAGTTGGAGGGGCTAGGATTTCGGATGAGCGGAGTGGGGGAAGTTGTTGCTCATGGAACAAAAGTCCTTAAAATAATAATGTTGGTATATACAAGGTATATACTTGTACTATTTTAGTACTATAATAAGTATATCGGGTTCATCAAAAAGAAAATTATCTCGGGTTCACAACCACGTGGGGTCAAGGTGAGGGAAAGTTGGTCAATACCTCTTACCGCTATATCCCCGCCCCAAGTTCTAATGCGCAAGTGCTGTTATTTTTTTAAAGGGAAATAGTGGTTCCTCTCCCCCGGAAACATGCCCCGCATCTCCACCTCCTAGTATCGTAGTACTACTACTGCATCTTCTCCAAAAAAAACCCTCTTCTGTCTCTTTCTCCCGTTCACCCCTCTCTCCCTTGCATTAGATTACCGACTCCAATGAAGCAGAAGCGTAAGGTTGAGGAGATTCCTGATTGCTACCACCAGTCCATGGGGTGGGGCAACCTCCACTACCCACTGGTGGAGAACATAGCCGAGCGGGCGGATATCCTCAGCACTGGTCGCCTCGCTCGAGGCATGATCGGCATGCGGCATGCCATCCGCGGAGCGCATAAGGTTCCGTTCGGTTTACCGAGCCTGCTCCACTGCGACCCCGAGACATGGCCAGACGACCGCGACAATACTGTAAGAGTATTTATTTATTTACTCATCTCGTTTCAGCTTGTGTTTTTTCAATCAACTTTTCTTATTGCCAAACATCATGCATGAATTTAGACTCAACATCATCACCTGATTTGGGAGTACTGTAAGGTTTGCTGCCTTCACTATGCACATGTACTCTTCGGAATTGCTTTATTTATCCATTACATCTGTGCTTCAGTTCTGCACAATCCGCTCTTCATTCTGTCGAATACCTTGCATGCATAGACAATTTTGAAACAAATCCTATTTGCAGGGCATTCACGCGTTGCTGATGCCATTAGACAAGCCGACAGTTCCAGCATTTATCCATACCAAGGAGGAACTGGATGGACATGGACCCATGCACTGGGTGGGTTGTAACGGCGACTGGGTGGCATTTGTCCAGCAGGACGGGCACTTGACGATCCGCAACATATACATATCAGATACTATTATACCTCTTCCATCTCTGCAAGATGCAGGAATTTCTTTGGGCCCTACTAGTGAATGGTGGCATGGCAGCCCACCATTCCTGTTCAAATACAAAATAGATAAAAGTTTGGAACTGCTCAAAGTACGGATCGTCAAGAGGCCGTACAAAGATGATCTAGCAGGGCCATGGCATTACGAGGTAATCGTTGTATTTGACGAATTGATCGCTATCCTACAAGCGCCCCTAGAAAAGGAGTGGAATATCCTGAGAAACCCTGAATTCTTTGATAGAAACAGCTATGTCGATGCCATGGGCATTCCTGGATATGGTACAAGTTCACACCTACATCGTGTATACGCAGTTACATATCCGTATGGAGATGTTCTGGTTTGGGAACCATATACCTGTGGTGAGTCTTTGTTTTATGTCTTAACTAGTAAATGGCATGCTGCACATGTTGGACCAATTACGATTCGCAATACTGATGTATAAAAGTTGCGTTCTAAATGTTGTTCAAACTTTCAATACAACTAATAATTTGGTTATACCATCAAAATAAGTGTGAGCATACAGTTTATAAATATGAACAAAAATTTGGAACCTTTCTTAATCACTATCAAGTGGGACGTGTGATATCGGTGTGAGACTGCTCTGATTTTTCTTCATAATGGAAACATGACGGTTCTAGAAACACGTGGACACTGGTGTGGTATTTTTTTCACGCGAATACCTCTAATCCCAACCGTTAGATTTTGGACACCAACAGTTGGAATTGCTGCTACATGTCTTGTTAAAAACTGGTGCCTTATAGTAGTAGAAAATAGAAGATAGAAGAGAAGAGATAATTTTCAGTGTAGTTCCTACTTGCTGCATTGTGGTTGATCTTTGTGCATTGCAGGGACACATGCAGCCCCGCGTCTCATTGACGCCCCTGTCATTGAAGATGAAGAAGCAGAAGTGGCTGCAATTTTCGCTCAAATCGAGGGAGATGCTGTCATGGAAGATGATGAAGCAAATGTGGCTCAAGGCGATGGAGGTGCCGATGAAGATAATGATGCTGATGAAGAAGAATTAGAAGAAGAAGAATTAGAAGAAGACGAATTAGATGATGAAGAATTAGATGATGAAGAATTAGATGATGATGGTGATAATCATAATTATGAAGATGAAGATGTATTTCTTGGATTTTCTGACCAGCGCACTTGGTTCCTGGCACCAATGAGAGCAGAGTCCATTACTGGTGAATCTGATCTCGCGTGGATTCAGGTTAAAGGTTATCGGCCCATCCTCGGTCCTCCAATATTACATATGGGTAACAAGCTGAGGTCTTATCCTTTGGTACGGTGCTACGTTTTCTTGAGATCTGCCCATACCTTGGACCCTGTAGAAGAGGCAAGGTGGGAAAGATTGAACAATTTGAAGGGGCGTTCTTTATTTCTTGGACTCAATCACCCAATTTTCATGCTACCCCCGCCAATCGACGCAGAGGCTGCAGAACCAGATTTCCAATTGTTCAAACCTGACTGTGTCTTTGCTACCCACAATCGCGCCCGTGATACATGGATACGTCCAAGGCCAAATTGGTGCAGAATGCACGTCAATGGAGGTCCTGCCATAGGCTCAAGATTGCAGTACAAAAAAGAGAAGATTGAACATAGAGCCGAAGCACCCATGTGGTTCGTCCCAACACTTCCACCTGTTTTTCCTTGAGAAATAAGAGACAGATGGTGACCTTATTTTATAGAGAAAACATAGTGTTCGTGAACTTAACCTCATGAACATTCGCTGTTCGGTTTTTGCTGAAATCAAAATTTTGCAGAGATGAAGATCTTTGTTTGAATCCCGTGCTGAACATATTTTTCACAAATTAGCTACCCGTATTGTGATGAATACATGCTGGTTTGTTGTTTGGTGCAGTAGCAGACATGAAGATCTTTGTCCTGAATACCACAATGGACATCTTTTTTTTCTTCAAAAATTAGCTAAGCTCACGCTATTAGGCGCAAATGCATAAAGAGTGCTCCTGCTATTTTAGAAAAAATATATTTATTTGTTCAAAAAATTAGAAAAAAAATCATGGAGTAGCTAATGAATTGTCCCATAAACGTGCAAAATTTCAGTTTCAAATACAAAAAATTCTGGGCTACACAAAAGTAACAAACGTGTGGATCTGGGTATGCATATTTCAAATCTCCAAATTTCAACAGATTTTGTCTTTTTTGTGTAGTCTACAATATAAAGAATTTCATATTAAAATTTTACACGCTTGTAGGTTACTTTATTTATTATGTCTACATTTATTTTCAGATTTTTTTGAAACAAATATGTATGATATTTGATTTTTTTTAAAGCAGAGCACTGGTGCCCATTAGCCAAAGACACTTTTCGCAAATGCCTTCAATAAAGGAACGGATGGTGACCTTATTTTATAGAGAAACCATAGTGTTTGTGAACTTAAAGTCATGAACACACGCTGTTCGGTTTTTGGTGAAATCAAAATTTAGCAGAGATGAAGATCTTTGTTTGAATCCCGTGATGAACACATTTTTCCTAAATTAGCTACCCGTATTGTGATGAATACATGCCGGTCTGTTTTTCGGTGGAGTAGCAGACATGCAGGGGATCGAAAGAAACGGCAAAGTAGCCAGAAATCAGGGGTCAAATATAAATTCGAGAAAGGAAACGTTTATTCAACAGTCAGGCTGACATGTGGGACGTATCTTGCAGCCGCGGCCTCAACATTTATCATTCAGAGAGGATGACATGTGGGACCCACGAACCAGCATCGTTCTCGACGTTTCTCAAAGGGGGCAGGAGATCGAAAGAAAAAGGCAAGTAGCTCGAAATCAGGTGTCCAAAAAATCCAAGAAAGGAAAGGTTTATCGCACAAAGAGGCTGACATATTGTACCCAGTTTGCAGCAGCGTCATCAACGTTTCAAAGGCGGTGGAGTTCGAAAGAAAAAGGCAAATAGCCAGAAATTAGGGGTCAAAAATAAATCCAGCAAAGGAAACTTTTATCGTACAAAGAGGCTGACATGTGGGACCCAGCCAGCAGCGTCCTCAACGTTTCTAAGGTGGCAGGCAATGGAAAAAAGGCAAATAGCCAGAAATTAGGGGTCAAAAATAAATGCAACAATAGAAACTCTTATTGTTCATAGAGGCTGACATGTTGGACCCATGAGCCAGCAGGGCCCTCAACGTTTCAAAGGCGTCACGGGATCAAAAGAAAAGAACCAAGTAATCATTAATTAGGTGTCAAAAATAAATCCAAGAAAGTAAATGTTTTACTTTTCATAGAGGCTGTCATATGGGACCCTGATGTCTACGGGTGCTTCTATTCTTGTAGACAGTGTTGGGCCTCCAAGAGCAGAGGTTTGTAGAACAGCAGCAAGTTTCCCTTAAGTGGATTACCCAAGGTTTATCGAACTCAGGGAGGAAGAGGTCAAAGATATCCCTCTCATGCAACCCTGCAACCACAAAGCAAGAAGTCTCTTGTGTCCCCAACACACCTAATAGGTGCACTAGTTCGGCGAAGAGATAGTGAAATACAAGTGGTATGAATGAATATGAGCAGTAGTACGGCGCCAGAAAATAGCTTACGGCGTGCAGTTGATGGTAGTAATATTGTAGGAAGTAAACAAGCAGTAGTAACGCAGCAGTAGTAATGCAGTAAAACAGTAAACAAGCAGCGATAGCAGTATTTAGGAACAAGGCCTAGGGATTAGACTTTCACTAGTGGACCCTCTCAACATTGATCACATAACAGAATAGATAAATGCATACTCTACACTCTCTTGTTGGATGATGAACACATTGCGTAGGATTACACGAACCCTCAATGCCGGAGTTAACAAGCTCCACAATTCAATGTTCATATTTAAATAACCTTAGAGTGCATGAAAGATCGACACGACTAAACCAAGTACTATCATAGCATGCACACTGTCACCTTCACGGGAGGAATAGATCACATCAATACCATCATAGCAATAGTTAACTTCATAATCTACAAGAGATCATAATCATAGCCTACGCCAAGTACTAACACGGATGCACACACTGTCACCATTACATCGTGCAGGAGGAATAAAACTACTTTAATAACATCACTAGAGTAGCACATAGATAAATTGTGATACAAAACACATTGCAATCATAAAGAGATATAAATAAGCACTTCACTATGCCATTCATAACAGTGAATAAGTATTCTGTGAAATATAGCCTAAGAGACCCACACGGTGCACACACTGTCACCTTTACACACGTGGGACAAGGAGTCTCCGGAGATCACATAAGTAAAACCCACTTGACTAGCATAATGACATCTAGATTACAAGCATCATCATATGAATCTCAATCATGTAAGGCAGCTCATGAGATTATTGTATTGAAGTACATAGGATAGAGATGAACCACATAGCTACCGGTACAGCCCCGAGCCTCAATGGAGAACTACTCCCTCCTCATGGGAGCAGCAGTGGTGATGAAGATGGCGGTGGAGATGGCAGCGGTGTCGATGGAGAAGCCTTCCGGGGCACTTCCCCGTCCGGCAGGTACCGGAACAGACTCCTGTCCCCCAGATCTTGGCTTCGATGGCGGCGGCTCTGGAAAGTTTCTGGGTTTCGTCCTCCGTATCAGGTTTTCGCGACGGAGGCTTTAAATAGGCGAAGAGGCGGCGCAGAGGGTCGAAGGGGTGCCCACACCATAGGGTGGCGCGGGCCCCCCGGCCGCGCCGGCGTGGTTTGGTGGGCTGTGCCCCCTCTCTGGCGGTTCTCGTGTGTTCTGGATGCTTCCGGGCAAAATAGGAACCTGGGCGTTGATTTCGTCCGATTCCGAGAATATTTCGTTACTAGGATTTGAAACCAAAAACAGCAGAAAACAGAACGCACTTCGGCATCTTGTTAATAGGTTAGTTCCCAAAATGCACGAATATGACATAAAGTGTGCATAAAACATGTAGATATCATCAATAATGTGGCATGGAACATAAGAAATTATCGATACGTTGGAGACGTATCAGCATCCCCAAGCTTAGTTCTGCTCGTCCCGAGCAGGTAAAACGATAACAAAGATAATTTCTGAAGTGACATGCCATCATAATCTTGATCATACTATTTGTAAACATATGTAATGAATGCAGCGATCAAAACAATGGTAATGACATGAGTAAACAACTGAATCATAAAGCAAAGACTTTTCATGAATAGTACTTTCAAGACAAGCATCAATAAGTCTTGCATAAGAGTTAACTCATAAAGCAATAAATCAAAGTAAAGGTATTGAAGCAACACAAAGGAAGATTAAGTTTCAGCGGTTGCTTTCAACTTATAACATGTATATCTCATGGATAATTGTCAACATAGAGTAATATAACAAATGCAATAAGCAAGTATGTAAGAGTCAATGCACAGTTCACACAAGTGTTTGCTTCTTGGGATGGAGAGAAATAGGTGAACTAACTCAACATAAAAAGTAAAAGAAAGGCCTTTCGCAGAGGGAAGCATTGATTGCTATATTTGTGCTAGAGCTTTGATTTTGAAAACATCAAGAGAGTATAAAAGTAAATTTTTGAGAGGTGTTTGTTGTTGTCAACGAATGGTAGTGGGCACTCTAACTACCTCATCAACCAGACTTTCAAGAGCGGCTCCCATGAAGGACGTTATCTCTACCAGCAAGGTAGATCATCCCTCTTCTCTTTTGTTTACACATGTACTTTAGTTTTATTTATTAGGTGACACTCCCCCCAACCTTTTCTTTCACAAGCCATGGCTAACCGAATCCTCGGGTGCCTTCCAACATTCACATACCATGGAGGAGTGTCTATTTGCAAATTTAAGTTGCTTACTGATAAATCAGAGCAAAACATGTGAAGAGAATTATTAATGCAAGTTAATTAATTGAGGCTGGGAACCCCATTGCCAGCTCTTTTTGCAAAATTATTGGATAAGCGGATGAAGCCACTAGTCCATTGTGAAAGTCTGTCCGAAGTAAATGACAAGATCGAAAGATAAAACACCACATACTTCCTCATGAGCTATAAAACATTGACACAAATAAGAGGTGATAAATTTTGAATTATTTAAAGGTAGCACTCAAGCAATTTACTTTGGAATGGCGGAGAAATACCATGTAGTAGGTAGGTATGGTGGACACAAATGGCATAGTGGTTGGCTCAAGGATTTTGGATGCATGAGAAGTATTCCCTCTCGATACAAGGTTTAGGCTAGCAAGGTTTATTTGAAACAAACACAAGGATGAACCGGTGCAGCAAAACTCACATAAAAGACATATTGTAAACATTATAAGACTCTACACCGTCTTCCTTGTTGTTCAAACTCAATACTAGAAATTATCTAGACCTTAGAGAGACCAATTATGCAAACCAAATTTTAGCATGCTCTATGTATTTCTTCACTAATAGGTGCAAAGTATATGATGCAAGAGCTTAAACATGAGCACAACAATTGCCAAGTATCACATTATCCAAGACATTTTACCAATTACTACATGTAGCATTTTTCCAATTCCAACCATATAACAATTTAACGAAGAGGAAACTTCGCCATGAATATTATGAGCTAAGAACACATGTGTTCATACGAACCAGCGGAGCGTGTCTCTCTCCCACACAAGGATGAACTTATTCAGAGAACTAAGATAACAAAACAAAAACAAAAATAAAAGCACACAGACGCTCCAAGTAAAGTACATAAGATGTGACTGAATAAAAATATAGTTTCACTAGAAGAAACCTGATAAGTTGTCGATGAAGAAGGGGATGCCTTGGGCATCCCCAAGCTTAGATGCTTGAGTCTTCTTAAAATATGCAGGGATGAACCACCGGGGCATCCCCAAGCTTAGACCTTTCACTCTTCTCGATCACATTATATCACCCTCTTCTATTGACCCTTGAAAACTTCTGCCACACCAAACTTCAAGCAAACTCATTAGAGGGTTAGTGCATAATCAAAAATTCACATGTTCAGAGGTGACACAATCATTCTTAACACTTCTGGACATTGCACAAAACTTCTGAAAGTTAATGGAACAAAGAAACTCATTCAACTTAACAAAAGCGGCAATGCGAAATAAAAGGCAGAATCTGTCAAAAACAGAACAGTCCGTAAAGACGAATTTTAAAATGGCACCAGACTTGCTCAAACGGAAAAACTCAAAACTAATGAAAGTTGCGTACATATCTGAGGATCACGCTCGTAAATTGGAAGATTTTTTTGAATTTTCTACAGAGACTTAGGCCCAGATTCGTGACAGACAGCAATGCTGTTTCTGCGCAGCGATCCCAAATATAACATCAACTTTAACATAGAAACTTTACTTGGCACAAAAACATGATAAGGAGAGGTTGCTACAGTAGTAAACAACTTCCAAGACTCAAATATAAAACAAAGTACTGTAGTAAAAACACATGGGTTATCTCCCAAGAAGTTCTTTCTTTATAGCCATTAAGATGGGCTCAGCAGTTTTAATGATGCACTCGTAAGAAATAAGAGTTGAAGCAAAAGAGAGCATCAAGAGGCAAATTCAAAACACATTTAAGTCTAACATGCTTCCTATGCATAGGAATCTTGTAAATAAACAAGTTCATGAAGAGCAAAGTAACAAGCATAGGAAGATAAAACAAGTGTAGCTTCAAAAATTTCAGCACATAGAGAGGTGTTTTAGTAACATGAAAATTTTTACAACCATATTTTCCTCTCTCATAATAACTTTCAGTAGCAACATGAGCAAACTCAACAATATAACTATCACATAAAGCATTATTATCATGAGTCTCATGCATAAAATTATTACTCTCCACATAGGCATAATCAATTTTATTAGTTGTAGTGGGAGCAAATTCAACAAAGTAGCTATCATTATTATTCTCATCATCAAATATAGGAGGCAAAGTATCATCAAAGTAAATTTTCTCCTCAATGCTTGGGGGACTAAAAATATCATGCTCACCAAAACCAGCTTCCCCAAGCTTAGAATTTTCCATAGCATTAGAAACAATAGTGTTCAAAGCATTCATATTAATATGTTCCATGGGTTTTTTAATTTTCGCATCAAACCATCCATGTCTTAAATCAGGAAATAGAATAAGAAGCTCATTGTTGTCCATTATGCCTAACTAGTGTAAACAAGAAACCAAATGTCGCAATTGCAGAGTCTAAAGGAAATAGCTTCGAGTACTTACAAAGGCGCCGGAAAATAGCTTAGTAGCCGAGATCCGGAGTGTGAGTACCTTTTACCTTTCCTCCCCGGCAACGGCGCCAGAAAAGTGCTTGATGTCTACGGGTGCTTCTATTCTTGTAGACAGTGTTGGGCCTCCAAGAGCAGAGGTTTGTAGAACAGCAGCAAGTTTCCCTTAAGTGGATTACCCAAGGTTTATCGAACTCGGGGAGGAAGAGGTCAAAGATATCCCTCTCATGCAACCCTGCAACCACAAAGCAAGAAGTCTCTTGTGTCCCCAACACACCTAATAGGTGCACTAGTTCGGCGAAGAGATAGTGAAATACAAGTGGTATGAATGAATATGAGCAGTAGTACGGCGCCAGAAAATAGCTTACTGGCGTGCAGTTGATGGTAGTAATATTGTAGGAAGTAAACAAGCAGTAGTAACGCAGCAGTAGTAATGCAGTAAAACAGTAAACAAGCAGCGATAGCAATATTTAGGAACAAGGCCTAGGAATTAGACTTTCACTAGTGGACACTCTCAACATTGATCACATAACAGAATAGATAAATGCATACTCTACACTCTCTTGTTGGATGATGAACACATTGCGTAGGATTACACGAACCCTCAATGCCGGAGTTAACAAGCTCCACAATTCAATGTTCATATTTAAATAACCTTAGAGTGCATGAAAGATCGACACGACTAAACCAAGTACTAACATAGCATGCACACTGTCACCTTCACGCCATGTAGGAGGAATAGATCACATCAATACCATCATAGCAATAGTTAACTTCATAATCTACAAGAGATCATAATCATAGCCTACGCCAAGTACTAACACGGATGCACACACTGTCACCATTACATCGTGCAGGAGGAATAAAACTACTTTAATAACATCACTAGAGTAGCACATAGATAAATTGTGATACAAAACACATTGCAATCATAAAGAGATATAAATAAGCACTTCACTATGCCATTCATAACAGTGAATAAGTATTCTGTGAAATATAGCCTAAGAGACCCACACGGTGCACACACTGTCACCTTTACACACGTGGGACAAGGAGTCTCCGGAGATCACATAAGTAAAACCCACTTGACTAGCATAATGACATCTAGATTACAAGCATCATCATATGAATCTCAATCATGTAAGGCAGCTCATGAGATTATTGTATTGAAGTACATAGGAGAGAGATGAACCACATAGCTACCGGTACAGCCCCGAGCCTCAATGGAGAACTACTCCCTCCTCATGGGAGCAGCAGCGGTGATGAAGATGGCGGTGGAGATGGCAGCGGTGTCGATGGAGAAGCCTTCCGGGGGCACTTCCCCGCTCCGCGGGTGCCGGAACAGACTCCTGTCCCCCAGATCTTGGCTTCACGATGGCGGCGGCTCTGGAAGGTTTCTGGGTTCGTCCTCCGTATCGGGTTTTCGCGACGGAGGCTTTAAATAGGCGAAGAGGCGGCGCAGAGGGTCGAAGGGGTGCCCACACCATAGGGTGGCGCGGGCCCCCGGCGCGCCCGCCTGTGGTTTGGTGGGCCTGTGCCCCCTCTCCGGTTCTCTCGTGTTCTGGATGCTTCCGGCAAAATAGGAACCTGCGTTGATTTCGTCCGATTCCGAGAATATTTCGTTACTAGGATTTCTGAAACCAAAAACAACAGAAAACAGGCACTTCGGCATCTTGTTAATAGGTTAGTTCCAGAAAATGCACGAATATGAGATAAAGTGTGCACAAAACATGTAGATATCATCAATAATGTGGCATGGAACATAAGAAATTATCGATACGTTGGAGACGTATCAGACCCATGAGCCAGCAGCGTCCTCAACGTTTCTAAGGCGGCTGGGGATCGAAAAAAAAGCGAAGTAGCCATTAATTAGGGGTCAACAATAAATCCAAGAAAAGAAAGGTTTATTGTTCTTAGAGGCTGACATGTGGGAGCTATGCGCCAGCAGCGTCCTCATCGTTTCAAAGGCGGTCGGGGATCCAAAGAAAAAGGCAAATAGCCAGAAATCAGGGGTAAAAAAATCCAAGAAAAGAAATATTATTGTTCATAGAGGCTGGCATGTGGGACCCATGAGCCAGCAGCGTCCACAATTTCAAAGGCGGCACAGGATCGAAAGAAAAAGGCAAGTGACCAAAAATCAGGGGGTAAAAAATCCAAGAAAAAAACTTTATTGTACATAGAGGATGACATGCGGGTCCCATGAGCCAACAACTTACTCGACGTTTCAGAGGGCCGAGGCGGCATGAGATCGAAAGAAAAAGGAAAGTGACCAAATATCAGGAGCAAAAAATAATCCATGAAAAGAAACTTTCATTGTACATAGAGGATGACATAGGGTCCCATGTTGTAGCAGCGGTCTGAACGTTTCAAAGACGGCATGAGATCGAAAGAAAAAGGCAAGTGACCAAATATCAGGAGCCAAAAATAATCCAAGAAAAGAAACTTTTATTGTACCTTTGAGAGTCGGCATGAGATTGAAAGAAAAAGGCAAGTGACCAAATATCAGGAGCCAAAAACCAAGAAAAGAAACTTTTATTGTACATAGAGTATGACATGCGGGTCCCATGACGCTGCAGCATCCTCAACGTTTCCAAGGCGGCAGGGGATCAAAAGAAAAGGAAATAGCCAAAAAGCAGAGGGTGAAAAAAATCGAAGAAAAGAAACTTTTATTGTTCATAGTGGATGACATGTGGGACCCATGAGGCAGCAGCATCCTCAACGTTTCCAAGCAGCAGGGGATCGAAAGAAAAAGGAAATAGCCAAAAATCAGAGCGTGAAAAATAATCCAAGAAAAGAAACTTTTATTTTACATAGAGGATGACATGTGGGTCCCATTTTGCAGCAGCGGTCTCAATGTTTCAAATGCGGCTTGAGATCAAAAGAAAACGAAAGTAGCCCGAAATTAGGGGGAATAAAACTCCAAGAAAAGAAAGTTTATTGTACATAGAGGATGACATACGGGTCCCAAGGCGGCAGGGGAACAAAAGAAAAAGGAAATAGCCAAAAATTAGGGTTATAGTTCATAGTTCATAGAGGATGACATGCGGGTCCCATGAGGCAGCAGCGTCCTCAACGTTTCCAAGGCGGCACACAGGACCAAAAGAAAAAGGATGTATCCCTGCTGGGCCTTTTGATCAAAAAATAATCCAAGATAAGGAAGATATAAATTGGGGTTGCATGGCCATCTGGGCCTTCTAACCTGCTGGACGTCTTTTCAGCCCACTCCAAAACAAGAAAGTCCTATGCTTCGCAAAAACAAAACAAAAACAAGGAGATTCATATTAGTTCGTTTATGTAAAAATAAAGATTTAATTTATCCGTTTGCAATAGCTCAGAGCGAAATACACTTTTTATTGTCTGCAAAATAATCAAGATATCACATGTTTCTTGTATGGGGAGGCTGACATCGGGACCCATGAGCCAGCAGCGTCGTCAAAGTTTTAAAGGCGGCAGGGGATCGAAAGAAAAAATAAATCAAAAATCAGTTGGTAAAAAAATCGAAGAAAAGAAACATTTATCGTTCTGAGAGGATGACATGCGGGACCCATGTGGCAGCAGCATCCTCAACGTTTCCAAGGCAGCACGGGATCCAAAAAAAGGCAAAATAGCCAGAAATTAGGGGTCAAAATAACTCCAAGAAAAGAAAGGTTTATCGTCCATAGAGGCTGACATGTGGGACCCATTAGCGAGCAGATTCTTCAACGTTCAAAGGCGGCAGGGGATCAAAAGAAAAAGGAAGTAGCCAGAAATTAGGGGTAAAAAATAACTCCAACAATGGAAACTTTTATTGTTCATAGAGGATGACATGCGGGACCCATGAGCCAGCAGCTTCCTCAACGTTTCAAAGGCGGCATGGGATCGAAAGAAAAAGGCAAGTGACCAAATATCAGGAGCCAAAAATAATCCAAGAAGAGAAACTTTATTGTACATAGAGGATGACATGCGGGACCCATTTAGCAGCAGCGGTATCACCGTTTGAGATGCGGCACGAGGTCGAAAGAAAAGGCAAGTGACCAAATATCAGAGCCAAAAAATCCAAGAAAAGAAAGTTTTATAGTACATAGAGGATGACATGGGTCCAATTTGCAGCAGCTGTATCACCGTTTGAGAGGCGGCAGGGGATCGAAAGAAAAAGGCAAGTGACCAAATATGAGGTGCCAAAAATAATCAAAGAAAAAGGCAAATAGCAAAAAATCAGAGGGTGAAAAAAAATCCAAGAAAACAAACTTTTATAGCACATAGAGGATGACATGCGGGTCCCATGAGCCAGCAGGTTCCTCAACGTTTCAAACGTGGCATGAGATCGAAAGAAAAAGGCAAGTGACAAAATATCAGGAGCCAAAAATAATTCAAGAAAAGAAACTTGATTGTACATAGAGGATGACATGCGGGTCCCATGAGTAAGCATACTCAACGTTTCCAAGGCGGCAGGGCATCAAAAGAAAAAGGAAATAGACAAAAATCAGAGAGTGAAAAAACCCTAGAAAATAAACTTTTATAGCACATAGAGGATGACATGCGGGTCCCATGAGCCAGCAGGTTCCTCAACGTTTCAAACGTGGCATGAGATCGAAAGAAAAACGCAAGTGACCAAATATCAGGAGCCAAAAATAATCCAAGATTTATTGTACATAGAGGATGACATGTGGGTCCCATTTTGCAGCAGCGGTCTCAATGTTTGAAATGCGGCTTGAGATCAAAAGAAAAAGAAAGTAGCTAGTAATTAGGGGGTCAAAAAATCCAAGAAAAGAAAGTTGATGGACATAGAGGATGACATGCGGGTCCCTTGAGCCAGCAGCTTACTCAACGTTTCAAAGGGGGCATCAAAAGAAAAAGGCAAGCCAAAAATCAGAGGGTGAAAAATAAATCCAACAAAGGAAACTTTTATAGCACATAGAGGATGACATGCGGGTCCCATGAGCCAGCAGGTTCCTCAACGTTTCAAACGTGGCATGAGATCAAAAGAAAAAGGCAAGTGACCAAATATCAGGAGCCAAAAATAATTCAAGAAAAGAAATATGATTTACATAGAGGATGACATGCGGGTCCCATTTAGCAGCAGCGGTCCGTTTGAGAGGCGGCAGGGGATCGAAATAAAAAGGAAGTGACCGAATATGAGGTGCCAAAAAAATCCAAGAAAAGAAAGTTTTATAGTACATAGAGGATGACATGCAGGTCCCATTTAGCATCAGCGGTATCAACGTTTGAGAGGCGGCAGGGGATCGAAAGAAAAAGGCAAGTGACCAAATATGAGGTGCCAAAAATAATCCTAGAAAAGAAAGTTTTATAGTACATAGAGGATGACATGCTGGTCCCATTTAGCAGCAGTGGTATCACCGTTTGAGAGGCGGCAGGGGATCGAAAAAAAATGCAAGTAACGAAATATCAGGAGCCAAAAATAATCCAAGAAAAGAAAGTTTTATAGTACATAGAGGATGGCATGCGGGTCCCATTTAGCAGCAGCGGTATCACTGTTTGAGAGGCAGCAGGGATCGAAATAAAAAGTCAAGTGACCAAATATGAGGTGCCAAAAAATCCAAGAAAAGAAAGTTTTATAGTACATAGAGGATGACATGCGGGTCCCATTTAGCAGCAGCGGTATCACCGTTTGAGAGGCGGCAGAGGATCGAAAGAAAAAGGCAAGTGACCAAATATGAGGTGCCAAAAAATCCAAGAAAAGAAAGTTTTATAGTACATAGAGGATGACATGCGGGTCCTGATGCGCGTAGATGTACACGTCCGTTGGGAACCCCAAGAGGAAGGTGTGATGCGCACAGCAGCAAGTTTTCCCTCGGAAAGAAACCAAGGTTATCGAACCAGTAGGAGCCAAGAAGCACGTGAAGGTTGTTGGTGGAGGAATGTAGTGCGGCGCAACACCAGTGAAACCGGCGCCAACGTGGAACCTGCACAACACAATCAAAGTACTTTGCCCCAACGTAACAGTGAGGTTGTCAATCTCATCGGCTTGCTGAAAACAAAGGATTAAGCGTATCTAGTGGAAGATGGTGTTTGTTTGCAAAGAACAGTAAAAGCAGTAGAATGTATTCAGATGTAAAAGAATGGACCGGGGTCCACAGTTCACTAGAGGTGTCTCTCCAATAAGATAACTAACATGTTGGGTGAACAAATTACAGGCGGGCAATTGACAAATAAAGATTCAATACATATCAATGATGATTACTATGTGATTTAATCAGGGCATTACGACAAAGTACATAGACCGCTATCCAGCATGCATCTATGCCTAAATAATCCACCTTCAGGTTATCATCCAAACCCCTTCCAGTATTAAGTTGTAAACAACAGATAATTGCATTAAGTATGGCGCGTAATGTAATCAACACAAATATCCTTAGACAAAGCATCGATGTTTTATCCCTAGTAGCAACAGCACATCCACAACCTTAGAACCTACTGTCACGATCCCAGATTCAATGGAGGCATGAACCCACTATCGAGCATAATTACTCCCTCTTGGAGTTACAAGTATCAACTTGGCCAGAGCCTCTACTAGCAACGGAGAGCATGCAAGAACATAAACAACACATATATGATAGATTGATAATCAACTTAACATAATATTCTATATTCATCGGATCCCGCCAAACACAACATGTAGCATTACAAATAGATGATCTTGATCATGTTAGGCAGCTCACAAGATCTAAACAATGATAGCACAAGCGGAGAAGACAACCATCTAGCTACTGCTATGGACCCATAGTCCAAGGATGAACTACTCACGCATCAATCCGGAGGCGGGCATGATGATGTAGAGCCCCTCCGGTGATGATTCCCATCTCCGGCAGGGTGCCGGAGGCGATCTCCTGAATCCCCGAGATGGGATTGGCGGCGGCGGCCTCTCAGTAATGTTTTCCGTATCGTGGCTCTCGGTACGGGGGTTTCGCGACGAAGGCTATTTGTAGGCGGAAGGGTAGGTCGGGGGGCGAGGGCCCCACACAACGGCCGGCGCGGCCAGGGCTTGGGCCGCGCCCTGGTGTGTGGCCCTCGTGGCCCCACTTCCTTTCCCTTTCGGTCTTCTGGAAGCTTCGTGTAAAAATAGGCCCCTGGGCATTGATTTCGTCCAATTCCGAGAATATTTCCTTACTAGGATTTCTGAAACCAAAAACAGCAGAAAACAGCAACTGGCACTTCGGCATCTTGTTAATAGGTTAGTGCCGGAAAATGTATAATAATGCTGTAAAGTATGTATAAAACATTCAAGTATTGTAATAAAAGTAGCATGGAACATAAGAAATTATAGATACGTTTGCGACGTATCAAGCATCCCCAAGCTTAGTTCCTACTCGCCCTCGAGTAGGTAAACGATAACACAAATAATTTCTGAAGTGACATGCTACCAACATAATCTTGATCAACAATATTGTAAAGCATATGAGATGAATGGAGTGATCTGAACAAAAGATTGCTAACAAAGATAATGACTAAACAAATGAATCATATAGCAAAACTTTTCATGAATAGTACTTTCAAACAAGTATCAATAAGACTTGCATAAGAGCTAACTCATAAGCAATAAATTCTAAGTAGAATGCATTGAAGCAACACAAAGGATGATTAAGTTTCAGCAATTGCTTTCAACTTGTAACATGTATATCTCATGGATATTTGTCAACATAGAGTAATATAACAGGTGCAATAAGTAAACATGTAAGAATCAATGCACACAGTTAACACAAGTGTTTGCTTCAAAATAGAAAGAAGTGGGTAAACTGACTCAACACAAAGTAAAAGAATGGCCCTTCGCAGAGGGAAGCATGGATTACTATTTTTGTGCTAGAGCTTTTGTTTTGAAAACATAGAAACAATTTTGTCAACGGTAGTAATAATTCATATGTGCTATGCATAATACTTCCTACAAGTTGCATGTCTCATGCATAGAGTACTAATAGTGCTCGCACCTTGTCCTACTTAGCTCGGAAGACACGGATTATCATCGCATAACATATGTTTCAACCAAGTGTCACAAAGGGGTACCTCTATGCCGCCTGTACAAGTGTCTAAGGAGAAAGCACGCATTGGATTTCTCGCTTTTGATTATTCTCAACTTAGACATCCATACCGGGACAACATAGACAACAGATAATGGACTCCTCTTTTAATGCTTAAGCATTCAACAACAGTTAATATTCTCATAAGAGATTGAGGTTGTATGTCCAAACTGAAACTTCCACCATGATACATGGCTTTAGTTGGCTGCCCAATGTTCTTCTCTAACATATGCATACTCAAACCATTTGATCATGAAATCGCACTTACTTCAGACAAGATGAACATGCATAGCATCTCACATGATATCCAACAAAGGTAAAAAGTTGATGGCGTCCCCAGAAACATGGTTACCGCTCAACAAGCAACTTATAAGAATTAAGACACATAACTACATATTCATCACCACAATAGTTTTTAAGCTATTTGTCCCATGAGCTATATATTGCAAAGGTAAAGGAATGAAATTTTAAAGGTAGCACTCAAGTAATTTACTTTGGAATGGCAGAAAAATACCACATAGTAGGTAGATATAGTGCACACAAATGGCATGGGATTTGGCTCAAGGTGTTTGGATGCACGAGAAGCATTTCCTCTCAGTACAAGGTTTGGGCTAGCAAGGTTGTTTGAAGCAAACACAAGTATGAACAGGTACAGCAAAACTTACACAAGAACATATTGCAAGCATTATAAGGCTCTACACTGTCTTCCTTGTTGTTCAAACACTTTACCCGAAAATATCTAGACTTAGAGAGACCAATCATGCAAACCAAATTAAACAAGTTCTACGGTAGTTCTAAATTAATAGATTAAACTACATGATGCAAGAGCTTAAACATGATCTATGAGAGCTCAAACAATTGCCAAGTTATTCCAAACCATATGCAGCATTTTCTGATTCCAACCAAATAGCAATTTAATGAAGCAATTTCAGCCTTCGCCATGAACATTAAAGCACAATTAAGAACACAAGTGTTCCATATGAAAAAGCAGAGCGTAATATCTCCAATATAAGGATGGTGGGGTCCAAATTTATTAAAACAAAACAAAAATAAAAGCAAACCGACGCTCCAAGTAAAGAACATAAAATGTGATGGAATAAAAATATAGTTTCATTAGAAGTGACCTGATAATGTTGTCGATGAAGAAGGGGATGCCTTGGGCATCCCCAAGCTTAGATGCTTGAGTCTTCTTAAAATATGCAGGGATGAACCACCAGGGCATCCCCAAGCTTAGACCTTTCACTCTTCTTGATCATAGTATATCATCCTCTTCTCTTGACCCTTGAAAACTTCCTTCACACAAACTTCAAGCAAACTCATTAGAGGGTTAGTGCATAACCAAAATTCACATATTCAGAGGTGACACAATCATTCTTAACACTTCTGGACATTGCACAAAGCTTCTGAAAGTTAATGGAACAAAGAAACTCATTCAACATAGCAAAAGCGGCAATGCGAAATAAAAGACAGAATCTGTCAAAAACAGAACAGTCCGTAAAGATGAATCTGGCAGGGGCACTTAACTTGCTCAAATGGAAAAACTCAAAACTAATGAAAGTTGCGTACATATATGAGGATCACGCTCGTAAATTTGCAGATTTTTTCGATTTTTTTACAGAGACTTCTGCGAGAATTCGTGACAGACAGCAATGCTGTTTCTGCGCAGCGATCCAAATCTATCATCAACTTTAACATAGAAACTTTACTTGGCACAAAAACATGATAAGGAGATGTTGCTACAGTAGTAAACAACTTCCAAGACTCAACAATACAGTAAATAAAATAAAACTTGGGTTATCTCCCAAGAAGTGCTTTTCTTTAACGCCTTTCAGCTAGGCGCAGAAAGTGCAAATCAAGTAACATCAAGAGAAGAAGCATCAACATCATAACTTGTTCTAATAATAGAATCAAAAGGCAACTTCATTCTCTTTCTAGGGAAGTGTTCCATACCTTTCTTGAGAGGAAATTGATATTTAATATTACCTTCCCTCATATCAATAACAGCACCAACGGTTCGAAGAAAAGGTCTTCCCAACACAATAGGACAAGATGCATTGCATTCGATATCCAAGATAACAAAATCAACGGGGACAAGGTTATTGTTAACCGTAATGCGCACATTATCAATCCTCCCCAAAGGTTTCTTTTTAACATTATCAGCAAGATTAACATCCAAATAACAATTCTTCAATGGTGGCAAGTCAAGCATATCATAAATCTTTTTAGGCATAACAGAAATACTTGCACCAAGATCACATAAAGCATTACACTCAAAGTCATTGAATTTCATTTTAATGATGGGCTCCCAACCATCTTCTAACTTCCTAGGAATAGAAGCTTCAAGTTTTAATTTCTCTTCCCTAGCTTTAATGAGAGCATTTGTAATATGTTTTGTAAAGGCTAAATTTATAGCACTAGCATTGGGACTTCTAGCAAGTTTTTGTAAGAACTTTATAACTTCAGTAATATGACAATCATCAAAATCTAAACCATTATGTTCTACAGCAATGGAATCATTGTCACCAATATTTTGAAAAATTTCAGCAGTTTTATCACAAACAACAGTTTCAGGCAATTTTGTATGCTTTGCACTAGGAGTAGAAACATTGCCAACGTCAATTATTTTACCATTGATAGTAGGAGGTGTAGAAACATGTGAAGAATCAACATTACTAGTGGTGGTAATAGTCCATACTTTAGCTACATTATTCTCTTTAGCTAATTTTTCTTTTTCTTCTCTATCCCACCTAGCATGCAATTCAGCCAACAGTCTAATATTATCATTAATTCGAACTTGGATGGCATTTGTTTTAGCAAACCTAGCATCTTTAACTTCCTCAGGCATAACTTTCAATTTTAAAAGATCAACATCAAGAGCAAGACTATCAACCTTAGAAGCAAGAACATCAATTTTACCAAGCTTTTCTTCAACAGTTTTATTGAAAGCAGTTTGTGTACTAATAAATTCTTTAAGCATCACTTCAAGACCAGAGGGTACACTCTTATTATTGTTGTAAGAATTACCATAAGAATTACCATAACCATTACCATTATTAGAAGGATATGGCCTATAGTTGTTGTTACCATAATTATTCCTATAAGCATTGTTGTTGAAATTATTACTCTTAATGAAATTCACATCAACATTTTCTTCTTGAGCAACCAATGAAGCTAAAGGAACATTATTAGGATCAATATGAGATCTACCATTTGCAAGCATAGACATAATAGCATCAATCTTATCACCCAAAGAAGAGGTTTCTTCAACAGAATTTACCTTCTTACCTTGAGGAGTTCTTTCAGTGTGCCATTCAGAGTAATTGATCATCATATCATCAAGTAGTTTAGTTGCGGCGCCCAGGGTGATGGACATAAAAGTACCTCCAGCAGCTGAATCCAATAGGTTCCTCGAGGAAAAATTCAATCCTGCATAAAAGGTTTGGATGATCATCCAAGTAGTCAGTCCATGGGTTGGGCAATTCTTTACCAAAGATTTCATTCTCTCCCATGCTTGAGCAACATGTTCATTATCAAATTGTTTAAAATTCATTATGCTACTTCTCAAAGATATAATCTTAGCAGGAGGATAATATTTACTAATAAAAGCATCTTTACATTTAGTCCATGAATTAATACTATTTTTAGGCAAAGAAAGCAACCAATCTTTAGCTCTTCCTCTTAATGAGAAAGGAAACAATTTCAGTTTTATAATATCACCATGTATATCCTTATACTTTTGCATTTCACAAAGTTCAACAAAATTATTAAGATGGGCAGCAGCATCATCAGTACTAACACCAGAAAATTGCTCTCTCATAACAAGATTTAGTAAAGCAGGTTTAATTTCATAGAATTCTGCTGTAGTAGCAGGTGGAGCAATAGGAGTACATATAAAATCATTATTATTTGTGCTAGTGAAGTCACACAACTTAGTATTTTCAGGAGTACCCATTATAGCAGTAGTAAAATAAACTAAGCAAATAGAATAAAGACAAGTAACTAATTTTTTTGTGTTTTTGATATAGAGCTAGTAAATAAGACAGTAAGTAAAGTAACTATTTTTTTGTGTTTTTAATATGTAGCAAACAAGACAGTAAATAAAATAAAGTAAAGCAAGACAAAAACAAAGTAAAGAGATTGGAAGTGGAGACTCCCCTTGCAGCGTGTCTTGATCTCCCCGGCAACGGCGCCAGAAAACAGTCTTGATGCGCGTAGATGTACACGTCCGTTGGGAACCCCAAGAGGAAGGTGTGATGCGCACAGCAGCAAGTTTTCCCTCAGAAAGAAACCAAGGTTATCGAACCAGTAGGAGCCAAGAAGCACGTGAAGGTTGTTGGTGCAGGAATGTAGTGCGGCGCAACACCAGTGAAACCGGCGCCAACGTGGAACCTGCACAACACAATCAAAGTACTTTGCCCCAACGTAACAGTGAGGTTGTCAATCTCACCGGCTTGCTGAAAACAAAGGATTAGGCGTATCTAGTGGAAGATGGTGTTTGTTTGCAAAGAACAGTAAAAGCAGTAGAATGTATTCAGATGTAAAAGAATGGACCGGGGTCCACAGTTCACTAGAGGTGTCTCTCCAATAAGATAACTAACATGCTGGGTGAACAAATTACAGGGCAATTGAGAAATAAAGATTCAATACATATCAATGATGATTACTATGTGATTTAATCAGGGCATTACGACAAAGTACATAGACCGCTATCCGCATGCATCTATGCCTAAATAATCCACCTTCAGGTTATCATCCGAACCCCTTCCAGTATTAAGTTGTAAACAACAGATAATTGCATTAAGTATGGCGCGTAATGTAATCAACACAAATATCCTTAGACAAAGCATCGATGTTTTATCCCTAGTAGCAACAGCACATCCATAACCTTAGAACCTTCTGTCACTGTCCCAGATTCAATGGAGGCATGAACCCACTATCGAGCATAATTACTCCCTCTTGGAGTTACAAGTATCAACTTGGCCAGAGCCTCTACTAGCAACGGAGAGCATGCAAGAACATAAACAACACATATATGATAGATTGATAATCAACTTAACATAATATTCTATATTCATCGGATCCCGCCAAACACAACATGTAGCATTACAAATAGATGATCTTGATCATGTTAGGCAGCTCACAAGATCTAAACAATGATAGCACAAGCGGAGAAGACAACCATCTAGCTACTGCTATGGACCCATAGTCCAAGGATGAACTACTCACGCATCAATCCGGAGGCGGGCATGATGATGTAGAGCCCCTCCGTTGATGATTCCCCTCTCCGGCAGGGTAGGCGATCTCCTGAATCCCCCGAGATGGGATTACGGCGGCGGCCTCTCGTAATGTTTTCCGTATCGTGGCTCTCGGTACGGGGTTTCGCGACGAAGGCTATTTGTAGGCGGAAGGGTAGGTCGGGGCGACGCGAGGACCCCACACAACAGGCGCGGCCGGGCTTGGGCCGCGCCGCCCGGTGTGTGGCCCTCGTGGCCCACTTCCTTTCCCTTTCGGTCTTCCGGAAGCTTCGTGTGGCCCCTGGGCATTGATTTCGTCCAATTCCGAGAATATTTCCTTACTAGGATTTCTGAAACCAAAAACAGCAGAAAACAGCAACTGGCACTTCGGCATCTTGTTAATAGGTTAGTGCCGGAAAATGTATAATAATGCTGTAAAGTATGTATAAAACATTCAAGTATTGTAATAAAAGTAGCATGGAACATAAGAAATTGTAGATACGTTTGCGACGTATCAGTCCCATTTAGCATCAGTGGTATCACCGTTTGAGAGGCGGCAAGGGATCGAAAGAAAAAGGCAAGTGACCAAATATGAGGTGCCAAAAATAACTCCAAGAAAAGAAAGTTGATAGCTCATAGAGGATGACATGCGGGTCCCATTTAGCTGCAGCGGTCTCAACGTTTCCAAGGCGGCACGGGATCAAAAGAAAAAGGAAGTAGCCAGAAATCAGGGGGTAAAAAAATCCAAGAAAAGAATGAATTTTGGTTCATAGAGGATGACATGCGGGACCCATGATCCTGCATCGTAAACGGCTCGATCGGAGAGCGTTGAACGAGATGGCGCGATCGAGAAAAAAACAATGCTAGAGAGGCTGCCATCTAGGCCCTACATCCCTGGGCGGTGCGGATTTGCATTGACTCGGCCGGCGAACCCGAGAATTCGCGATGCACCACGTCCCGGGCCACCATACGCGACGTTTTGGCCGCTTTCGTCGGGCTAGGTGGCCTCAAAAACGAGAAAAAAAGTTTTGACATGCACCACAGAGGGACCAAAAATCGTCGGCCATGGTGCACCAGCAACCACGGCGCGACTTCAACTTCGTCGGCCATGGCAACTTTTCTTATAGTGATGGCACATTTATAAAATCTTCACCTCTTTGCACCCCTGCAATTGAATTTTCTTAAACCAAACTTGGTCAACCCTTGACACCTCATCCAAGACAAGGTCAAGGTGAACAACTTCTCTGTTGACCATCACTGCTAAAGTTGACTAGGTTGACCAGAAATGAATTGACAAGTGAGGACTTTGAAACAAAGAGAAGATGACCACCAATTTGAATTCTTGCAAACCTTCACCAAAATGGACACCACCACCACCATTCCATCACATTAATGATATGAATGAAGTTCACCAAAAAGAATTTCAAAATTCAAATATTTTTCTCTTGCGGCCATTTCATCAAACACATGGCAGGCAGCATCTTCACTTTGTGTTACATCTCATTACACACTGGATTTTAGCCTAAACCTCTTTTATCTTGTGATGATCACACTCTTCTGCAACCCCTGCATCAAGCCTAGTACCTGATTTGGTCGATTAAAGTGGAAGAATGGCAGCCAAAGCACCATGCCATGCACCATGCCGGCCAACATGCCACTCATCTCTCTGGCTCTCCCCTCTCTCTCTCACCTTGTCACAGAGCACCTCCAACGCACAAGGACACTGACCATGCACGGCCCTGGCTCACCCATGCATGGCATTGGCCAGAACGCGCACGCCGGACTATGGCAGTGCACGCCCACGCGTGCTCACCGCGCTCATGCGCCGCGCCGCGCTCAAGCACCCTCGAGCTCCTCTGCAAAGGCTAGGACTGCGTCGAGCATCGCCTCGCCACCCTCTAGCCCGTAGACAACCTCAAGTGCACACGCCCACGCCGTCACCGCCGTGCTCATCACCTCTCTGCCGCGCACGCCGTGACAGAGACCGCATGCGCCCGAGCCATTCCATCACGCCCTGGACGAGCTAGCTGCACCTCGAGCATCGCCATGACGACGCCTACACATAGCCGTCCTTACCTTGCCCTTTGGCATGCTGGAGACGCTGCGCCATGATCGCTCCTCCACAGCACCCACGGCACCCTCACCCTCCTATAAAAGGAGCACCTCCTCGACCCAATCGCTCACACCATTCTGCTCCCCTCTCACCACTGAGTCTTCCCACACCACTAGCTCATCCAATTGACGCCGGAGCCGCCCCAATTTCAAGATAGGAGCCGCCAGTACCTGGAGCTCGCCGTCGATGATTGAGGCCACCCCACGCCTCGCCGACGGTACCAGGCGCTTCCTCATCCACGCCAACGTCGACCAGCACCAAGCAGAACACCGCGGGAACCTTGGTACGCCCTCCAACCCCCTAGGCTCGCCGTGAGTTCGTCGGGTTCTCGCCGGAGACGACGACGTGAGCCGTTGATCTCCCTTCTGATCCAACGGATCACATCCTCATACCGTTTCGCTGGTTTAATAGTCACTGACGTGGAGCCTACTGTCAGGCGGCCCGTGTGCGAGCACTGGGGCCGGCCCTGTTTAGTCTGTTTAGCCCATGTAGTTTTCCCGCGCGGCCCAAAAATTCAAATTGGATTTAATTCATTTAGCTCAATTTCAATACAGATGCTCAATTCAAATTTAAATAGTTTAAAATCTACTACACCAAATTTAGCAAATTTTATATATTCAGAAAGCTAATGAAATTATCTAAACAATGCCACTGGCCTCATTTCCAAATTCGTAATTAATGTAAATGACAAAAATAACAAGGCAGGGCCTTTTACAACTTCAAATAATTATTAAAAATTATCTACAAATGATTTTGAGTTGATTCCAACTCTCATAAATCACATTTGATATTCTCTAATTGATTATGCAAAAATATGGTATAGTTGTTTTGCATGATCATGAACTAGGCTTAAATAATGGCTATGGAACCATTTCTAATCTATGTAACACATACACCTAACTTATTTAAATAGTATGAGAGCTATTCTCTCAGTTAAATCTTGATCTTAAGTAATTCAATAAGAGGTAATGACCTTAGTCTAATGAACCTCCTATTTTATTACTTAAAGATATTAAATTATTACCATGCTAGAACTAACATGCATGAGGTGTAGCACCTCATTTAAATTTCACTCTCAAATAATAGATATGAAGTGTTGACCTTGGTCAACTAATATTCATACCTTATTATTATTTGAAGAGATTAAATCTTAATAAGATTCAATGAGAGGAAATTATTTCCTCCAACACACTAAAGAACTATATTATTAAATTATAATAAGAGGAAATTATTTTTCTTTAACATAAACAAAGTAAATCACCATGCTAATAAGATGTGATGCTAGCATAGGCTTGTGTGCATCTTTGGTGTGTTTAGCTTAGCACTTAAGTTTGTGTGGTGATTGTATACCTCGTATTCGTGTATAGACGCTAGTAACGAGGAGTATCAAGAGGAGGAAGGCTACTCTCAAGAGGAGGAGGAAAACTTTGATTCCTATCCCAACCAAGGCAAGCTAACACTCTTGCAAGCCACCCTAATGCAAAGCTCTTCATGAGCAAGGCACCCTTACATTTTACTTATGCTTAAATAATCCTATCCTATGTTTTTACCTTGCAAATTATTTTGCTTTATATTTCAAAGCTTATTCTTTGATTCATGATTCACTTGGTCTAGAATAGCACAAGAGTATCAAAGTTAGTCTAAGCAAATAAAGCTAGATAGCACCCCCTCATGACTAGTTGCTATTGCTAAATAAATAAAATGGAATACTCTAGATGGGAACAAGGTGAAATGAAATGACTTTGAAAGAATTTGAAGGTGAATGTGACTTGAATGACTTGGTGAAATTTTGTGAAAACTGATGATTGGGTTCGGATGCGATACCCTTCCAATTATACAAGTACCCCCACAATACCTGATTATGGGTAGGGCGTAACTAGAAACTTATGTGGTTTAGTATGGGTTCCCTCTAAACAAGCATCATAGGGGTTATGCCGAGGCTGCCTCCGTTACAATTGATATGATGTGAATATGAGGTGAATGTACGACCCAAGCCCTGTGCAGTTCCCGGGTTGACAGTTGGTTTTCACCGGGAGGCCAAGCTCATGGGGAGAGGTGCCTATACTAGGTTATTTAAGTGAAAGGTTATGGTTGATGATCCGCGTACTGAGTTACGATTATTCGGGGTTATCCCGACGGATGTAATCAAAAGTTGTGGCACAAGAGTACAACCTCTGCAGAGTGTTAAACCTATTCGAATAGCCGTGTCCACGGTTACGGACGATTGGAAAGGCCATACTGTTCCGTTGTCAGAACTTGTCTTAAAAAGGAATGATGAATTGAATGGTGACTTGAATTCTGAAAACCCAACTGATGTTGTGGGAATGACACCAATGTTCCCACTTGAGTTAGCCTAGCGATTCAAGCATCTTTACTAAATGTTTATGAACTAAACTTGGCTTTATGCAAATAACCCTAGAGCTTAGCGACCTTTAAATTGATAAATGCTTACATTAGTATTAGTTTGCGAGTACTTCAAGTACTCATGGCTGTGTCCCTAGCTATTCCAATGCCAGACTATGAAGAGGAGCAATACTACGAGGATGATGGTCAGCAGGACGTCTACCAGAACTAGGATGCTTCTAACGTCAAGCGTTGGCCTGTGGATAGATAGTTCCACCTACTACGACGCTTCCGCTACTGATTTGTGCTTGTTGATCATGTAGATCAACTATTTGTGTAATATTGGATCATGTGATCTATGGATGTAAGACTCTCCGTGTTGTAATAAATGGTGACTCTATGATATTCAACTATTATGTCTCGCAACAACATTATTCCTGGGATTGCGATGTATGACATATAAATCTTGATGCCTAAAATGTATGCTGCTTCACCAAGGTCTTTCATTGAAAAACACTTATTCAAATAACCTTTAACACTCCTTAGTAGTTCTATATCATTCTCAATCAATAATATGTCATCTACATATAATATCAGGAACGCTACAGAGCTCCCACTCACTTTCTTGTAAATACAGGCCTCACCATGAGTCTGTATAAACCCGAAGTCTTTGATCACCCTATCAAAGCGTCGGTTCCAACTCCGGGATGCTTGCTTCAGTCCATAAATGGAACGCTGAAGTTTGCATACCTTGTCAGCATTTTTAGGATCGACAAAACCTTTGGGTTGTACCATATACAACTCTTCCTCAATATCACCATTAAGGAACGCCGTTTTGACATCCATCTGCCAAATCTCATAATCGAAAAATGCAGCTATTGCTAACAAAATCCTCACAGACTTTAGCTTCGCTACAGGTGAGAAAGTCTCATCATAGTCAACTCCTTGAATTTGTCGGAACCCCTTCGCGACAAGTCGAGCTTTATAGACAGTAATATTACCATCAGCATCTGTTTTTCTCTTGAAGATCCATTTATTCTCGACAGCCTTGCGGCTATCAGGTAAGTCTACCAAAGTCCATACTTGGTTATCATACATGGATCCCATTTCGGATTTCATGGCTTCTTGCCATTTGTTGGAATCTGGGCTCATCATCGCTTCTTCATACGTCGCAGGGTCCTCATCATTGTTGTCCACAATCATGACATTTAGACAGGGATCATACCAATCAGGAGTGGTACGCTCCCTCGTCGATCTGCGAGGTTCAGTAGCTTCCTCGTTCGAAGTTTCATGATCATCATCATTTGCTTCCTCTCCTATCGGTGCAGGCTGCGCAGGAACTTCTTCCGGCACTGCGCTACTCTGATCTATGAGAGAAGGTTCATTAACCTCGTCGAGTTCTACTTTCCTTCCAGTCACTTCTTTAGTGAGAAACTCCTTCTCAAGAAAGGATCTGTTCTTGGCAACAAAGATTTTGCCTTCGGATCTGTGATAGAAAGTGTACCCAATTGTTTCTTTAGGGTATCCTATGAAGACGCATTTCTCCGCTTTGGGTTCTAGCTTGTCAGGTTGTAACTTCTTTACATAAGCTTCGCAACCCCAAACTTTAAGGAACGACAGCTTAGGTTTCTTCCCAAACCATAATTCATACGGTGTCGTTTCAACGGATTTAGATGGTGCCCTATTTAAAGTGAATGCGGCTGTCTCTAATGCATAACCCCAAAACGATAACGGCAAATCAGTAAGAGACATCATAGACCGAACCATGTCTAAGAGAGTTCGATTACGACGTTCGGACACACCATTGCGCTGTGGTGTTCCCGGCGGTGTCAACTGTGAAAGTATTCCGCATTTCTTTAAATGCATGCCAAACTCATAACTCAGATATTCGCCTCCGCGATCAGAACGCAGAAACTTAATCTTCTTGTTACGTTGATTTTCTACTTCACTTTGGAATTCCTTAAACTTCTCGAAAGTCTCGGACTTATGTTTCATAAAGTAAATATACCCATATCTACTCAGATCATCCGTGAAGGTTAGAACATAACGATAACCACCGCGCAATGCTACACTCATTGGTCCGCACACATCGGTATGTATGATTTCCAACAAGTCTGTAGCTCGCTCCATTGTACCAGAAAATGGAGTCTTAGTCATTTTTCCCATTAGACATGCTTCGCATCTATCAAGTGACTCAAAGTCAAGTGACTCAAGAAGTCCATCGGAATGGAGTTTCTTCATGCGCTTCACTCCAATATGACCAAGACGACAATGCCACATATAAGTAGAATTATCATTCAATTTAATTCGCTTAGCATCAATGTTATGAACATGTGTATCACTACTATCGAGATTTAACAAGAATAAACCATTCATCTCAGGTGCATGACCATAAAAGACATTATTCATATAAATAGAACAACCATTATTCTCTGATTTAAACGAATAACCGTCTTGCATTAAACAAGATCCAGATATAATGTTCATGCTCAACGCAGGTACATAATAACAATTATTGTAGGTGTTGGGCCTCCAAGAGCGAAGGTTTGTAGAACAGCAGCAAGTTTCCCTTAAGTGGATTACCCAAGGTTTATCGAACTCAGGGAGGAAGAGGTCAAAGATATCCCTCTCAAGCAACCCTGTAATCACAAAGCAAGAAGTCTCTTGTGTCCCCAACACACCAAATACACTTGTCAGGTGTATAGGTGTACTAGTTCGGCGAAGAGATAGTGAAATACAAGTAATATGGATGTATATGAGTGGTAATAGCAATCTGAATAAAATATGGCAGCGAGTAAACATGCAGCAAAACAGTAAACAAACGGAGATTCGATGCTTGGAAGCAAGGCCTAGGGATCCTGCTTTCACTAGTGGACACTCTCAACAATGATCACATAATAGGACTACTCTACACCCTTTTGTTGGATGATGAACACATTGTGTAGGATTACACGAACCCTCAATGCCGGAGTTAACAAGCTCCACAATGCAATGTTCATATTTAAATAACCTTAGAGTGCAAGATAGATCAACATAATTACACCAAGAACTAACATAGCATGCACACTATCACCATCATGCATATGTAGGAGGAATAATACACATCAATACCATCATAGCAATAATTAACTTCATAATCTAAAAGAGATCATAATCATAGCCTACGCCAAGTACTCACACGGTGCACACACTATCACCTTTACACACATGGAGGAGGAATAGAGTACTTTAATAACATCACTAGAGTAGCACATAGACGATATTCAACTAGATCACATAAAGAGAGAGATGAACCACATAGCTACAGCGGAGCCCTCAGCCCCGGGGGTGAATTACTCCCTCCTCATCATGGAGACAGCGATGGCGGTGAAGATGGCGGTGGAGACGGCGGGGAGATGACTCCGGGGGCAATTCCCCGTCAGGGTGCCGGAACAGAGACTTCTGTCCCCCGAATCTTGATTTCGCGATGGCGGCGGCTCTGGAAGGTTTTCTCGGGTCTCGTCTTCCGTATCGGTGTTTTTAGGTCAGGGACGAATAAATAGGCGAAGAGATGGAGTCGGAGGGGCCACGGGGTGCCCAGACCACAGGGGGGCGCGCCCCCCCCCCCGGGGTGTGGTGTGGGGCCCCCTGGCTCCCCTCTCGTCCCTCTCCGGTGCTCTGGAAGCTTCCGGGAATTATAAGGTCTTCGGTCTTTATTTCGTCCGATTCCGAAAATATTTCTTTACTAGGAAAACAGCAACTGGCCTTTCGGCATCTCGTCAATAGGTTAGTTCCGGAAAACGCATGAATATGACATATAATGTGTATAAAACATGTAGATATCATCAATAAAGTGGCATGGAACATAAGAAATTATCGATACGACGGAGACGTATCAGCATCCCCAAGCTTAGTTCTGCTCGTCCCGAGCAGGTAAAACGATAACAAAGATAATTTCTGAAGTGACATGCCATCATAACCTTGATCATACTATTGTAAAGCACATGAGATAAATGCAGAAATTCGAAGCAATGATGAAGATAATGAGTAAACAAATGAATCATATAACAAAGACTTTTCATGAATAATACTTTCAAGACAAGCATCAATGAGTCTTGCATAAGAGTTAACTCATAAGCAATAAATTCTTAGTAGAAAGCTTTGAAACAACACAAAGGAAGATATAAGTTTCAGCGGTTGCTTTCAACTTTAACATGTATATCTCATGGATAATTGTCAACACAAAGTAATATAACAAGTGCAATAGGTAAACATGTAAGAATCAATGCACACAATTTACACAAGTGTTTGCTTCTAAGATAGAAAGAATAGGTAAACTGACTCAACAATAAAGTAAAAGAATGGTCCTTCAAAGAGGAAAGCATCGATTGCTATATTTGTGCTAGAGCTTTGATTTTGAAAACATATAGAGAGCATAAAAGTAAAGTTTTGAGAGGTGTTTGTTGTTGTCAACGAATGGTAGCGGGCACTCTAACCCCCTTGCCAGACAAACCTTCAAAGAGCGGCTCCCATTTTATTTTATTTTTGGGTGGCACTCCTTCCAACCTTTCTTTCACAAACCATGGCTAACCGAATCCTCGGGTGCCTGCCAACAATCTCATACCATGAAGGAGTGCCTTTTTATTTTAGTTTTATTATGATGACACTCCTCCCCACCTTTGCTTTCTCAAGCCATGGCTAACCGAATCCTTCGGGTGCTGTCCAACAATCACATACCATGGAGGAGTGTCTATTTTTTGTTAATTAATTTGGGACTGGGAATCCCATTGCCAGCTCTTTTTGCAAAATTATTGGATAAGCGGATGAAGCCACTAGTCCATTGGTGAAAGTTGTCCAACAAGATTGAAAGATAAACACCACATACTTCATCATGAGCTATAAAACATTGACACAAATCAGAGGTGATAAATTTTGAATGGTTTAAAGGTAGCACTCAAGCAATTTACTTTGGAATGGCGGAGAAATACCATGTAGTGGGTAGGTATGGTGGACACAAATGGCATGAATATTGGCTCAAGTATTTGGATGCATGAGAAGTATTCCCTCTCGATACAAGGTTTAGGCTAGCAAGGTTATTTGAAGCAAACTCAAGTATAAAATGGTGCAGCAAGACTCACATATAAACATATTGTAAGCATTATAAGACTTTACATTGTCTCCTTGTTGTTCAAACACCTCAACCAGAAAATATCTAGACTTAGAGAGACCAATCATGCAAACCAAATTTTAACAAGCTCTATGTAATTATTCATTAATGGGTACAAGGTACATGATGCAAGAGCTTAAACAAGATCTATATGAGCACAACAATTGCCAAGTATCACATTATTCAAGACATTACACCAATTACTACATGTAGCATTTCCCGTTTCCAACCATATAACAATTAACGAAGCAGTTTCAACCTTCGCCATGAAAATTAAAAGCTAAGAACACATGTGTTCATACGAACCAGCGGAGCGTGTCTCTCTCCCAAACAATCATTTATTCAAACAAAAACAAAAACAAAAACATACAGACGCTCCAAGTAAAGTACATAAGATGTGACCGAATAAAAATATAGTTTCAAGAGAAGGAACCTGATACTTTGTCGATGAAGAAGGGGTGCCTTGGGCATCCCCAAGCTTAGATGCTTGAGTCTTCTTGAAATATGCAGGGATGAACCACCGGGGCATCCCCAAGCTTAGACTTTTCATTCTTCTTGATCGTAGTATATCATCCTCCTCTCTTGACCCTTGAAAACTTCCTTCACACCAAACTTCAAGCAAACTCATTAGAGGGTTAGTGCATAATCAAAAATTCACATGTTCAGAGGTGACACAAACATTCTTTTCACTTCTGGACATTGCATAAAGCTACTGGACATTAATGGATCAAAGAAATAAATCCAACATAGCAAAAGAGGCAATGCGAAATAAAAGGCAGAATCTGTCAAAAACAGAACAGTCCGTAAAGACGAATTTAAAGCTGGCACCAGACTTGCTCAAATGGAAAAACTCAAAACTAATGAAAGTTGCGTACATATCTGAGGATCACGCTCGTAAATTGGCAGATTTTTTCGAATTTTCTACAGAGAACTGTGCCCAGATTCGTGACAGACAGCAATGCTGTTTCTGCGCAGCGATCCCAAATATAACATCAACTTTGACATAGAAACTTTACTTGGCACAAAAACATGATAAGGAGAGGTCGCTACAGTAGTAAACAACTTCCAAGACACAAATATAAAACAAAGTACTGTAGCAAAATAACACATGGGTTATCTCCCAAGAAGTTCTTTCTTTATAGCCATTAAGATGGGCTCAGCAATTTTGGTGATGCACCCGCAAGAAATAGTATTTGAAGCAAAAGAGAGCTTCAAGAGGCAAATTCAAAACACGTTTAAGCCTAACATGCTTCCTATGCAGAAGAATCTTATACACAAATGAATTCATGAAGAGCAAAGTGACAAGCATAAGAGGATAAAACACGAGTAACTTCAAGATTCTCAACATAAAGAGGGGAAACTTAATATTATTAAGATGCATATAAACATATTTCCCTCTCTCATAATAACTTTCAGTAGCATCATTGATGAAATCCACAATATACCCGTCACTTAAAACATTCTTATCATGGTTCATATGCATAGAAGTATCATTAATTTTGGCATAAGAAGAGTTATTCTCATTAATAGTAATTGGAGCAAGATTATTATCAAGAATTTGAACATGGTAAACAAGTTGCATACTAAGGGAATGGTTTTTGGCAAGCCCATCATAATTATGACAAGTTTCATAAGGATAATTGTAGCATGTGTCATATACATCTCTATAGCAATTATCTAAACCAGAATATGTAATATCATCATTTTCACTAAAAGTAGAAGTCTCAAATATAGGATCTTCAAGCACAACATCCCCAAGCTTAGGGCTTTCAATATCATCGTTTAAGGGGACATGAATAATGCTATCATCATTACTTTCATAACCAGTACCAAAGAGATTTCCAATATCAAAGGTAGTGTGCTCATTCAAATCATGATCGCTAATGTATGTAAAGGGCATAGGAAGATCATCGTATTCAGATTCATTATCACAATAATCATTAGGAGCAACATACTTACGGTTACCTAGCGTTATCTCGTTCACGCGGGGATACGCCGTTACCTCTTTCTTTTTATTCTCCTTCTTCTTCTTCTTCTTCTTCGTTCCCTTCTTCTTCTTCCTTCTTCTTCTTCTTCTCTTCCTTCTCCTCATTCCCTTCTTTAGGAGGAAGAGGCTTGAAGGGTGGCTTGTCCGCATAACCTGATTTACTTTTAGAAACAATAGAAGAAACTTGGGAGGATCCCTCCTTTTCATTAATTAGTTGAAAACACACAGCGGTCCTATCATATTTTGGCAAGGTGTCATCTTCTAAAATATTTTGTATGTAAGTATTTGTATGGCTATTATCAATGCAATAAGAAAGACAACCATGCAGGACATCATCAATATCAAGATCGTTAATATTTAACAAAGAAATTTTTCTTGATAACTCTTCACACTTCAAAAATAAGGTAAGTTCATCATGCTGATTAGGAATAATTTCATCATCACAATACAAATTTGCAGCACTCATGGGGTTTGAATTATCATTGGAGGAACATTGAAAATTAAAATGACCAACTCTATGGCAAAGTTCACAAATAAAAGGATAGAGGGCACACACTTTTTCTCCAAGATCATCTAGAGCTCTAGACCACTTTCTAGTTTTTTCATTTCTGTGATGGATACAATATTCATCTTCTATTTGATTAATTCCACAAGGTCTATGTATTCCACAAAAATTAACATGCTTATAGGAAATAGCATTCTTAGGAGTTTGAGCATGCTTATTGCAATCATTAACAACAATGTCATTCTTCATGCAAGCCTCTTTAAAAGGTTCATGATACTTATCAAAATTCTTTTTAGGCAATTCAAAATGAGAAGCAAAGGCTTTATAAAGATTTGCAGCAACTTGAGAGTCAAGACCATAAGTAGCACTCATATTTCGAAATTTATCAGTATTCATAAAAGTTTCAATGCATTCATAATCATAGTTTATACCTGACTCTTTACCTTTGTCGTTCTCCCAATCTTCAGCGTTCTCCTTAATCCGATCAAGAAGGTCCCTTTTAAACTCTTCTTTATTGCTCGTGAATGATCCAGAACAAGTAGTATCCAGCAAGGTCTTATCTTGAAAAGAAAGTCTTGCATAGAAATTATCAATAATGATATTACCTGGAAGCTCATGATTGGGGCATTTGAGCATTAAAGTCTTCAATCTCTCCCATGCTTGGGCAATACTCTCTCCATCATGAGGCCAAAAATTATATATATGGTTTCGATCTTTGTGAATTTCACTTGGAGGATAGAACTTGGAATAAAATAGAGGCACAATATCCTTCCAATCAAGAGAGCGCCCGTCCTTCAATAGTTTATACCAATGCGCCGCTTCACCAGATAGCGATATAACAAATAATTTCTTTCTAACTTCATCCATTGAAATACCTGCACACTTGAATAACCCGCATAATTCATGCAAAAACAGTAAATGATTCCTAGGATGGACAGTTCCATCCCCTTCATAGCGGTTATCCATAACACGTTCAATAATTTCCATAGGTATTTTATACGGAATACTTTCAGCAGGTGGATTTAAAGTATCAGAAGCATCATTAGAGTTATCGCATATGGGAGATAAAGCATCATCAGAGCAAAATATTTCTTCTAAAGCGGAGGAGCAAAAAAGATTATTTTTATGTAAACTAGCTTCCCCAAGCTTAGACTTCTTCATAGCATTAGCAGTAATTGCATTCATACTAATAACATTGCTACTATCATGTAAATAAGGTTCCATAGGTTTTTTAGTTTTCGTATCAAACAATCCATGTCTTAAATCAGGAAATAGAATAAGAAGCTCTTTGTTGTCCATTATGCCTAACTAGTGTAAATAAAAACAAGAAACAAAAAGATGCAATTGCAGAGTCTAAAGGAAATAGCTTCGAGCACACACACAATGGCGCCAGAAAAGTACTGTTACCTGGAACCGAAGTATGAGTTTTTACCTTTCCTCCCCGGCAACGGCGCCAGAAAAGTGCTTGGCGCGTAGTTGACGAGGGAGGAAAAGTGCTTAGTTGCCGGGCTTGCCAATGTGTGAGTGCCGTTTACCTTCCCTCCCCGGCAACGGCGCCAGAAAAGTGCTTGATGTCTACGGGAGCTTCTATTCTTGTAGACAGTGTTGGGCCTCCAAGAGCAGAGGTTTGTAGAACAGCAGCAAGTTTCCCTTAAGTGGATTACCCAAGGTTTATCGAACTCAGGGAGGAAGAGGTCAAAGATATCCCTCTCAAGCAACCCTGTAATCACAAAGCAAGAAGTCTCTTGTGTCCCCAACACACCAAATACACTTGTCAGGTGTATAGGTGTACTAGTTCGGCGAAGAGATAGTGAAATACAAGTAATATGGATGTATATGAGTGGTAATAGCAATCTGAATAAAATATGGCAGCGAGTAAACATGCAGCAAAACAGTAAACAAACGGAGATTCGATGCTTGGAAGCAAGGCCTAGGGATCCTGCTTTCACTAGTGGACACTCTCAACAATGATCACATAATAGGACTACTCTACACCCTTTTGTTGGATGATGAACACATTGTGTAGGATTACACGAACCCTCAATGCCGGAGTTAACAAGCTCCACAATGCAATGTTCATATTTAAATAACCTTAGAGTGCAAGATAGATCAACATAATTACACCAAGAACTAACATAGCATGCACACTATCACCATCATGCATATGTAGGAGGAATAATACACATCAATACCATCATAGCAATAATTAACTTCATAATCTACAAGAGATCATAATCATAGCCTACGCCAAGTACTCACACGGTGCACACACTATCACCTTTACACACATGGAGGAGGAATAGAGTACTTTAATAACATCACTAGAGTAGCACATAGACGATATTCAACTAGATCACATAAAGAGAGAGATGAACCACATAGCTACAGCGGAGCCCTCAGCCCCGGGGGTGAATTACTCCCTCCTCATCATGGAGACAGCGATGGCGGTGAAGATGGCGGTGGAGACGGCGGTGGAGATGACTCCGGGGGCAATTCCCCGTCCCGGGAGAACAGAGACTTCTGTCCCCCGAATCTTGATTTCGCGATGGCGGCGGCTCTGGAAGGTTTTCTCGGGTCTCGTCTTCCGTATCGGTGTTTTTAGGTCAGGGACGAATAAATAGGCGAAGAGATGGAGTCGGAGGGGCCACGGGGTGCCCAGACCACAGGGGGGCGCGCCCCGGCCCGCGCCGGGTGTGGTGTGGGGCCCCCGGCTCCCCTCTCGTCCCTCTCCGGTGCTCTGGAAGCTTCCGGGAATTATAAGGTCTTCGGTCTTTATTTCGTCCGATTCCGAAAATATTTCTTTACTAGGATTTCTGAAACCAAAAACAGCAGAAAAGCAACTGGCCTTTCGGCATCTCGTCAATAGGTTAGTTCCGGAAAACGCATGAATATGACATATAATGTGTATAAAACATGTAGATATCATCAATAAAGTGGCATGGAACATAAGAAATTATCGATACGACGGAGACGTATCAGCAGCACCAAATAACAATTATTGAGGTTTAAAACTAATCCCGAAGGTAGATGTAGAGGGAGCGTGCCGGCGGCGATCACATCGACCTTGGATCCATTTCCAACGCGCATCCTCACCTCGTCCCTCGCCAGGCTTCGCTTATTCCGCAGTTCTTTTCGTTACAAATGTGAGCAACCGAACCAGTATCAAATACCCAGGCACTACTACGAGAACCAGTAAGATAGACATCAATAACATGTATATCAAATATACCTTTCTTCTTGATGAGGCCGCTCTTCAGATCAGCCAAATATTTGGAGCAATTACGCTTCCAGTGCCCCTTCTCCTTGCAGTAATAGCACACAGTATCAGGCTTGGGGCCAGCCTTAGGCTTCTCAGGAGGCGCAGCAACTTTCTTGCCACCCTTCTTGAAGTTGCCCTTGTTAGGCTTGCCCTGCTTCTTGAAACTGGTGGTCTTGTTGACCATCAACACTTGGTGCTCTTTCGTATCTCCACTTCAGCAGATTTCAGCATGGAGAAGAGTTCAGGTAACTCCTTGTTCATGTTCTGCATGTTGTAGTTCATCACGAAGTTCTTGTAACTTGGTGGCAGTGATTGGAGGACACGATGAATACCCAGCTGGTTAGGAATCACTATCCCCAAGTCACTGAGCTTCTTCGCATGCCCGGACATAGCGAGCACGTGCTCACTAACGGAGCTGCCCTCTTCCATCATGCAGCCAAAGAAGTGTTTCGAGGCCTCATAGCTTTCCACGGCCACATGAGTTTCAAAGATAGCTTTGAGCTCATGGATCAGATCATAAGGGTCGTGGTGCTCAAAACGCTTTTGGAGCTCCGCCTCTAGGCTGCACAGGATGGCACACTGAACTTCGGAGTACCGAGTCACCCGAGTCTCGTAAACATTCTTTACGTCCTCAGATACTACAGGAGCAGGTGGGGGACCTAGCGGTGCATCGAGCACATATTGCAGGCTTCCACCAGTGAGGAAAATCCTCACATGACGGAACCAGTCAGTGAAGTTGCTACCATTGCTCTTAAGCTTTTCTTTCTCTAGGAACTGGTTAAAATTGATGGAGGGGGCGCCATGATCTACAACATATTTGCAAAGAGTTTAGACTAAGTTTATGATAAAATGAGTTCAATTTTAATTCTTAAATTAACTAGGTGAACTCCCACTCAAAACAACATCCCTCACATTGTCTTAGTGATTACACGAACCAAATCCACTACACCAAGTCCGATCTTCACGAGAAAAGATGTAGCTTCAAAGGCGAACACTCAAAGTGTTCATCATATCATTCATATGACTCATGCTCTACCTTTCGGTATCCCGTGTTCCGAGACCATGTCTGTACATGCTAGGCTCATCAAGGCAACCTTAGTATCCGCGTGTGCAAATCTGGCTTGCACCCGTTGTATGCACATGTAGAGTCTATCACACCCGATCATCACGAGATGCTTGATGTCTATGGGTACTTCTATTCTTGTAGACAGTGTTGGGCCTCCAAGAGCAGAGGTTTGTAGAACAGCAGCAAGTTTCCCTTAAGTGAATCACCCAAGGTTTATCGAACTCAGGGAGGTAGAGGTCAAAGATAGTCCTCTCAAGCAACCCTGCAATTAAGATACAAGAAGTCTCTTGTGTCCCCAACACACCTAATACACTTGTCAGATGTATAGGTGCACTAGTTCGGCGAAGAGATAGTAAAACACATGTGGTATAGATGGTGGTAATATTGCAGGAAGTAAAGATGCAGTAAAACAGTAAATAAGCGATGTTTGCAGTATTTGGAAACAAGGCCTAGGGATCATACTTTCACTAGTGGACACTCTCAACATTGATCACATAATAAATTAATAACTTCTCCTCACTTGTGCTACATATACTCTTGTTTGATAACAAACACCATTCATTGTGTAGGGCTACAAGAGCTCCCTCAAGCCGGAGTTAACAAGCGCCACAACATACGGCATTCATATTTAAGTAACCTTTAGAGCATAATAGATCTTTGCAATATAGACCGAGTACTAACATAGCATACACACTGTCACCATTACACTATGAAAGGGGAATAGATCACATCAATAACATCACAAGAGTAGCACATAGACTAATAGTGATACAAAGCTCATCATATGGATCTCAATCATGCAAAGCAATTCATGAGATCATTGTATTGAGGTACATGAGAGAGAGATTAACCACATAGCTACCGGTAGAGCCCTCAGCCTCGGGGAGAACTACTCCCTCCTCATCATGGGAGACAGCAACGGCGATGAAGATGGCGGCGGTGTCCATGGAGATGGCTCCGGGCAATTCCCCGTCCCGGCGTGCCGAACAGACTTCGTCCCCGAATTGGAGTTTCGCGATGGCGGCGCCGGAGTCTTTCTGGAGTTTCATCAATTGGTGTCGGGTTTTAGGGTCGCGAGGGACTTTATAGGCGAAGAGGCGGCGTCGGAGGGGCAACGGCGCCCTATAGGCCGGCGCGGCCAGGGGCCTGCCGTGCGGCCTGTGGTGTTGGGGCCCTGGGCCTCCTCTCCGTCTCCCCTTCGGTGTTCTGGTCCGTCTCGGTGAATTAAGATGTTTGGTCTTTGTTTCGTCGAATTCCGAGAATATTGCCCGAACAGCCTTTCTGGAACCAAAAACAGCAGAAAACAGAACTGGCACTTCGGCCTCTTGTTAATAGGTTAGTTCCGGAAAATGCATAAAATCATTATAAAGTGTGAGCAAAACATGTAGGTATTGTCATAAAACTAGCATGGAACATCAGAAATTATAGATACGTTGAGACGTATCAAGCATCCCCAAGCTTAGTTCCTACTCGCCCTCGAGTAGGTAAATGATAACAACAATAATTTCTGAAGTGACATGCTACCAACATAATCTTGATCAACATTATTGTAAAGCATATGAGATGAATGGAGTGATTCAAAGCAATAGATTGCTAACAAAAGATAATGACTAAACAATTGAATCATATAGCAAAGACTTTTCATGAATAGTACTTTCAAGACAAGCATCAATAAGTCTTGCATAAGAGTTAACTCATAAAGCAATAAATTCTTAGTAGAAGGCATTGAAGCAACACAAAGGATGATTAAGTTTCAGCAATTGCTTTCAACTTGTAACATGTATATCTCATGGATAGTTGTCAACATAAAGCAATATAACAAGTGCAATAGGTAAACATGTAAGAATCAATGCACACAGTTAACACAAGTGTTTGCTTCTAAGATAGAAAGAAGTAGGTAAACTGACTCAACATAAAGTAAAAGATAGGCCCTTCGCAGAGGGAAGCATGGATTACTATTTTTGTGCTATAGCTTTTATTTTGAAAACATAGAAACAATTTTGTCAACGGTAGTAATAAATCATATGTGTTATGTATAAGACATCCTATAAGTTGCAAGCCTCATGCATAGAATACCAATAGTGCTCGCACCTTGTCCTAATTAGCTTGGATTAACACGGATTATCATTGCATAACATATGTTTCAACCAAGTGTCACAAAGGGGTACCTCTATGCCGCCTGTACAAAGGTCCAAGGAGATCAATTGCATTTGATTTCTCGTTTTTAATAGATCTCAACTTAGGACATCCATACCGGGACAACATAGACAACAGATAATGGACTCCTCTTTAATGCATAAGCATTCAACAACAGATAATATTCTCATAAGAGATTGAGGATTAGTGTCCAAACTGAAACTTCCACCATGATTCATGGTTTTAGTTAGCGGCCCAATGTTCTTCTCTAACAATATGCATACTCAAACCATTTGATCATGAAAATCGCCCTTACTTCAGACAAGACGAACATGCATAGCATCTCACATGATATCCAACAAAGGTAAAAAGTTGATGGCGTCCCCAGAAACATGGTTACCGCTCAACAAGCAACTTATAAGAAATAAGACACATAACTACATATTCATCACCACAATAGTTTTTAAGCTATTTTACCATGAGCTATATATTGCAAAGACAAAGGAATGAAATTTTAAAGGTAGCACTCAAGTAATTTACTTTGGAATGGTAGAAAAATACCACATAGTAGGTAGGTATGGTGGACACAAATGGCATAGTTTTTGGCTCAAGGATTTGGATGCACGAGAAGAATTCCTCTCAATACAAGGCTTAGGCTAGCAAGGTTGTTTGAAGCAAACACAAGTATGAACCGGTACAGCAAAACTTACACAAGAACATATTGCAAGCATTATAAGACTCTACACTGTCTTCCTTGTTGTTCAAACACTTTACCAGAAAATATCTAGACTTAGAGAGACCAATCATGCAAACCAAATTTTAACAAGCTCTACGGTAGTTCTCCACTAATAGATTAAACTACATGATGCAAGAGCTTAAACATGATCTATGAGAGCTCAAACAATTGCCAAGTTTCAAGTTATTCCAAACCATATGAAGCATTTTCTGATTCCAACCAAATAGCAACAAGTGAAGCGATCAACTTTCGCCCTTGAACATTAAAAGTAAGAATGAAGAACACTAGTGTTCATATGAAAAAGTGGAGCGTGTCTCTCTCCCACACAAGCATGAATTTATTCAGAGAATGAAAATAACAAAACGAAAATAAAAGCACACAGACGCTCCAAGTAAAGTACATAAGATGTGACGGAATAAAAATATAGTTTCACTAGAAGTGACCTGATAAGTGTCGTGAAGAAGGGGATGCCTTGGACATCCCCAAGCTTAGATGCTTGAGTCTTCTTGAAATATGCAGGGATGAACCACGGGGGCATCCCCAAGCTTAGACCTTTCACTCTTCTTGATCATATTGTATCATCCTCTTCTCTTGACCCTTGAAAACTTCCTCCACACCAAACTTAAAGCAAACTCATTAGAGGGTTAGTGCATAATCAAAATTCACATGTTCAGAGGTGACACAATCATTCTTAACACTTTTGGACATTGCACAAAGCTACTGAAAGTTAATGGAACAAAGAAATCCATTCAACATAGCAAAAGAGGCAATGCGAAATAAAAGGCAGAATCTGTCAAAACAGAACAGTCCGTAAAGACGAATTTTAGGCACTTAACTTGCTCAGATGGAAAAACTCAAAACTAATGAAAGTTGCGTACATATCTGAGGATCACGCACGTAAATTGGCAGATTTTTTGATTCTTCTACAGAGAGTTCTACGCAAATTCGTGACAGACAGCAATTCTGTTTCTGCGCAGCAATCCAAATCTAGCATCAACTTTACCATAGAGACTTTACTTGGCACAAAAAACATGATAAGGAGAGGTTGCTACAGTAGTAACAACTTCCAAGACACAACAAAACAGTACCAAAATAAACACATGCGTTATCTCCCAAGAAGTTCTTTCTTTATAGCCATTAAGATGGGCTTAGTAATTTCAAGGATACTCTCGCAAGAATTAAGAGTTGAAGCAAAAGAGAGCATCAAGAAGCAAATCCAAAACACATTTAAGCCTAACCCACTTCCTATGAAAAGGAATCTTGTACACAAATAAATTCATGAAGAACAAAGTGGCAAGCATAGAAAAGCAACACAAGTGCAATTTCAAGATTCTCAACATAAAGAGGGGAAACTTAATATTATTAAGATGCATATAACCATATTTCCCTCTCTCATAATAACTTTCAGTAACATCATTGATGAAATCCACAATATAACCATCACTTAAAACATTCTTATCATGGCTCATATGCATAAAGGTATCATTATCAAGAATTTGAACATGGTAAACAAGTTGCATACTAAGGGAATGGTTTTTGGCAATCCCATCATAACTATGACAAGTTTCATAAGGATAATTATAACTTGTGTCATATCCATCTCTATAACGATTATCTAAACCAGAATATATAATATCATCATTTTCACTAAAAGTAAAGGTCTCAAATATAGGATCTTCAAGCACAACATCCCCAAGCTTAGAGCTTTCAATATCATCGTTTGAGGGAACATGAATAGTGCTAACATCATTACTTTCATAATCGGTACCAAAGAGATTTCCAAAATCAAAGGTAGTGTGCTCTTCCAAATCATGATCACTAATATGGGTAAAGGGCATAGGAAGATCATTGTACTCAGATTCATTATCATAATAATCATTAGGAGCAACATACTTACGGTTACCTATTGTTACCTCATACACGCGGGGATATGCCGTTACCTCTTTCTTTTTATTCCCCCTCTTCTTCTTCTTCTTCTTCTTCTTCTTCTTCTTCTTCTTTTCCTTCTCCTCGTTCCCTTCTTTAGGAGGAAGAGGCTTGAAGGGAGGCTTCTCCACATAACCTGATTTATTTCCAGAAACAATAGAAGAAACTTGGGAGGATTCCTCCTTTTCATTAATAAGTTTGAAACACACAGCGGTCCTATCATATTTTGGCAAAGTGTCATCTTCTAAAATATTTTGTATGTAAGTATTTGTGTGGCAATTATCAATGCAATAAGAAAGACACCCATGCAGGACACTATTAATATCAAGAGCACTCATATCCACCAAAGAAGTTTTTCTCAATAACTCTTCACACCCCAAAAATAAAGTAAGTTCATCATGCTGATTAGGAGTGATTTCATCATCACAATACAAATTTGCAGCACTCATAAGGTTCGAATTATTATTGGAGGAGCATTGAAAATTAAAATGACCCACTCTATGGCAAAGTTCACAAATAAAAGGATAGAGGGCACAAACTTTTTTACCAAGATCATCTAGAGCCCTAGACCACTTTCTAGTTTTTTCATTCCTGTGATGGATACAATATTCTTCTTCAGTTTTATTCTTTTCACAAGGTCTATGAACTCCACAAAAATTAACATGCTTATAGGAAATAGCATTTTCAGAAGTTTGAACATGTTCATTGCAATCATTAACAACAATTTCATTTTCCATGCAAGTGTCTTTAAAAGGTTCATGATACATGTACCAATTTTCTTTAGGAACATTAATATGAGAAGCAAAGGCTCTATAGCAATCGACCATAATTTGAGGATCAAGACCATATTTAGCACTAAGCTCTTGAAAATCAGCAGTTTGAGCGAAAGACTTAATGCAATCATACTCGTAGTTTATACCTGATTCCTTACCTTTGTCATTCTCCCAATCTTCAGTATTGCTTTGAATTCTTTCAAGAAGATCCCATCTAGCTTCAACCTTCTTGCTTGTGAAAGATCCCTCCAAACAGGCATCTAGATAGTCCTTGTGGTGTCCTGAAAGCCTTGCATAAAAATTATTAATAATAACATTACGGGGGAGCTCATGAATGGGACATTTGAGCATTAGTGACTTCAATCTCCCCCACGCTTGGGAAATACTCTCTCCATCACGAGGATAAAAGTTATAAATGTAATTCCTATCAATATGCACTTCATGAGGAGGATAAAATTTAGAATAAAAGAGAGGCACAATATCCTTCCAATCAAGAGAATGCTCATCTTTCAGCAGTTTATACCAATGCGCCGCTTTACCAGACAGCGACATAGAGAATAATTTCTTCCTAACTTCATCCATAGAAATACCTGCACACTTGAATAACCCGCATAATTCATGTAAAAACAGTAAATGATCTCCAGGATGGACAGTTCCATCCCCTTCATAGCGGTTATCCATAACACGTTCAATAATTTTCATAGGTATCTTGAAAGGAATATTTTCAGTAGGTGGATTTAAAATATCACAAGCATCATTAGAGTTATCGCATATGGGAGATAAAATATTATCAGAGCAAATTTTCTCCCCTAAAACTGGGAAGCTACAAAGATCATAAAAACTAGCTTCCCCAAGCTTAGACTTTTCCATAGCATTAGCAGTAATTGAATTCGTACTAATAATATTGCTACTAGCATGCAAATAAGATTCCATAGGTTTTTTAATTTTCGCATCAAACAATTCTAAATCAGGAAAAAGATTAAAAAGCTCACTAAATTTTTTGTTGTTTTCCATTATGCCTAACTAGTGAAAATAAAAACAAGAGACAAAAAGATAAAATTGCAGAATCTAAAGGAGATAGCTTCGAGCACTCACACACCGGCAACAGTGCTAGGAAATAGCTTAGTAGTCGGAGGATGTGAATACCTTTTACCTTACCTCCCCGGCAACGGCGCCAGAAAATAGCTTGATGTCTACGGGTACTTCTATTCTTGTAGACAGTGTTGGGCCTCCAAGAGCATAGGTTTGTAGAACAGCAGCAAGTTTCCCTTAAGTGAATCACCCAAGGTTTATCGAACTCAGGGAGGTAGAGGTCAAAGATAGTCCTCTCAAGCAACCCTGCAATTAAGATACAAGAAGTCTCTTGTGTCCCCATACGTCTCCGACGTATCGATAATTTCTTATGTTCCATGCTACATTATTGATGATATCTACATGTTTTATACACATTATATGTCGTATTTACGCATTTTCCGGCACTAACCTATTAACAAGATGCCGAAGAGCCAGTTGTTGTCTTCTGCTGTTTTTGGTTTCAGAAATCCTAGTAAGGAAATATTCTCGGAATTGGACGAAATCAACGCCCAGGTCCTATTTTTGCACGAAGCTTCCAGAAGACCGAGGGAGAGTCGAAGTGGGGCCACGAGGTGGCGACACACCTGGGCGGCGCGGCCCAGGCCCTGGCCGCGCTGGCCTGTGGTGTGGCCCCCTCGTGTCGCCCTTGACCTACCCTTTCTCCTACTTAAAGCCTCCGTCGCGAAACCCTCGGCCGAGAGCCACGATACGGAAAACATTGCGAGAGGCCGCCGCCGCCAATCCCATCTCGGGGATTCAGGAGATCGCCTCCGGCACCCTGCCGGGAGGGGAATCATCTCCCGGAGGACTCTTCATCGCCATGATCGCCTCCGGAGTGATGAGTGAGTAGTTCACCCCTGGACTATGGGTCCATAGCAGTAGCTAGATGGTCGTCTTCTCCTAATTGTGCTTCATTGTTGGATCTTGTGAGCTGCCTAACATGATCAAGATCATCTATCTATAATACTATATGTTGTGTTTGTCGGGATCCAATGGATAGAGAATACTATGTTATGGTGATTATCAATCTATTACCTATGTGTTGTTTATGATCTTGCATGCTCTCCGTTATTAGTAGAGGCTCTGGCCAAGTTTTTGCTCTTAACTCCAAGAGGGAGTATTTATGCTCGATAGTGGGTTCATGCCTCCATTAAATCTGGGACAGTGACAGAAAGTTCTAAGGTTGTGGATGTGCTGTTGCCACTAGGGATAAAACATTGATGCTATGTATAAGGATGTAGTTGTTGATTACATTACGCACCATACTTAATGCAATTGTCTGTTGCTTGCAACTTAATACTGGAAGGGGTTCGGATGATAACCTGAAGGTGGACTTTTTAGGCATAGATGCATGTTGGATGGCGGTCTATGTACTTTGTCGTAATGCCCTGATTAAATCTCACTATATTTATCATATCATGTATGTGCATTGTTATGCCCTCTCTATTTGTCAATTGCCCGACCGTAATTTGTTCACCCAACATGCTTTTATCTTATGGGAGAGACACCTCTAGTGAACTGTGGACCCCGGTCCTATTCTTTACATCGCATACAATCTACTGCAATTGTTCTTTATTGTTTTCTTCGCAAACAATCATCTTCCACACAATACGGTTAATCCTTTGTTACAGCAAGCCGGTGAGATTGACAACCTCACTGTTTCGTTGGGCAAAGTACTTTGGTTGTGTTGTGCAGGTTCCACGTTGGCGCCGGAATCCCTGGTGTTGCGCCGCATCATATTTCGCCACCATCGACCTTCAACGTGATTCTTGGCTCCTCCTGGTTCGATTAAACCTTGGTTTCTTTCTGAGGGAAAACTTGCCACTGTGCGCATCATACCTTCCTCTTGGGGTTCCCAACGGACGTGTACATCTACGCGCATCAAGCCTGTTTTCTGGCGCCGTTGCCGGGGAGATCAAGACACGCTGCAAGGGAGTCTCCACTTCCCAATCTCTTTACTTTGTTTTTGTCTTGCTTTATTTTATTTACTACTTTGTTTGCTGCACCTAAACAAAACACACAAAAATTAGTTGCTAGTTTTACTTTATTTACTGTCTTGCTCTCTATATCAAAAACACAAAAAAATTAGTTACTTGCATTTACTTTATCTAGTTTGCTTTATTTACTGTTGCTAAAATGAATACCCCTGAAAATACTAAGTTGTGTGACTTCACAAACACAAATAATAATGATTTCCTATGCACACCTATTGCTCCACCTGCTACTACAGCAGAATTCTTTGAAATTAAACCTGCTTTACTGAATCTTGTTATGAGAGAGCAATTTTCTGGTGTTAGTACTGATGATGCTGCTGCCCATCTTAATAATTTTGTTGAACTTTGTGAAATGCAAAAGTATAAGGATATACATGGTGATATTATAAAACTAAAATTGTTTCCTTTCTCATTAAGAGGAAGAGCTAAAGATTGGTTGCTTTCTTTGCCTAAGATGCTTTTATTAGTAAATATTATCCTCCTGCTAAGATTAAATCTTTGAGAAGTAGCATAATGAATTTTAAACAATTTGATAATGAACATGTTGCTCAAGCATGGGAGAGAATGAAGTTGCCTTTTGATTCTATTATTAGAACAATTTATGATGTTGATGCTTCTACTCTTGATGTTACTTGATTTGCACTTTCTGCGCCTAGCTGAAAGGCGTTAAAGAAAAGCACTTCTTGGGAGATAACCCATGTGTTTATTTTACTACAGCAATTTTTGTTTTGTTGAGTCTTCGAAGTTGTTTACTACTGTAGCAACCTCTCCTTATCATGTTTTTGTGCCAAGTAAAGTTTCTATGTTAAAGTTGATGTTATATTTGGGATCGCTGCGCAGAAACAGCATTGCTGTCTGTCACGAATTCTGGCACAAGTCTCTGTAAAAAAATTGAAAAAATCTGCAAATTTACGAGCGTGATCCTCGGATATGTACGCAACTTTCATTAGTTTTGAGTTTTTCCATATGAGCAAGTCTAGTGCCCCTTTCAGGTTCGTCTTTACGGACTGTTCTGTTTTTGACAGATTCTGCCTTTTATTTCGCATTGCCGTATTTGCTATGTTGGATGAATTCCTTTGATCCATTAATGTCCAGTAGCTTTGTGCAATGTCCAGAAGTGTTAAGAATGATTGTGTCACCTCTGAACATGTGAATTTTTAATTGTGCACTAACCCTCTAATGAGTTTGCTTGAAGTTTGGTGTGAAGGAAGTTTTCAAGGGTCAAGAGAGAGTATGATATACTATGATCAAGAGGAGTGAAAGCTCTAAGCTTGGGGATGCCCCCGTGGTTCATCCCTGCATATTTTAAGAAGACTCAAGCGTCTAAGCTTGGGGATGCCCAAGGCATCCCCTTCTTCATCGACAACATCATCAGGTTCCTCCCCTGGAACTATATTTTTATTCAATCACATCTTATGTACTTTGCTTGGAGCGTCGGTTTGTTTTATTTTTGTTTTGTTTGAATAAAATTGATCCTAGCATTCACTGTATGGGAGAGAGACGCGCTCCGCTGTTGCATATGGACAAATATGTCCTTAGGCTTTACTCATAATGTTCAAGGCGAAGGTTGAAATTTCTTCGTTAAATTTTTATATGGTTGGAATCGGGAAATGCTACATGTAGTAATTCTAAAATGTCTTGGATAATGTGATACTTGGCAATTGTTGTGCTCATGTTTAAGCTCTTGCATCATATACTTTGCACCCATTAATGAAGAAATACATAGAGCTTGCTAAAATTTGGTTTGCATATTTGGTCTCTCTAAGGTCTAGATAATTTCTAGTATTGAGTTTTGAACAACAAGGAAGACGGTGTAGAGTCTTATATATATAATGTTTACAATATGTCTTTTATGTGAGTTTTGCTACACCGGTTCATCCTTGAGTTTGCTTCAAATAACCTTGCTAGCCTAAACCTTGTATCGAGAGGGAATACTTCTCATGCATCCAAAATCCTTGAGCCAACCACTATGCCATTCGTGTCCACCATACCTACCTACTACATGGCATTTCTCCGCCATTCCAAAGTAAATTGCTTGAGTTCTACCTTTAAAATTCCATCATTCGCCTTTGCAATATATAGCTCATGGGACAAATAGCCTTAAAAACTATTGTGGTAATGAATATGTAGTTATGTGTCTTAATTCTTATAAGTTGCTTGTTGAGCGGTAACCATGTTTTCTGGGGACGCCATCAACTTTATCTTTGTTGGATATCATGTGAGATGCTATGCATGTTCGTCTTGTCTGAAGTAGTGGATTTCATGATCAAATGGTTTGAGTATGCATATGATTAGAGAAGAACATTGGGCCGCTAACTAAAGCCATGTATCATGGTGGAAGTTTCAGTTTGGACATACAACCTCAATCTCTTATGAGAATATTAACTATTGTTGAATGCTTAAGCATTAAAAAGAGGAGTCCATTATCTGTTGTCTATGTTGTCCCGGTATGGATGTCTAAGTTGAGAATAATAAAAAGCGAGAAATCCAATGCGTGCTTTCTCCTTAGACACTTGTACAGGCGGCATAGAGGTACCCCTTTGTGACACTTGGTTGAAGCATATGTTATGCGATGAGAATCCGTGTTTTCCGAGATAGTAGGACAAGGTGCGAGCACTATTGGTACTCTATGCATGAGACATGCAACTTGTAGGAAGTATTATGCATAGCACATATGAATTATTACTACCGTTGACAAAATTGTTTCATGTTTTCAAAATAAAAAGCTCTAGCACAAATATAGCAATCGATGCTTTCCTCTTTGAAGGACCTTTCTTTTACTTTTATTGTTGAGTCAGTTTACCTATCTCTCTCCACCTTAAGAAGCAAACACTTGTGTGAACTGTGCATTGATTCCTACATACTTGCATATTGCACTTGTTATATTACTTTACATTGACACTATCCATGAGATATACATGTTATAAGTTGAAAGCAACCGCTGAAACTTAATCTTCCTTTGTGTTGCTTCAATACATTTACTTTGATTTATTGCTTTATGAGTTAATTCTTATGCAAGACTTATTGATGCCTGTCTTGAAGTACTATTCATGAACAGTCTTTGCTTTATGATTCATTTGTTTACTCATGTCATTACCATTGTTTTGATCGCTGCATTCATTACATATACTTACAATAGTATGATCAAAGTTATGATGGCATGTCACTCCAGAAATTATCCTTGTTATTGTTTACCTGCTCGGACGAGCAGAACTAAGCTTGGGATGCTGATACTCCGACGTATCGATAATTTCTTATGTTCCATGCTACATTATTGATGATATCTACATGTTTTATACACATTATATGTCGTATTTACGCATTTTCCGGCACTAACCTATTAACAAGATGCCGAAGAGCCAGTTGCTGTTTTGCTTTTTGGTTTCAGAAATCCTAGTAAGGAAATATTCTCGGAATTGGACGAAATCAACGCCCAGGGTCCTATTTTTGCACGAAGCTTCCAGAAGACCGAGGGAGAGTCGAAGTGGGGCCACTAGGTGGCGACACACCAGGGCGGCGCGGCCCAGGCCCTGGCCGCGCCGGCCTGTGGTGTGGCCCCCTCGTGTCGCCCTTTGACCTACCCTTTCGCCTACTTAAAGCCTCCGTCGCGAAACCCTCTGTACCGAGAGCCACGATACGGAAAACATTACTGAGAGGCCGCCGCCGCCAATCCCATCTCGGGGGATTCAGGAGATCGCCTCCGGCACCCTGCAGAGGGGAATCATCTCCGGAGGACTCTTCATCGCCATGATCGCCCCGGAGTGATGAGTGAGTAGTTCACCCCTGGACTATGGGTCCATAGCAGTAGCTAGATGGTCGTCTTCTCCTAATCGTGCTTCATTGTTGGATCTTGTGAGCTGCCTAACATGATCAAGATCATCTATCTGTAATACTATATGTTGTGTTTGTCGGGATCCGATGGATAGAGAATACTATGTTATGGTGATTATCAATCTATTACCTATGTGTTGTTTATGATCTTGCATGCTCTCCGTTATTAGTAGAGGCTCTGGCCAAGTTTTTGCTCTTAACTCCAAAAGGGAGTATTTATGCTCGATAGTGGGTTCATGCCTCCATTAAATCTGGGACAGTGACAGAAAGTTCTAAGGTTGTGGATGTGCTGTTTCCACTAGGGATAAAACATTGATGCTATGTCTAAGGATGTAGTTGTTGATTACATTACGCACCATACTTAATGCAATTGTCTGTTGCTTGCAACTTAATACTGGAAGGGGTTCGGATGATAACCTGAAGGTGGACTTTTTAGGCATAGATGCATGCTGGATGGCGGTCTATGTACTTTGTCGTAATGCCCGATTAAATCTCACTATATTTATCATATCATGTATGTGCATTGTTATGCCCTCTCTATTTGTCAATTGCCCGACTGTAATTTGTTCACCCAACATGCTTTTATCTTATGGAAGAGACACCTCTAGTGAACTGTGGACCCCGGTCCTATTCTTTACATCGCATACAATCTACTGCAATTGTTCTTTACTGTTTTCTTCGCAAACAATCATCTTCCACACAATACGGTTAATCTTTTGTTACAGCAAGGTGAGATTGACAACCTCACTGTTTCGTTGGGGCAAAGTACTTTGGTTGTGTTGTGTAGGTTCCACGTTGGCGCCGAATCCCTGGTGTTGCGCCGCATCATATTTCGCCACCATCGACCTTCAACGTGCTTCTTGGCTCCTCCTGGTTCGATTAAACCTTGGTTTCTTTCTGAGGGAAAACTTGCCACTGTGTGCATCATACCTTCCTCTTGGGGTTCCCAACGGACGTGTACATCTACGCGCATCATGTCCCCAACACACCTAATACACTTGTCGATGTATAGGTGCACTAGTTCGCGAAGAGATAGTAAAACACAGGTGGTATAGATGGTGGTAATATTGCAGGAAGTAAAGATGCAGTAAAACAGTAAATAATGTTTGCAGTATTTGGAAACAAGGCCTAGGGATCATACTTTCACTAGTGGACACTCTCAACATTGATCACATAATAAATTAATAACTTCTCCTCACTTGTGCTACATATACTCTCGTTTGATAACAAACACCATTCATTGTGTAGGGCTACAAGAGCTCCCTCAAGCCGAAGTTAACAAGCGCCACAACAAACGGCATTCATATTTAAGTAACCTTTAGAGAATAATAGATCTTTGCAATATAGACCGAGTACTAACATAGCATACACACTGTCACCATTACACTATGAGAGGGGGAATAGATCACATCAATAACATCACAAGAGTAGCACATAGACTAATAGTGATACAAAGCTCATCATATGGATCTCAATCATGCAAAGCAATTCATGAGATCATTGTATTGAGGTACATGAGAGAGAGATTAACCACATAGCTACCGGTAGAGCCCTCAGCCTCAAGGGAGAACTACTCCCTCCTCATCATGGGAGACAGCAACGACGATGAAGATGGCGGTGGTGTCGATGGAGATGGCTCCGGGGCAATTCCCCATCCCGGCGGCGTGCCGGAACAGAGACTTTTGTCCCCCGAATTGGAGTTTCGTGATGGCGGCGGCGCCCCTGGAGTCTTTCTGGAGTTTCGTCAATTGGTGTCGGGTTTTTAGGTCGTGAGGGACTTTATAGGCGAAGAGGCGGCGTCGGAGGGGCAACAGGCGCCCTCCCCATAGGCCGGCGCCGAGGGCCTGCCCGCGCGGCCCGTGGTGTTGGGGCCCTGGGCCTCCTCTCCGTCCCCTTCGGTGTGCTGGTCCGTCTCGGTGAATTAAGATGTTTGGTCCGAGAATATTGCCCGAACAGCCTTTCTGGAACCAAAAACAGCAGAAAACAGGAACTAGCAATTCGGCATCTTGTTAATAGGTTAGTTCCGGAAAATGCATAAAATCATTATAAAGTGTGATCAAAACATGTAGGTATTGTCATAAAACTAGCATGGAACATCAGAAATTATAGATACGTTGGAGACGTATCAATGCTTCGAAACGACAAGTCTTAGCAACGGTGCATACTAAGGATGAACACTTTATTATCTTGATATTTAGTGAGAGGGATCATCTTATAATGCTACCGTTGCGATCTAAGCAAAATAAGATGCATAAAGGATTAACATCACATGCAATTCATAATGTGTGATATGATATGGCCTTTCTTCTTGTGCTTTTGATCTCCATCTCCAAAGCACGGACATGATCTCCATCATCACCAGCATGGCGTCAAGGTCAGTGGCGCCGCTTCATGGTTGTCCATCACTTATAGCTACTATAAAAACTACTTGAAATAAAGCTATTACATGATGAATAGACACGCAGGTCTTTAACAAAAATTAAAGACAACCATTAGGCTCCTGCCGGTTGCCATAATACAATAATGAACATCTCATACATCAAATATAATCATCATCACATGGCCATATCACATCACCAAACCCTGCAAAAACAAGTTAGACGCCTCTAATTTGGTTTGCATATTTTACGTGGTTTAGGGTTTTCGAGTGAGATCCAATCTACCTACGAACATGAACCACAACGGTGATACTAGTGTTGTCAATAGAAAGTGCAAATTGGAATCTTCACTATGGTGGGAGAGACAGACACCCGCAAAGCCACTTATGCAATACAAGTTGCATGTCAAGCGTGGAGCAAGTCTCATGAGACGCGGTCATGTAAAGTTAGCCCGGGCCGCTTCATCCCACCATCCTGCAATATGCAAAGTACACTAACTAAAAGCAACAAAAGCGTCAACGCCCACATAAACCATTGTGTTCTACTAGTGCATTAGATCTATGCATAGACACGGCTCTAATACCACTGATAGGTTCGTTGCATAGAAATCAAAAATACTAGCATGGAACATCAGAAATTATAGATACGTTGGAGACGTATCAAGCATCCCCAAGCTTAGTTCCTACTCGCCCTCGAGTAGGTAAATGATAACAACAATAATTTCTGAAGTGACATGCTACCAACATAATCTTGATCAACATTATTGTAAAGCATATGAGATGAATGGAGTGATTCAAAGCAATAGATTGCTAACAAAAGATAATGACTAAACAATTGAATCATATAGCAAAGACTTTTCATGAATAGTACTTTCAAGACAAGCATCAATAAGTCTTGCATAAGAGTTAACTCATAAAGCAATAAATTCTTAGTAGAAGGCATTGAAGCAACACAAAGGATGATTAAGTTTCAGCAATTGCTTTCAACTTGTAACATGTATATCTCATGGATAGTTGTCAACATAAAGCAATATAACAAGTGCAATAGGTAAACATGTAAGAATCAATGCACACAGTTAATACAAGTATTTGCTCCTAAGACAGAAAGAAGTAGGTAAACTGACTCAACATAAAGTAAAAGATAGGCCCTTTGCAGAGGGAAGCATGGATTACTATTTTTGTGCTATAGCTTTTATTTTGAAAACATAGAAACAATTTTGTCAACGGTAGTAATAAATCATATGTGTTATGTATAAGACATCCTATAAGTTGCAAGCCTCATGCATAGAATACCAATAGTGCTCGCACCTTGTCCTAATTAGCTTGGATTAACACGGATTATCATTGCATAACATATGTTTCAACCAAGTGTCACAAAGGGGTACCTCTATGCCGCCTGTACAAAGGTCCAAGGAGATCAATTGCATTTGATTTCTTGTTTTTAATAGATCTCAACTTAGGACATCCATACCGGGACAACATAGACAACAGATAATGGACTCCTCTTTAATGCATAAGCATTCAACAACAGATAATATTCTCATAAGAGATTGAGGATTAGTGTCCAAACTGAAACTTCCACCATGATTCATGGTTTTAGTTAGCGGCCCAATGTTCTTCTCTAACAATATGCATACTCAAACCATTTGATCATGAAAATCGCCCTTACTTCAGACAAGACGAACATGCATAGCATATCACATGATATCCAACAAAGGTAAAAAGTTGATGGCGTCCCCAGAAACATGGTTACCGCTCAACAAACAACTTATAAGAAATAAGACACATAACTACATATTCATCACCACAATAGTTTTTAAGCTATTTTACCATGAGCTATATATTGCAAAGACAAAGGAATGAAATTTTAAAGGTAGCACTCAAGTAATTTACTTTGGAATGGTAGAAAAATACCACATAGTAGGTAGGTATGGTGGACACAAATGGCATAGTTTTTGGCTCAAGGATTTGGATGCACGAGAAGAATTCCTCTCAATACAAGGCTTAGGCTAGCAAGGTTGTTTGAAGCAAACACAAGTATGAACCGGTACAGCAAAACTTACACAAGAACATATTGCAAGCATTATAAGACTCTACACTGTCTTCCTTGTTGTTCAAACACTTTACCAGAAAATATCTAGACTTAGAGAGACCAATCATGCAAACCAAATTTTAACAAGCTCTACGGTAGTTCTCCACTAATAGATTAAACTACATGATGCAAGAGCTTAAACATGATCTATGAGAGCTCAAACAATTGCCAAGTTTCAAGTTATTCCAAACCATATGAAGCATTTTCTGATTCCAACCAAATAGCAACAAGTGAAACGATCAACTTTCGCCCTTGAACATTAAAAGTAAGAATGAAGAACACTAGTGTTCATATGAAAAAGCGGAGCGTGTCTCTCTCCCACACAAGCATGAATTTATTCAGAGAATGAAAATAACAAAACGAAAATAAAAGCACACAGACGCTCCAAGTAAAGTACATAAGATGTGACGGAATAAAAATATAGTTTCACTAGAAGTGACCTGATAAGTGGTCGATGAAGAAGGGGATGCCTTGGGCATCCCCAAGCTTAGATGCTTGAGTCTTCTTGAAATATGCAGGGATGAACCACGGGGGCATCCCCAAGCTTAGACCTTTCACTCTTCTTGATCATATTGTATCATCCTCTTCTCTTGACCCTTGAAAACTTCCTCCACACCAAACTTAAAGCAAACTCATTAGAGGGTTAGTGCATAATCAAAATTCACATGTTCAGAGGTGACACAATCATTCTTAACACTTTTGGACATTGCAGAAAGCTACTGAAAGTTAATGTAACAAAGAAATCCATTCAACATAGCAAAAGAGGCAATGCGAAATAAAAGCCAGAATCTGTCAAAAGTCCGTAAAGACGAATTTTACTGAGGCACTTAACTTGCTCAGATGGAAAAACTCAAAACTAATGAAAGTTGAGTACATATCTGAGGATCACGCACGTAAATTGGCAGAATTTTTTGATTCTTCTACAGAGAGTTCTACGCAAATTCGTGACAGACAGCAATTCTGTTTCTGCGCAGCAATCCAAATCTAGCATCAACTTTACCATAGAGACTTTACTTGGCACAAAAAACATGATAAGGAGAGGTTGCTACAGTAGTAACAACTTCCAAGACACAACAAAACAGTACCAAAATAAACACATGCGTTATCTCCCAAGAAGTTCTTTCTTTATAGCCATTAAGATGGGCTTAGTAATTTCAATGATACTCTCGCAAGAATTAAGAGTTGAAGCAAAAGAGAGCATCAAGAAGCAAATCCAAAACACATTTAAGCCTAACCCACTTCCTATGAAAAGGAATCTTGTACACAAATAAATTCATGAAGAACAAAGTGGCAAGCATAGAAAAGCAACACAAGTGCAATTTCAAGATTCTCAACATAAAGAGGGGAAACTTAACATTATTAAGATGCATATAACCATATTTCCCTCTCTCATAATAACTTTCAGCAACATCATTGATGAAATCCACAATATAACCATCACTTAAAACATTCTTATCATGGCTCATATGCATAAAGGTATCATTATCAAGAATTTGAACATGGTAAACAAGTTGCATACTAAGGGAATGGTTTTTGGCAATCCCATCATAACTATGACAAGTTTCATAAGGATAATTATAACTTGTGTCATATCCATCTCTATAACGATTATCTAAACCAGAATATATAATATCATCATTTTCACTAAAAGTAAAGGTCTCAAATATAGGATCTTCAAGCACAACATCCCCAAGCTTAGAGCTTTCAATATCATCGTTTGAGGGAACATGAATAGTGCTAACATCATTACTTTCATAATCGGTACCAAAAAGATTTCCAAAATCAAAGGTAGTGTGCTCTTCCAAATCATGATCACTAATATGGGTAAAGGGCATAGGAAGATCATTGTACTCAGATTCATTATCATAATAATCATTAGGAGCAACATACTTACGGTTACCTATTGTTACCTCATACACGCGGGGATATGCCGTTACCTCTTTCTTTTTATTCCCCCTCTTCTTCTTCTTCTTCTTCTTCTTCTTCTTCTTCTTCTTCTTCTCCTCGTTCCCTTCTTTAGGAGGAAGAGGCTTGAAGGGAGGCTTCTCCACATAACCTGATTTATTTCCAGAAACAATAGAAGAAACTTGGGAGGATTCCTCCTTTTCATTAATAAGTTTGAAACACACAGCGGTCCTATCATATTTTGGCAAAGTGTCATCTTCTAAAATATTTTGTATGTAAGTATTTGTGTGGCAATTATCAATGCAATAAGAAAGACACCCATGCAGGACACTATTAATATCAAGAGCACTCATATCCACCAAAGAAGTTTTTCTCAATAACTCTTCACACCCCAAAAATAAAGTAAGTTCATCATGCTGATTAGGAGTGATTTCATCATCACAATACAAATTTGTAGCACTCATAAGGTTCGAATTATTATTGGAGGAGCATTGAAAATTAAAATGACCCACTCTATGGCAAAGTTCACAAATAAAAGGATAGAGGGCACAAACTTTTTTACCAAGATCATCTAGAGTCCTAGACCACTTTCTAGTTTTTTCATTCCTGTGATGGATACAATATTCTTCTTCAATTTTATTCTTTTCACAAGGTCTATGAACTCCACAAAAATTAACATGCTTATAGGAAATAGCATTTTCAGAAGTTTGAACATGTTCATTGCAATCATTAACAACAATTTCATTTTCCATGCAAGTGTCTTTAAAAGGTTCATGATACATGTACCAATTTTCTTTAGGAACATTAATATGAGAAGCAAAGGCTCTATAGCAATCGACCATAATTTGAGGATCAAGACCATATTTAGCACTAAGCTCTTGAAAATCAGCAGTTTGAGCGAAAGACTTAATGCAATCATACTCGTAGTTTATACCTGATTCCTTACCTTTGTCATTCTCCCAATCTTCAGTATTGCTTTGAATTCTTTCAAGAAGATCCCATCTAGCTTCAACCTTCTTGCTTGTGAAAGATCCCTCCAAACAGGCATCTAGATAGTCCTTGTGGTGTCCTGAAAGCCTTGCATAAAAATTATTAATAATAACATTACGGGGGAGCTCATGAATGGGACATTTGAGCATTAGTGACTTCAATCTCCCCCACGCTTGGGAAATACTCTCTCCATCACGAGGATAAAAGTTATAAATGTAATTCCTATCAATATGCACTTCATGAGGAGGATAAAATTTAGAATAAAAGAGAGGCACAATATCCTTCCAATCAAGAGAATGCCCATCCTTCAGCAGTTTATACCAATGCGCCGCTTTACCAGACATTGACATAGAGAATAATTTCTTCCTAACTTCATCCATAGAAATACCTGCACACTTGAATAACCCGCATAATTCATCTAAAAACAGTAAATGATCTCCAGGATGGACAGTTCCATCCCCTTCATAGCGTTTATCCATAACACGTTCAATAATTTTCATAGGTATCTTGAAAGGAATATTTTCAGTAGGTGGATTTAAAATATCACAAGCATCATTAGAGTTATCGCATATGGGAGATAAAATATTATCAGAGCAAATTTTCTCCCCTAAAACTGGGAAGCTACAAAGATCATAAAAACTAGCTTCCCCAAGCTTAGACTTTTCCATAGCATTAGCAGTAATTGCATTCATACTAATAACATTGCTACTAGCATGCAAATAAGATTCCATAGGTTTTTTAATTTTCGCATCAAACAATTCTAAATCAGGAAAAAGATTAAAAAGCTCACTAAATTTTTTGTTGTTTTCCATTATGCCTAACTAGTGAAAATAAAAACAAGAGACAAAAAGATAAAATTGCAGAATCTAAAGGAGATAGCTTCGAGCACTCACACACCGGCAACAGTGCTAGGAAATAGCTTAGTAGTCGGAGGATGTGAATACCTTTTACCTTACCTCCCGGCAACGGCGCCATAAAATACCTTGATGTCTACGGGTACTTCTATTCTTGTAGACAGTGTTGGGCCTCCAAGAGCATAGGTTTGTAGAACAGCAGCAAGTTTCCCTTAAGTGAATCACCCAAGGTTTATCGAACTCAGGGAGGTAGAGGTCAAAGATAGTCCTCTCAAGCAACCCTGCAATTAAGATACAAGAAGTCTCTTGTGTCTGATACGTCTCCGACGTATCGATAATTTCTTATGTTCCATGCTACATTATTGATGATATCTACATGTTTTATACACATTATATGTCGTATTTACGCATTTTCGGCACTAACCTATTAACAAGATGCCGAAGAGCCAGTTCTGTTGCTGTTTTTGGTTTCAGAAATCCTAGTAAGGAAATATTCTCGGAATTGGACGAAATCAACGCCCAGGGACCTATTTTTGCACGAAGCTTCCAGAAGACCGAGGAGAGTCGAAGTGGGGCCACGAGGTGGCGACACAGGCGGCGGCCCAGGCCGCCGCTGGCCTGTGGTGTGGCCCTCGTGTCGCCCTTTGACCTACCCTTTCGCCTACTTAAAGCCTCCGTCGCAAACCCTCTGTACGAGAGCCACGATACGGAAAACATCGAGAGGCCGCCGCCGCCAATCCCATCTCGGGGGATTCAGGAGATCGCCTCCGGCACCCTGCCAGAGAGGGGAATCATCTCCCGGAGGACTCTTCATCGCCATGATCGCCTCCGGAGTGATGAGTGAGTAGTTCACCCCTGGACTATGGGTCCATAGCAGTAGCTAGATGGTCGTCTTCTCCTAATTGTGCTTCATTGTTGGATCTTGTGAGCTGCCTAACATGATCAAGATCATCTATCTATAATACTATATGTTGTGTTTGTCGGGATCCGATGGATAGAGAATACTATGTTATGGTGATTATCAATCTATTACCTATGTGTTGTTTATGATCTTGCATGCTCTCCGTTATTAGTAGAGGCTCTGGCCAAGTTTTTGCTCTTAACTCCAAGAGGGAGTATTTATGCTCGATAGTGGGTTCATGCCTCCATTAAATCTGGGACAGTGACAGAAAGTTCTAAGGTTGTGGATGTGCTGTTGCCACTAGGGATAAAACATTGATGCTATGTATAAGGATGTAGTTGTTGATTACATTACGCACCATACTTAATGCAATTGTCTGTTGCTTGCAACTTAATACTGGAAGGGGTTCGGATGATAACCTGAAGGTGGACTTTTTAGGCATAGATGCATGCTGGATGGCGGTCTATGTACTTTGTCGTAATGCCCTGATTAAATCTCACTATATTTATCATATCATGTATGTGCATTGTTATGCCCTCTCTATTTGTCAATTGCCCGACTGTAATTTGTTCACCCAACATGCTTTTATCTTATGGGAGAGACACCTCTAGTGAACTGTGGACCCCGGTCCTATTCTTTACATCGCATACAATCTACTGCAATTGTTCTTTATTGTTTTCTTCGCAAACAATCATCTTCCACACAATACGGTTAATCCTTTGTTACAGCAAGCCGGTGAGATTGACAACCTCACTGTTTCGTTGGGGCAAAGTACTTTGGTTGTGTTGTGCAGGTTCCACGTTAGCGCCGGAATCCCTGGTGTTGCGCCGCATCATATTTCGCCACCATCGACCTTCAACGTGATTCTTGGCTCCTCCTGGTTCGATTAAACCTTGGTTTCTTTCTGAGGGAAAACTTGCTGTGCGCATCATACCTTCCTCTTGGGGTTCCCAACGGACGTGTACATCTACGCGCATCAAGCTTGTTTTCTGGCGCCGTTGCGGGGAGATCAAGACACGCTGCAAGGGGAGTCTCCACTTCCCAATCTCTTTACTTTGTTTTTGTCTTGCTTTATTTTATTTACTACTTTGTTTGCTGCACCTAAACAAAACACACAAAAATTAGTTGCTAGTTTTACTTTATTTACTGTCTTGCTCTCTATATCAAAAACACAAAAAAATTAGTTACTTGCATTTACTTTATCTAGTTTGCTTTATTTACTGTTGCTAAAATGAATACCCCTGAAAATACTAAGTTGTGTGACTTCACAAACACAAATAATAATGACTTCCTATGCACACCTATTGCTCCACCTGCTACTACAGCAGAATTCCTTGAAATCAAACCTGCTTTACTGAATCTTGTTATGAGAGAATAATTTTCTGGTGTTAGTACTGATGATGCTGCTGCCCATCTTAATAATTTTGTTGAACTTTGTGAAATGCAAAAGTATAAGGATATACATGGTGATATTATAAAACTAAAATTGTTTCCTTTCTCATTAAGAGGAAGAGCTAAAGATTGGTTGCTTTTATTAGTAAATATTATCCTCCTGCTAAGATTAAATCTTTGAGAAGTAGCATAATGAATTTTAAACAATTTGATAATGAACATGTTGCTCAAGCATGGGAGAGAATGAAGTTGCCTTTTGATTCTATTATTAGAACAATTTATGATGTTGATGCTTCTACTCTTGATGTTACTTGATTTGCACTTTCGCGCCTAGCTGAAAGGCGTTAAAGAAAAGCACTTCTTGGGAGATAACCCATGTGTTTATTTTACTACAGCAATTTTTGTTTTGTTGAGTCTTGGAAGTTGTTTACTACTGTAGCAACCTCTCCTTATCATGTTTTTGTGCCAAGTAAAGTTTCTATGTTAAAGTTGATGTTATATTTGGGATCGCTGCGCAGAAACAGCATTGCTGTCTGTCACGAATTCTGGCACAAGTCTCTGTAAAAAAATTGAAAAAATCTGCAAATTTACGAGCGTGATCCTCAGATATGTACGCAACTTTCATTAGTTTTGAGTTTTTCCATATGAGCAAGTCTAGTGCCCCTTTCAGGTTCGTCTTTACGGACTGTTCTGTTTTTGACAGATTCTGCCTTTTATTTCGCATTGCCGTATTTGCTATGTTGGATGAATTCCTTTGATCCATTAATGTCCAGTAGCTTTGTGCAATGTCCAGAAGTGTTAAGAATGATTGTGTCACCTCTGAACATGTGAATTTTTAATTGTGCACTAACCCTCTAATGAGTTTGCTTGAAGTTTGGTGTGAAGGAAGTTTTCAAGGGTCAAGAGAGGAGTATGATATACTATGATCAAGAGGAGTGAAAGCTCTAAGCTTGGGGATGCCCCGTGGTTCATCCCTGCATATTTTAAGAAGACTCAAGCGTCTAAGCTTGGGGATGCCCAAGGCATCCCCTTCTTCATCGACAACATCATCAGGTTCCTCCCCTGGAACTATATTTTTATTCAATCACATCTTATGTACTTTGCTTGGAGCGTCGGTTTGTTTTATTTTTGTTTTTGTTTGAATAAAATTGATCCTAGCATTCACTTTGTGGGAGAGAGACACGCTCCGCTGTTGCATATGGACAAATATGTCCTTAGGCTTTACTCATAATGTTCAAGGCGAAGGTTGAAATTTCTTCGTTAAATTTTTATATGGTTGGAATTGGAAATGCTACATGTAGTAATTCTAAAATGTCTTGGATAATGTGATACTTGGCAATTGTTGTGCTCATGTTTAAGCTCTTGCATCATATACTTTGCACCCATTAATGAAGAAATACATAGAGCTTGCTAAAATTTGGTTTGCATATTTGGTCTCTCTAAGGTCTAGATAATTTCTAGTATTGAGTTTTGAACAACAAGGAAGACGGTGTAGAGTCTTATAATGTTTACAATATGTCTTTTATGTGAGTTTTGCTACACCGGTTCATCCTTGAGTTTGCTTCAAATAACCTTGCTAGCCTAAACCTTGTATCGAGAGGGAATACTTCTCATGCATCCAAAATCCTTGAGCCAACCACTATGCCATTCGTGTCCACCATACCTACCTACTACATGGCATTTCTCCGCCATTCCAAAGTAAATTGCTTGAGTTCTACCTTTAAAATTCCATCATTCGCCTTTGCAATATATAGCTCATGGGACAAATAGCCTTAAAAACTATTGTGGTAATGAATATGTAGTTATGTGTCTTAATTCTTATAAGTTGCTTGTTGAGCGGTAACCATGTTTTCTGGGGACGCCATCAACTTTATCTTTGTTGGATATCATGTGAGATGCTATGCATGTTCGTCTTGTCTGAAGTAGTGGATTTCATGATCAAATGGTTTGAGTATGCATATGATTAGAGAAGAACATTGGGCCGCTAACTAAAGCCATGTATCATGGTGGAAGTTTCAGTTTGGACATACAACCTCAATCTCTTATGAGAATATTAACTATTGTTGAATGCTTAAGCATTAAAAAGAGGAGTCCATTATTTGTTGTCTATGTTGTCCCGGTATGGATGTCTAAGTTGAGAATAATCAAAAGCGAGAAATCCAATGCGTGCTTTCTCCTTAGACACTTGTACAGGCGGCATAGAGGTACCCCTTTGTGACACTTGGTTGAAGCATATGTTATGCGATGAGAATCCGTGTTTTCCGAGATAGTAGGACAAGGTGCGAGCACTATTGGTACTCTATGCATGAGGCATGCAACTTGTAGGAAGTATTATGCATAGCACATATGAATTATTACTACCGTTGACAAAATTGTTTCATGTTTTCAAAATAAAAGCTCTAGCACAAATATAGCAATCGATGCTTTCCTCTTTGAAGGACCTTTCTTTTACTTTTATTGTTGAGTCAGTTTACCTATCTCTCTCCACCTTAAGAAGCAAACACTTGTGTGAACTGTGCATTGATTCCTACATACTTGCATATTGCACTTGTTATATTACTTTACATTGACACTATCCATGAGATATACATGTTATAAGTTGAAAGCAACCGCTGAAACTTAATCTTCCTTTGTGTTGCTTCAATACATTTACTTTGATTTATTGCTTTATGAGTTAACTCTTATGCAAGACTTATTGATGCTTGTCTTGAAGTACTATTCATGAACAGTCTTTGCTTTATGATTCATTTGTTTACTCATGTCATTACCATTGTTTTGATCGCTGCATTCATTACATATACTTACAATAGTATGATCAAAGTTATGATGGCATGTCACTCCAGAAATTATCCTTGTTATCGTTTACCTGCTCGGGACGAGCAGAACTAAGCTTGGGGATGCTGATACGTCTCCGACGTATCGATAATTTCTTATGTTCCATGCTACATTATTGATGATATCTACATGTTTTATACACATTATATGTCGTATTTACGCATTTTCCGGCACTAACCTATTAACAAGATGCCGAAGAGCCAGTTGCTGTTTTCTGCTGTTTTTGGTTTCAGAAATCCTAGTAAGGAAATATTCTCGGAATTGGACGAAATCAACGCCCAGGGTCCTATTTTTGCACGAAGCTTCCAGAAGACCGAGGGAGAGTCGAAGTGGGGCCACGAGGTGGCGACACACCAGGGCGGCGCGGCCCAGGCCCTGGCCGCGCCGGCCTGTGGTGTGGCCCCCTCGTGTCGCCCTTTGACCTACCCTTTCGCCTACTTAAAGCCTCCGTCGCGAAACCCTCCACCGAGAGCCACGATACGGAAAACATTGCGAGAGGCCGCCGCCGCCAATCCCATCTCGGGGGATTCAGGAGATCGCCTCCGGCACCCTGCCGGAGAGGGAATCATCTCCCGGAGGACTCTTCATCGCCATGATCGCCCCCGGAGTGATGAGTGAGTAGTTCACCCCTGGACTATGGGTCCATAGCAGTAGCTAGATGGTCGTCTTCTCCTAATCGTGCTTCATTGTTGGATCTTGTGAGCTGCCTAACATGATCAAGATCATCTATCTGTAATACTATATGTTGTGTTTGTCGGGATCCGATGGATAGAGAATACTATGTTATGGTGATTATCAATCTATTACCTATGTGTTGTTTATGATCTTGCATGCTCTCCGTTATTAGTAGAGGCTCTGGCCAAGTTTTTGCTCTTAACTCCAAGAGGGAGTATTTATGCTCGATAGTGGGTTCATGCCTCCATTAAATCTGGGACAGTGACAGAAAGTTCTAAGGTTGTGGATGTGCTGTTTCCACTAGGGATAAAACATTGATGCTATGTCTAAGGATGTAGTTGTTGATTACATTACGCACCATACTTAATGCAATTGTCTGTTGCTTGCAACTTAATACTGGAAGGGGTTCGGATGATAACCGAAGGTGGACTTTTTAGGCATAGATGCATGCTGGATGGCGGTCTATGTACTTTGTCGTAATGCCCTGATTAAATCTCACTATATTTATCATATCATGTATGTGCATTGTTATGCCCTCTCTATTTGTCAATTGCCCGACTGTAATTTGTTCACCCAACATGCTTTTATCTTATGGAAGAGACACCTCTAGTGAACTGTGGACCCCGGTCCTATTCTTTACATCGCATACAATCTACTGCAATTGTTCTTTACTGTTTTCTTCGCAAACAATCATCTTCCACACAATATGGTTAATCTTTTGTTACAGCAAGCCGGTGAGATTGACAACCTCACTGTTTTGTTGGGGCAAAGTACTTTGGTTGTGTTGTGTAGGTTCCACGTTGGCGCCCGAATCCCTGGTGTTGCGCCGCATCATATTTCGCCACCATCGACCTTCAACGTGCTTCTTGGCTCCTCCTGGTTCGATTAAACCTTGGTTTCTTTCTGAGGGAAAACTTGCCACTGTGTGCATCATACCTTCCTCTTGGGGTTCCCAACGGACGTGTACATCTACGCGCATCATGTCCCCAACACACCTAATACACTTGTCAGATGTATAGGTGCACTAGTTCGGCGAAGAGATAGTAAAACACAGGTGGTATAGATGGTGGTAATATTGCAGGAAGTAAAGATGCAGTAAAACAGTAAACAAGCGATGTTTGCAGTATTTGGAAACAAGGCCTAGGGATCATACTTTCACTAGTGGACACTCTCAACATTGATCACATAATAAATTAATAACTTCTCCTCACTTGTGCTACATATACTCTTGTTTGATAACAAACACCATTCATTGTGTAGGGCTACAAGAGCTCCCTCAAGCCGAAGTTAACAAGCGCCACAACAAACGGCATTCATATTTAAGTAACCTTTAGAGAATAATAGATCTTTGCAATATAGACCGAGTACTAACATAGCATACACACCGTCACCATTACACTATGAGAGGGGAATAGATCACATCAATAACATCACAAGAGTAGCACATAGACTAATAGTGATACAAAGCTCATCATATGGATCTCAATCATGCAAAGCAATTCATGAGATCATTGTATTGAGGTACATGAGAGAGATTAACCACATAGCTACCGGTAGAGCCCTCAGCCTCGAGGGAGAACTACTCCCTCCTCATCATGGGAGACAACAACGACGATGAAGATGGCGGTGGTGTCGATGGAGATGGCTCCGGGGGCAATTCCCGTCCCGGCGTGCCGGAACAGAGACTTTTGTCCCCCGAATTGGAGTTTCGTGATGGCGGCGGCGCCCCTGGAGTCTTTCTTGAGTTTCGTCAATTGGTGTCGGGTTTTTAGGTCGTGAGGGACTTTATAGGCGAAGAGGCGGCATCGGAGGGGCAACAGGGCGCCCTCCCCATAGGCCGGCGCGGCCAGGGGCCTGCCCGCGCGGCCCTGTGGTGTTGGGGCCCTGGGCCTCCTCTCCGTCTCCCCTTCGGTGTTCTGGTCCGTCTCGGTGAATTAAGATGTCGAATTCCGAGAATATTGCCCGAACAGCCTTTCTGGAACCAAAAACAGCAGAAAACAGGAACTAGCAATTCGGCATCTTGTTAATAGGTTAGTTCCGGAAAATGCATAAAATCATTATAAAGTGTGATCAAAACATGTAGGTATTGTCATAAAACTAGCATGGAACATCAGAAATTATAGATATGTTGGAGACGTGATGCTTCGAAACGACAAGTCTTAGCAACGGTGCATACTAAGGATGAACACTTTATTATCTTGATATTTAGTGAGAGGGATCATCTTATAATGCTACCGTTGCGATCTAAGCAAAATAAGATGCATAAAGGATTAACATCACATGCAATTCATAATGTGTGATATGATATGGCCTTTCTTCTTGTGCTTTTGATCTCCATCTCCAAAGCACGGACATGATCTCCATCATCACCAGCATGGCGTCAAGGTCAGTGGCGCCGCTTCATGGTTGTCCATCACTTATAGCTACTATAAAAACTACTTGAAATAAAGCTATTACATGATGAATAGACACACAGGTCTTTAACAAAAATTAAAGACAACCATTAGGCTCCTGCCGGTTGCCATAATACAATAATGAACATCTCATACATCAAATATAATCATCATCACATGGCCATATCACATCACCAAACCCTGCAAAAACAAGTTAGACGCCTCTAATTTGGTTTGCATATTTTACGTGGTTTAGGGTTTTCGAGTGAGATCCAATCTACCTACGAACATGAACCACAACGGTGATACTAGTGTTGTCAATAGAAAGTGCAAATTGGAATCTTCACTATGGTGGGAGAGACAGACACCCGCAAAGCCACTTATGCAATACAAGTTGCATGTCAAGCGTGGAGCAAGTCTCATGAGACGCGGTCATGTAAAGTTAGCCCGGGCCGCTTCATCCCACCATCCCGCAAGATGCAAAGTACACTAACTAAAAACAACAAAAGCATCAACGCCCACAAAACCATTGTGTTCTACTAGTGCATTAGATCTATGCATAGACACGGCTCTAATACCACTGATAGGTTCGTTGCATAGAAATCAAAAATACTACCGCAAAGACGAATAAATCCAAGATCTAATCTATGGAAAAACCAAGATCTAATCTATGAGATCGGAGCAACGAGATGAATGTGAGACTAACCCTCGAAGATTCCAAAGCCTACGAGATTAGATCTCGTTGTTGGTGTAGACGATCGTCCCGGTGCTGCAATCCGGCAGCACTTCCGTACTCGGTCGCGCGTACGGTGTCGATGAAGCCCTTCCTCTCCCCGTTCCAGCGGGCAGCGGAGGTGTGGTAGATCTCCTCGGAATCCCAGCAGCACGACGGCGTGGTGGTGGTGGTGGAGGAGAAAAGCTGCAGGGCTTCGCCAAGCCGGAACAACAATATGGTGGAGGAGGGGGGCGGCCAGGGTATGGTCAAGGGGAAGTGGCTGACCACCCCCTCCCCTCTTTATATAGGGGGAGGGTCGGTTGGGTGGCCCCCTTTCCCATCTAGGGGGGCGGCGGCCAAGTGGGGGGAAGAGGAAATCTTCCCCCCCAAGTTGATCCCCCCTAGGGTTTTGGGGAAACCCTAGGGGTTTGGCCGGCTGGGCCTTGGGGGGCATGTGCCCCTGGCCCATTAGGCTAGGGAGCATCCCCTCGGCCCATGCTAGGCCTCCTAGGGTCGTGGGCCCACTGGTGGGACCCCGGAACCTTCTAGAACCTTCCCGGTCTTCCACCGAAAAAATCCCGAACTTTTCCGAAACCTAGAAATCAACTTCCCTTATATGAATCTTATTCTCCGGACCATTCCGGATCTCCTCGTGATGTCCTGGATCCCATCCGAGACTCCGAACAAACTTTGTCTCCATACCATATTCCAAATCTACTTATGCGACATCGAACCTTAAGTGCGTCACCCTACGGTTCGTGAACTATGCAGACATGGTCGAGACTCCTCTCCGAGCAATAACCATTAGCGGGATCTGGAGATCCATAATGGCTACCACATATTCAACGATAAATTAGTGATCGATTGAACTATTTACATATGATACCGATTCCCTTTGTCACGCGATACTTTACTTGTCCGAGGTTCGATCATCGGTATCTCCATACCTTGTTCAACCTCGTTACCGACAAGTACTCTTTACTCGTACCGTGGTATGTCATCTCTTGTGATCCAATCACATGCTTGCAAGCTAATCAGACGACATTCCACCGAGAGGGCCCAGAGTATATCTATCCGTCATCGGGATGGACAAATCCCACTATCGATCCATATGCCTCAACTCACACTTTCCGAATACTTAATCCCATCTTTATAACCACCCATTTACACAATGGCGTTTGATGTAATCAAAGTACCCTTCCGGTGTAAGTGATTTACATGATCTCATGGTCGAAGGACTTAGGCAACTATGTATCGAAAGCTTATAGCAAATTGAACTTAATGACTTGATCTTATGCTACGCTTATTTGGGTGTGTGTCCATTATATCATTCAATTAATGACATAACCTTGTTATTAATAACATCCAATGTTCATGATCACGAAACCATGATCATCCATTAATCAACAAGCTAGTTATACAAGAGGCTTACTAGGGACTCCTTGTTGTTTACATAACACACATGTATCAATGTTTCGGTTAATACAATTATAGCATGGTATGCAAACATTTATCATAAACACAAAGATATTATAATAACCACTTTATTATTGCCTCCTGGGCATATCTCCAACAGATTCATATATGGGAAGTCATTTTCCGGGGTTCGGAAAAAGTCCGGTGTTTTGACCGGAGCTTCTAGAAGGTTTTGGAAGGACCGGAATAGTCCGGAATATTATGGAAGGTTCCGGAAGTGTCCGGGACGACCCGGGCTGTCTAAGGAAGTCCGGAGGGTTCCATAATAGGTGCAACCACGTTGCCTTAAGGGAAAAGGAGTCTTTCCTTAATGCAATTTCGGAATTGGCAAAAGAGTCCGAGTAGGAGTAGGTTTTTGGAACCGGAAACCTGTCGGAACTCAGTCAAACTTGGGGGCAGGTTTATGGACGACCCAAGGGGCTTGGCCACCTATTTAAAGGGACCAAGGGGCACCCCAAGGGCACCTCAAGTCGCAGCCCTAGCTCCCCAAGTCGCAGCACCACCCTGCGCCCAAACCCTAGCTACTCCCTCCTCCTCCTTCTTCTCCCGCAGCGCTTGCGGCGAAGCCCTGCTGGAGATCTCCACCACCACCACCATCACCACGTTGTCGTGCTGGCGGGATTCCGAGGAGGATCTACTATATCCGCTGCCCGCTGGAATAGGGAGAAGGACGTCGTCATCAACACCTTACGTGTGACCGAGTGCGGAGGTGCTGCCGGATTGTGGCACCGTCAAGATCTTCTACGCGCTTTTGAAAGCGGCAAGTGATCGTCTACATCCACCACGAGATTTATCTCTATAACGCTTAGCGATCTTCGAGGGTATGTTGATCTTCACCTCGTTGCTACAATCTACTAGATTAGATCTTGGCTTGTTATTTATTCTTGCGGTAGGAAATTTTTTGTTTTTTCTATGCTTCAAATCCCAACACCTATAACCTAGTCCCACTTCTACTGTTAGTGCTTTAGCTCGTTTGCTTAAACTCACTACGCTACAAATGCTTACCAGTGACATGGCATGTTTTCCGCACGGCTGACGGTAGAGACGGACGTCACGAGTATGCAACCGCTGGTAATTGTTACCAAAGACGGGCATTTATAACATCGGGGGTACGATGCAACATTCACGGCAAACACGATTTTCAACCATCACCCATTTTGCACTGTTCAAACACTAGGTCGATTCAACGATTACTAGGCCGATTAATCGCTACTAAGGGCATGACTGTGTCGATTACCATTAATCGCATGTGTTAATCCTTTAGCCCGATTAATCAGTCCGAAAGTCCGATTACTAGGTATGTTCCCGATTAACTACTACACTTGGTCAAAAAAGTTACAATATTTTCAATGCATATCGCTAATACAGGCGCTACCCCTCCCCAATAAAGTAGGTTTTGCGAAGCTCCCGCTTGATTGCAGCCTCCAGTAGCTTCATTTCCACTGTTGCCAAATAGTTTCTTGCCCTCCCAGACCAGTTACTCATAGTTGCCCAGACCTCAGATACAGGAGCTCGATCACCATGAGGAGCTCGTCCAGGAACTGGAGGACGCCTTCAATAGGTTAGGTGGTTGAGGTGTAAGAGGGGTCGTACCCTAGGTAGGTGGTGGGAGAATATAAACTTCAGAGGTGAGAGGAGAAGAAGTGGAAGGAAGGAACGCGGCTTCGGCTAGTGGATCCTGATTCGCTCCTGACCTTAAAGATTAGGTCATGGAGGAGAAGCGTACAAGTTTTTCTAGGATTTTAGGCTTTAGAGAAGTAGGGAGAGACATATAGAGGCTCATATACTATTATTTTTCTTATATAAATTGTTTTAAGTGCTAATTTGTGTAGGTTGCACCGATTAATAGCCGACCTATTAAATCAGTTAATCGTCTGAATTCCGATTAATCGCTACTCCGAAGCTGACCAAGCAGTTAACGATTACCGATTTCCTTAACATTGCCATTTTGAGAATTTTATAACACTGAAAAAATATTAGGGGATACTGGCAAGAACACTCCTAACTAGCTCTAATTTTGTAGCATAGCTATGAAGTTTTCCTCTCCAACCAGCAGCCTTAAAAAAAATTAATTATGGGCTGCAAGTCCTCTTTTCTCAGTTTCTTGTGGTGTAATGGGACACTTAGGTATTTGAAAGGAAACACCCCTAACCTACAACTCAAGGTTTGAGAGACCACCTGTGCCTCATCCGCTTCAACCCTAATGGGAATGAGATCACATTTGTGGAAATTAATTCTCATCCCAGACATTTTTTAAAAGCAAGATAGTGTCCATTTTAATTTTTTTTTTGCAGAGGATAAGTCATTTTTGAAAAATAGCAAAGTATCGTCAGCATATTGCATGCTAACAACACCAGTATTATTTAAGCCCTCCATCAAGCCAGTAATCTGATTGTTTGCAGCAGCTCTCATGCGCATTATTGTAAAAACATCAGACATGAAGTTAAAAAGGATGTGGGAGGCAGGATCTCCCTGTCTCACTCCCCTCTCTATCAAGAAAAACTCACTATTTTCATCATTTAGTCTAACCCCCACAGAGCCTTTATCTAGAATAGTCCTCAAAATGCCATATGGAGCTAAAGCCCCTTTTCCTTAACATTTCAAACAAAAATACTCTATTTACTCTGTCATATGCTTTTTCATAATCAAGCTTGAATATAAACCAAGATTGTTCACTATGTGCCACATCATGAATAATTTCATGTGCACACACAACACTCTCTAATATGTACCTACCTTTAATAAAAGTTGTCTGGTTATGAGAGATCAGAGCCTCACTAACCACACATAGCCTATTGGTTGTATATTTTGAAAAAATTAAAACAACAATTAGTCAAAGCAATAGTCATGAACTTCTGTTAGTTACAACATCATCCTCTTTTGGGATCAAGGTCAATAGTGAAAAATTCAACCGAAAAAAATCCAACTCTCCTTTATTCCAGTTATGAACCATTACCATTAAATCATCTTTGATCAAATCCCAAAAGTGTTGGTAAAAAAGAAAAGGAAAACCATCAGGACCAGGGGCTCCTTCAGCATAAGAGCCAAAGACAGCCTCCCTGACATCATGTTCAGAGAAATCTGTGTCCAACATGTTTTTATGCTCAGCCGTAGCCATCTCATATTCATGCCAAAAATCATCTACTAAATCAATGTCTAGTCGAGATTGATGGTTGTGAAATACACCATATTTTCTCGCATTTAAACCCCTAGCTATGTCAAGAATTGACTAAGTTTACCTCTCAACTTTCCACCAATGCCTAATTAATGCAAATATGTGCAATCTCTTCTATTTTTGGATGTTGTGCAGGATATTACGTCATAATGGAAAATGGACCTGCAATTACTGAAGAAAATCGCGTCAGGAGCATGGCAAAGTTGACTACGCTCGGAAAGGCGGTTCCAGGGGCTTTAACGGGCATCAGTACGGGCAAGCCCCTCCCGTACCATCCGCCCGTAACGTGTGCCGCTGCATTCCAGAGGTCAAACACTATAAAAGTCGTGAAGGGACCGATGCTGAAAGGAGAGCCATTCGTCCCCAAACAGAGCCGCCATCCACTAGATCCATTTGCAACACATCGAAGGAGATCCATCCCCATAGTTCATCCATTCCATCCTCCATCTCCTCCATTGCCATAGTCATCACCATTGTAATAGAGATATCCTTGAGAATTGGCGACGATCGTAAGAATATTATGATTTCAATCTAAGTATTTTGCACAATGATTTCTATCTTTGATCTTGATCTTGATATTATGTGTGAATAGTCCTCAGGGGGTGTCGGTTGGGGTGAATCCTCGCATCAACTATCGCATCTAATCTTATGTTATGTGTAAGGATTGAATAGGAGTTTTGCGATCTTGTATCCTTGTCTCTTTGCCTCATCTTCGATGATCTGTAGGTACCCATGTCATTAGAGAGGATCAAGGGAAGATGTGGGATGAGTGGAGAACGGTGTGCTATCGCGAAACCTCAGTGACAGAAAGGGGAAAGTACCGGTACATGTTTAGTGATTCATTCGGGATCATAGCACAATCATCTAGCTTAAGGCTTTGGTCTGTATTTACTTAATAACTGTTGTTGCTTGCGGCTGTGAGGACAATGGTTGGACCATTAGGCTCTTGTCACCTCTGGCTTTAGGGGCAAGGGTATTTACGGATGTGCTACCCACAAATCTCTTATCTATATTTTATTTGTTACACATATGAGCTTTATTTATATATGTATGCATAGCTGCATGTGAAACCTTAACCCTGGACTATTTCCTTCATTGAACACAACCTTAAAAGTCAACTAGAAAGGTCTGGTAAACTGATGATAAAATATAGTAGCAAAGTCTTGTAGATGTTTCCTTCATACACCACTTAGCAGTGCTTTCCAAGGTTCGATTAAACCTAGGTCTTCTAGGGGAAAATCTTACCATACTACAATCCGTAATCCGGATCGAAGGTATCAACCCTTTTGCTGGCGCCGTTGCTGGGGAAGCTATTTCGCTATTCCGGTAAGGTTACTAGAGACCTTGTTAGTTATCTTAATTTTAGTTTTAAGATTTTATTTACTGTTATTAGTTTATTGTTTTACTTATACTTGTGATACGTCTCAAACGTATCTATAATTTCTTATGTTCCATGCTACTTTTATTACAATACTTGAGTGTTTTACACATACTTTACAGCATTATTATACATTTTCCGGCACTAACCTATTAACAAGATGCCGAAGTGCCGGTTGCTGTTTTCTGCTGTTTTTGGTTTCAGAAATCCTAGTAAGGAAATATTCTCGGAATTGGACGAAATCAACGCCCGGGGGCCTATTTTTACACGAAGCTTCCGAAGACCGAGGAGGTACGAAGTGGGGCCACGAGGCGCCGACACGCTAGGGCGGCGCGGCCCGGCCCCCGCCGCGCGGCCCTGGTGTGGGGCCCTCGTGCCGCCACTTGACCTACCCTTCCGCCTACAAATAGCCTTCGTCGCGAAACCCCTGTACCGAGAGCCACGATACGGAAAACATTGCGAGAGGCCGCCGCCGCCAATCCCATCTCGGGGGATTCAGGATCGCCTCCGGCACCCTGCCGGAGGGGAATCATCACCGGAGGGGCTCTACATCATCATGCCCGCCTCCGGATTGATGCGTGAGTAGTTCATCCTTGGACTATGGGTCCATAGCGTAGCTAGATGGTTGTCTTCTCCGCTTGTGCTTTCATTGTTATAGATCTTGTGAGCTGCCTATCATGATCAAGATCATCTATTTGTAATGCTACATGTTGTGTTTGGCGAGATCCGATGAATATATATGTTAAGTTGATTATCAATCTATCATATATGTGTTGTTTATGTTCTTGCATGCTCTCCGTTGCTAGTAGAGGCTCTGGCCAAGTTGATACTTGTAACTCCAAGAGGGAGTAATTATGCTCGATAGTGGGTTCATGCCTCCATTGAATCTGGGACAGTGACAGAAAGTTCTAAGGTTGTGGATGTGCTGTTGCTACTAGGGATAAAACATTGATGCTTTGTCTAAGGATATTTGTGTTGATTACATTACGCACCATACTTAATGCAATTATCTGTTGTTTACAACTTAATACCGGAAGGGGTTCGGATGATAACCTGAAGGTGGATTATTTAGGCATAGATGCATGCTGGATAGCGGTCTATGTACTTTGTCGTAATGCCCTGATTAAATCACATAGTAATCATCGTTGATATGTATTGAATCTTTATTTGTCAATTGCTCGCCTGTAATTTGTTCACCCAGCATGTTAGTTATCTTATTGGAGAGACACCACTAGTGAACTGTGGACCCCAGTCCATTCTTTTACATCTGAATACATTCTACTGCTTTTACTGTTCTTTGCAAACAAACACCATCTTCCACTCGATACACTTAATCCTTTGTTTTCAGCAAGCCGGTGAGATTGACAACCTCACTGTTACGTTGGGGCAAAGTACTTTGATTGTGTTGTGCAGGTTCCACGTTGGCGCCGGTTTCACCGGTGTTGCGCCGCACTACATTCCTCCACCAACAACCTTCACGTGCTTCTTGGCTCCTACTGGTTCGATAACCTTGGTTTCTTTCTGAGGGAAAACTTGCCACTGTGCGCATCATACCTTCCTCTTGGTGTTCCCAACGGACGTGTACATCTACGCGCATCAAGACTGCTGCGCCGTTGCCGGGAGATCAAGACACGCTGCAAGGGGAGTCTCCACTTCCAATCTCTTTACTTTGTTTTTGTCTTGCTTTATTTTATTTACTACTTTGTTTGCTGCACTTAAACAAAACACAAAAAAATTAGTTGCTAGCTTTACTTTATTTACTGTCTTGTTCTCTATATCAAAAACACAAAAAAATTAGTTACTTGTCTTTACTTTATTTGCTTAGTTACTTTTACTACTGCTATAATGGGTACTCCTGAAAATACTAAGTTGTGAGACTTCACTAGCACAAATAATAATGATTTTATATGTACTCCTATTGCTCCACCTGCTACTACAGCAGAATTCTATGAAATTAAACCTGCTTTACTGAATCTTGTTATGAGAGAGCAATTTTCTGGTGTTAGTACTGATGATGCTGCTGCCCATCTTAATGTTTTTGTTGAACTTTGTGAAATGCAAAAGTATAAGGATATAGATGGTGATATTATAAAACTAAAATTGTTTCCTTTCTCATTAAGAGGAAGAGCTAAAGATTGGTTGCTATCTTTGCCTAAAAATAGTATTGATTCATGGACTAAGTGTAAAGATGCTTTTATTAGTAAATATTATCCTCCTGCTAAGATTATATCTTTGAGAAGTAGCATAATGAATTTTAAACAATTTGATAATGAACATGTTGCTCAAGCATGGGAGAGAATGAAATCTTTGGTAAAGAATTGCCCAACCCATGGACTGACTACTTGGATGATCATCCAAACCTTTTATGCAGGATTGAATTTTTCCTCGAGGAACCTATTGGATTCAGCTGCTGGAGGTACTTTTATGTCCATCACCCTGGGCGCCGCGACTAAATTACTTGATGATATGATGATCAATTACTCTGAATGGCACACTGAAAGAACTCCTCAAGGTAAGAAGGTAAATTCTGTTGAAGAAACCTCTTCTTTGGGTGATAAGATTGATGCTATTATGTCTATGCTTGCAAATGGTAGATCTCATATTGATCCTAATAATGTTCCTTTAGCTTCATTGGTTGCTCAAGAAGAAAATGTTGATGTGAATTTCATTAAGAGCAATAATTTCAACAACAATGCTTATAGGAATAATTATGGTAACAACAACTTTAGGCCATATCCTTCTAATAATGGTAGTGGTTATGGTAATTCTTACAATAATAATAAGAGTGTACCCTCTGGTCTTGAAGTGATGCTTAAAGAATTTATTAATACACAAACTGCTTTCAATAAAACTGTTGAAGAAAAGCTTGGTAAAATTGATATTCTTGCTTCTAAGGTTGATAGTCTTGCTCTTGATGTTGATCTTTTAAAATTGAAAGTTATGCCTGAGAAAGTTGAAGATGCTAGGTTTGCTAAAACAAATACCATCCAAGTTAGAATTAATGATAATATTAGAATGTTGGCTGAATTGCATGCTAGGTGGGATAGAGAAGAAAAAGAAAAACTTGCTAAAGAAAATAATGTAGCTAAAGTATGGACTATTACCACCACTAGTAATGTTGATTCTTCACATGTTGCTGCACCTCCTACTAGCAATGGTAAAATAATTGGTGTTGGCAATGTTTCTACTCCTAGTGCAAAGCGCACAAAATTGCCTGAAACTGCTATTTGTGATAAAACTGCTGAAATTTTTCAAAATATTGGTGACAATGATTCCATTGCTGTAGAACATAATGGTTTAGATTTTGATGATTGTCATATTACTGAAGTTATAAAGTTCTTACAAAAACTTGCTAGAAGTCCCAATGCTAGTGCTATAAATTTAGCCTTTACAAAACACATTATAAATGCTCTCATTAAAGCTAGGGAAGAGAAATTGAAACTTGAAGCTTCTATTCCTAGGAAGTTAGAAGATGGTTGGGAGCCCATCATTAAAATGAAATTCAATGACTTTGAGTGTAATGCTTTATGTGATCTTGGTGCAAGTATTTCTGTTATGCCTAAAAAGATTTATGATATGCTTGACTTGCCACCATTGAAGAATTGTTATTTGGATGTTAATCTTGCTGATAATGTTAAAAAGAAACCTTTGGGGAGGATTGATAATGTGCGCATTACGGTTAACAATAACCTTGTCCCCGTTGATTTTGTTGTCTTGGATATCGAATGCAATGCATCTTGTCCTATTGTGTTGGGAAGACCTTTTCTTCGAACCGTTGGTGCTGTTATTGATATGAGAGAAGGTAATATTAAATATCAATTTCCTCTCAAGAAAGGTATGGAACACTTCCCTAGAAAGAGAATGAAGTTGCCTTTTGATTCTATTATTAGAACAAGCTATGATGTTGATGCTTCTTCTCTTGATGTTACTTGATTTGCACTTTCTGCGCCTAGCTGAAAGGCGTTAAAGAAAAGCACTTCTTGGAGATAACCCATGTTTCATTTTATTTACTGAGTCTTGGAAGTTGTTTACTACTGTAGCAACCTCTCCTTATCATGTTTTTGTTCCAAGTAAAGTTTCTATGCTAAAGTTGATGTTATATTTGGGATCGCTGCGCAGAAACAGCATTGTCTGTCACGAATTCTCGCATAAGTCTCTGTAAAAAAATCGAAAAAATCTGCAAATTTACGAGCGTGATCCTCAGATATGTACGCAACTTTCATTAGTTTTGAGTTTTTCCATTTGATCAAGTTAAGTGCCCCTTCCAGATGCATCTTTACGGACTGTTCTGTTTTTGACAGATTCTGTCTTTTATTTCGCATTGCCGCTTTTGCTATGTTGAATGAGTTTCTTTGTTCCATTAACTTTCAGAAGCTTTGTGCAATGTCCAGAAGTGTTAAGAATGATTGTGTCACCTCTGAATATGTGAATTTGTGGTTATGCACTAACCCTCTAATGAGTTTGCTTGGAGTTTGTGTGAAGGAAGTTTTCAAGGGTCAAGAGAAGAGGATGATATACTATGATCAAGAAGAGTGAAAGGTCTAAGCTTGGGGATGCCCCGGTGGTTCATCCCTGCATATTTTAGGAAGACTCAAGCATCTAAGCTTGGGTATTCCCAAGGCATCCCCTTCTTCATCGATAACATTATCAGGTCACTTCTAGTGAAACTATATTTTTATTCCGTCACATTTTTATGTTCTTTACTTGGAGCGTCAGTTTTCTTTTATTTTTGTTTTGTTTTGAATAAAGTTGGATCCCTCCATTCTTATATTGGAGATATTACGCTCCGCTTTTTCATATGGAACAATTGTGTTCTTAATTGTGCTTTAATGTTCATGGCGAAAGCTAATTGCTTCGTTAAATTGCTATTTGGTTGGAATTGGAAAATGCTGCATATGGTTTGGCAATTTGGAAATTGTTTGAGCTCTCATAGATCATGTTTAAGCTCTTGCATCATGTAGTTTAATCTATTAATGAAGAACTACCGTAGAGCTTGTTTAATTTGGTTTGCATGATTGTTCTCTCTAAGTCTAGATATTTTCGGGTAAAGTGTTTGAACAACAAGGAAGACAGTGTAGAGCCTTATAATGCTTGCAATATGTTCTTGTGTGAGTTTTGCTGTACCTGTTCATACTTGTGTTTGCTTCAAACAACCTTGCTAGCCCAAACCTTGTACTGAGAGGAAATGCTTCTCGTGCATCCAAACACCTTGAGCGAAATCCATGCCATTTGTGTCCACCATATCTACCTATTATGTGGTATTTTTCTGCCATTCCAAAGTAAATTACTTGAGTGCTACCTTTAAAATTTCATTCCTCTACCTTTACAATATATAGCTCATGGGACAAATAGCTTAAAAACTATTGTGGTGATGAATATGTAGTTATGTGTCTTAATTCTTATAAGTTGCTTGTTGAGCGGTAACCATGTTTTCTAGGGACGCCATCAACTTTATCTTTGTTGGATATCATGTGAGATGCTATGCATGTTCATCTTGTCCGAAGTAAGTGGACTTCATGATCAAATGGTTTGAGTATGCATATGTTAGAGAAGAACATTGGGCCGCTAACTAAAGCCATGTATCATGGTGGAAGTTTCAGTTTGGACATACAACCTCAATCTCTTATGAGAATATTAACTATTGTTGAATGCTTAAGCATTAAAAAGAGGAGTCCATTATCTGTTGTCTATGTTGTCCCGGTATGGATGTCTAAGTTGAGAATACTCAAAAGCGAGAAATCCAATGCGTGCTTTCTCCTTAGACACTTGTACAGGCGGCATAGAGGTACCCCTTTGTGACACTTGGTTGAAACATATGTTATGCGATGAGAATCCGTGTTTCCGAGCTAAGTAGGACAAGGTGAGAGCACTATTAGTACTCTATGCATGAGACATGCAACTTGTAGGAAGTATTATGCATAGCACATATGAATTATTACTACCGTTGACAAAATTGTTTCTATGTTTTCAAAACAAAAGCTCTAGCACAAAAATAGTAATCCATGCTTCCCTCTGCGAAGGGCCAATCTTTTACTTTATTGTTGAGTCAGTTTACCCCACTTGTGTTAAATGTGTGCATTGATTCTTACATGTTTACTTATTGCACCTGTTATATTACTTTATGTTGACAAATATCCATGAGATATACATGTTACAAGTTGAAAGCAATTGCTGAAACTTAATCATCCTTTGTGTTGCTTCAATTCATTCTACTTTGAATTTATTGCTTGTGAGTTAGCTCTTATGCAAGTCTTATTGATACTTGTTTGAAAGTATTATTCATGAAAAGTTTTGCTATATGATTCATTTGCTTAGTCATTATCTTTGTTAGCAATCTTTTGTTCAGATCACTCCATTCATCTCATATGCTTTACAATAATGTTGATCAAGATTATGTTGGTAGCATGTCACTTCAGAAATTATTTGTGTTATCGTTTACCTACTCGAGGAGTAGGAACTAAGCTTGGGGATGCTTGATACGTCTCAAACGTCTCTATAATTTCTTATGTTCCATGCTACTTTTATTACAATACTTGAGTGTTTTACACATACTTTACAGCATTATTATACATTTTCCGGCACTAACCTATTAACAAGATGCCGAAGTGCCAGTTCCTGTTTTCTGTTTTTGGTTTCAGAAATCCTAGTAAGGAAATATTCTCGGAATTGGACGAAATCAACGCCCGGGGCCTATTTTTACACGAAGCTTCCAAGACCGAGGGAGGTACGGGGGGCCACGAGGCGCCGACACGCTAGGGCGGCGCGGCCTGGCCCCCGGTCGCGCGGCCCTGGTGTGTGGGGCCCTCGTGCCGCCACTTGACCTACCCTTCCGCCTACAAATAGCCTTCGTCGCGAAACCCCCTGTACCGAGAGCCACGATACGGAAAACATTACTGAGAGGCCGCCGCCGCCAATCCCATCTCGGGGGATTGAGGAGATCGCCTCCGGCACCCTGCCGGAGAGGGGAATCATCACCGGAGGGGCTCTACATCATCATGCCCGCCTCCGGATTGATGCGTGAGTAGTTCATCCTTGGACTATGGGTCCATAGCAGTAGCTAGATGGTTGTCTTCTCCGCTTGTGCTTTCATTATTATAGATCTTGTGAGCTGCCTAACATGATCAAGATCATCTATTTGTAATGCTACATGTTGTGTTTGGCGAGATCCGATGAATAGAGAATATTATGTTGTTAATAGGTTAGTGCCAGAAAATGTATAATAATGCTGTAAAGTATGTATAAAACATTCAAGTATTGTCATAAAAAAAATCCGTAGAATGGAACATAAGAAATAATAGATACGTTTGAGACGTATCACTTCCCCAAATCTTACTTTCTTCCTATTAGAGGCTACTCTTGGCACAAAAACAAAATAAAAATTATAAGCAGATGTTATTACAGAGGTAACAACTTCCAAGACTCAAGAAATAAAATTACAGAAATAAAAAATGGGTTATCTCCCAAGAGTGCTTTTCTTTAACGCCTTTCAGCTAGGCGCAGAAAAAGAGCTCGCATGAAGTATTTTTAAGTGAATAAGCATCAACATCATAACTTGTTCTAATAATAGAATCAAAAGGTGACTTCTTTATTTTTCTAGGAAGTGTTCCATACCTTTCTTGAGTGGGAATTGATATTTAATAATCCCATCTCTTATATCAATAGCAGCACCAACAGTTCTAAGAAAAGGTCTTTCCAAAATAATAGGACAAGAAGCATTGTGTTCAATATCCAAAAAAGAAAATCAACAAGGACAAAGTTATTATTTACCATAATAAGAACATTATTAACTCTCCCCAAAGGTTTTTTCTTAACGACATCTGAATATCCAAATAACATTGTTCCAACGGTGGCAAATCAAGCATATCATAGATTTTTCTAGGCATAACAGAAATGCTCGCACCAAGATCACATAAAGCATTGCAATCAAAGTCATCTACTCTCATCTTAATGATGGGCTCCCAACCATCTTCTAACTTCCTAGGAATAGAAGCTTCATGTTTTAATTTCTCTTCTCTAATTTGCATGAGAGCATTTGTAATATGTTTTGTAAAAGCCATATTTATAGCACTAGCATTAGGACTTCTAGCAAGATTTTGTAAGAACTTAATTACTTCAGAGATATTGCAATCATCAAAATCAAAGTCATTATTATCAAAGGTAAAAGGACTATTGTCTCCCATACTTCGAAAAATTTCAGCACTCTTATCAGAAACAGTTTCAGTGGTTCTAGGAAATTTTGTAGAAGGAGTGGGGACTTTTCCTACACCAATTATTTTACCATTAATAGTAGGAGGTTTGCTAGCATTTGAGACTTCAGCACTACCGATGGTGGTAATGGTACAAATTTTAGTCAAATTATTATTTCTAGCAATTTCATCTTCTCTTTCCCACCTAGCATGCAATTCAGCCAACATCCTAACATTGTCATCAATTCTAACTTGAATGACATTCAAAGTTTTGCTTTCTTTAACATCATGAGGAATAACCTTTAATTTAAGAAATTCAACATCAAGAGCAAGGCTATCAACTTTAGAAGCAAGAACATCAATTTTGCCAAACTTTTCCTCAACAAATTTATTAAAAGCAGTTTGTTTACTAATAAAGTCCTTAAGCATGACTTCAAGATCAGAGGGTGCACTTCTATTGTTGTTGTAGGAATTACCATAAGAATTTCCATAAGCATTACCATTATTAGAAGGATATGGCCTATAATTATTACTACCACAATTATTTCTATAAGCATTGTTGTTAAAATTATTGTTTTTAATAAAGTTCACATCAACATGCTCTTCTTTAGCAACCAAAGAAGCTAAAGGAACATTATTTGGATCAACATGAGATTTACCATTAACAAGCATAGACATAATGGTATCAATCTTATCACTCAAGGAGGAGTTCTTCAACAGAATTTACCTTCTTACCTTGTGGAGCCCTCTTGGCGTGCCATTCAGAATAATTTATCATCATATCATCAAGGAGTTTTATTACAGCCCCCAAAGTAATGGACATAAAGGTTCCTCCAGCAGCTGAATCCAGAAGGTTTCTTGAAGAAAAATTCAGTCCTGCATAAAAAGTTTGGATGATCATCCAAGTAGTCAGTCCATGAGTGGGACAATTCTTTACCAAAGATTTCATTCTTTCCCAAGCTTGAGCAACATGTTCATTATCAAATTGTCTAAATTTCATTATGTCACTTCTCAAGGATATAATCTTAGCATGAGGATAATATTTTTCAATGAAAGCATCTTTGCATTTAACCCAAGAATTAATATTATTTCTAGGCAAAGATAGAAACCAATCTTTAGCTCTCCCTCTCAAAGAGAAAGGAAACAATTTCAGTTTTATAATGTCACCATCTACATCCTTATACTTTTGCATCTCACAAAGTTCAACAAAATTATTAAGGTGAGAAGCAGCATCATCAGTACTAACACTAGAAAATTGCTCTTTCATAACAAGATTTAACAAAGCAGGTTTAATTTCATAGAAAGCTGCTTCAGGAGCAGGTGGAGCAATAGGTGTACAAATAAAATCATTGTTGTTTGTGCTAGTACAGTCACACAACTTAGTGTTTTCACGAGTACCCATTTTAGCAAGATTAAAAGAAAGCAACATAAATAAAAGCTATAATAGAAACTATTTTTTTTTGTGTTTTGACATAATGAAGCAAACAAGACAAAGTAAAATAAACTAAGCAAAACAATCACAAAGTAAAGAGATCGGAGATGAGAGACTCCCCTTGCAGAAATCCTCTTTCTCCCCGGCAACGGCGCCAGAAAAAGAGCTTGATGTTGTGTAGTTGCACACCGTTGGGGAACTCCAAGAGGAAGGTATGATGAGCACAGTAGCAAGATTTTCTCAGTAAGAAACCAAGGTTTAATTGACCAATAGGAGAAAGGAATGACTTCTGAAGGTGTTGCTAGCTGACTTTTGGTTGGGCGCACTACCAGCGTCAGCAACAACGTGGAACCTGCACACAACACAACCAAAATACTTTGCCCCAACTTAAAGTGAGGTTGCCAATCTCACCGGTTTTGCTGAAAACAAAGGATTAACCGTATAGTGTGAAAAGAGATGTTTGTTTGCAGTGGAATTAAAGAGAACAGTGCTTGCAGTAAGTAAACAGAACATGATGATTTTATCAGTGTAAAAGAAAGGACCGGGGTCCACAGTTCACTAGAGGTGTCTCTCCATAAAGATAAATAACATGTTGGGTGAACAAATTACAGCTAGGCAATTGACAGAATAAAGACCATACATGACAAGATGATTACTATGAGATTCATTTGGGCATTGCAACATAATACATAGACCATAATCCAACTGCGTCTATGACTGATAATCCACCTTCCGGTTAGCGTCCGCACCCCTTTCAATATTAAGTTGCAAGCAATAGATTATCGCATTAAGCAATGTGTGTAAAGTAAACAATAGAATTATCCTTAGACAAAACATTCTTGTTTTCTCCGTAGTAGCAACAACACATCTACAACCTTAGAAGTTATTGTCACTCGTCCAGATTACTAGAGGCATGAACCCACTTGGAGTCACAACCACATACTTGGCCAGAGCATCTACTAGCAACAGAGAGCATGCAAGATCACAAATAACATATGACAAGTATATAATCAATCTCAACCATAGTATTCAATATTCATCGGATCCCAGCAAACACAACATGTAGCATTACATAAAGATGATCTTGATCATGATAGGAAGCTCACAAGATCTAAACATGAAGCATAAATTGGAGAAGACAATCATCTAGCTACTGCTATGGACCCGTAGTCCAGATATGAACTACTCATGCATCACTTTGGAGGCGGGCATGGCGATGTAGAGGCCTCCGGTGATGATCTCCCTCTTTGGCAGGGTGCCGGGAAGAGCTTCAGAACCCTCCCGAGCTAGGGTCGGCGATGGCGGCCGCGATGGAACTTTCGTGGATGGAGGCTCGGGAATTTAGGTTTTTACCGAACATGTGAATAAATAAGCGAAAGGACGAGGTCGGTGGGTGCCCGAGGGGCCCACACCACCTCTAGGCGTTTTTTTTAGCTAGGCGCAAATCTTACCTATTGAATGTTAGTTATCTTGGGGATGCTTGATACGTCTTAAACGTAACTATAATTTCTTATGTACCATGCTACTTTTATGACAATACTTGAATGTTTTATACATACTTTACAGCATTATTATACATTTTCCGGCACTAACCTATTAACAAGATGCTGAAGTGCCAGTTGCTGTTTTGCTGTTTTTGGTTTCAGAAATCCTTGTAAGGAAATATTCTCGGAATTGGACGAAATCAACGCCCGGGTCCTATTTTTACACGAAGCTTCCGAAGACCGAGGGAGATACGAAGTGGGGCCGCGAGGGGCCGAGACCATAGGCGGCGCGGCCAGGCCGCGCCGGCCTATGGTGTGGGGCCCCCGTGCCCCTCCGACCTACCCTTCCGCCTACTTAAAGCCTTCGTCGCGAAACCCCCCGTACCGAGAGCCACGATACGGAAAACCTTACTGAGACGCCGCCGCCGCCAATCCCATCTCGGGGGATTCAGGAGATCGCCTCCGGCACCCTGCCGAGAGGGGAATCATCACCGGAGGGGCTCTACATCATCATGCCCCCCTCCGGATTGATGCGTGAGTCCATCCTAGCTAGTTGGTTGTCTTCTCCGCATGTGCTATCATTGTTTAGATCTTGTGAGCTGCCTAACATGATCAAGATCATCTATTTGTAATGCTACATGTTGTGTTTGATGGGATCCGATGAATATAGAATATTATGTCAAGTTGATTATCAATCTATCATATATGTGTTGTTTATGTTCTTGCATGCTCTCCGTTGCTAGTAGAGGCTCTGGCCAAGTTGATACTTGTAACTCCAAGAGGGAGTATTTATGCTCGATAGTGGGTTCATGCCTCCATTTAATCTGGGACAGTGACAGAAAGTTCTAAGGTTGTGGATGTGCTGTTGCTACTAGGGATAAAACATCGATGCTTTGTCTAAGGATATTTGTGTTGATTACATTACGCACCATACTTAATGCAATTATCTGTTGTTTACAACTTAATACTGGAGGGGGCGGATGCTAACCCGAAGGTGGATTATTTAGGCATAGATGCATGCTGGATAGCGGTCTATGTACTTTGTCGTAATGCCCTGATTAAATCTCATAGTAATCATCGTTGATATGTATTGAATCTTTATTTGTCAATTGCCCATCTGTAATTTGTTCACCCAGCATGCTAGTTATCTTATTGGAGAGACACCACTAGTGAACTGTGGACCCCGGTCCATTCTTTTACATCTGAATACATTCTACTGCAATTATTGTTCTTACTGTTCTTTGCAAACAAACACCATCTTCCACTCGATACACTTAATCCTTTGTTTTCAGCAAGCCGGTGAGATTGACAACCTCACTGTTACGTTGGGACAAAGTATCTTGATTGTGTTGTGCAGGTTCCACGTTGGCGCCGGTTTCACTAGTGTTGCGCCGCACTACACTCCTCCACCAACAACCTTCACGTGCTTCTTGGCTCCTACTGGTTCGATGTAACATCCCAAGTTTCAACAATAATAAAATCAAGAGAGAGTTTCAACACTAGTAGGAAAACCCTTATAGGCGAAGCTTAGTTCTGTGGCGCACCGTTTTGAATGCGCCACAGAAACCTATTTTGTGGCGCACCAGGAACGGTGCGCCACAGAAATAGCTTAATTTTGTGGCGCACGCTTGGGCAGTGCGCCACAGAAACTATGTGGGGCCCACATCCTGCCACCACCATTTATTACTGTAGGTATTTCTGTGGCGCACATGTCGTGCTGCGCCACAGAAATAACTTTTTCTGTGGCGCACTGGCTTTGGTGCGCCACAGAAGTAGTTGATTCTGTGGCGCACCTTCTCCGGTGCGCCACAGAATTAAGGGACTTATATCATCTCGCCCGTGCCCTCTCCCCCGCCTGTTCATCCCGAGCCCCTCCCCTCTCCCCTCTCCCCTCTCCGTGGTCGCCTGGATCCGCCGCCGCCGCCTTCCTCCGTGGTCGCCTGGAGGATTCCTCCCCTCTCCCCTCTCCCCTCTCCTCCGTGGTCGCCTGGATCCGCCGCCGCCGCCTTCCTCCGTGGTCGCCTGGATCCTCCATGGTCGTCGCCGCCGCCGTCGCCGCCGCCTTCCTCCGCGAGGGGCGCATGCCGCCGCGGTCCTCCCATCCCCGCCACCTGCAGCACAAGCTGCCCCTACGGCGAGGAGGGGCCGCCGCGAGGAGGGGCCGTCGTCGCGGCAAGGTGGAGGATCCGCCGCCTCCTCCTCCTCCTCCACCCCTGACGTCATCTTCAAGCTCGTCCTCCACCCCTGTCATCGGTGCTCTCTCTCCCCTCGATCCCTCCTCTATCTATGCATGTTGCTTGATATACTGTGTTGTTGCTTGATTTGTATAGCTTCTCACCATGTACTGGTGGTTGCTTATGCTTTGAAAAGCATATAAATGGATGCATGATGCTTGCCAAGCATCCCTGTTGCCTAGCAGTTGACTAATTCATTTATCTGTGAAACTTTATCTTGTTAATGTAGATAATTGAGATGAACTACTTTGCAGTAATGATTCTATTACTGTATTTACTTAAGCTAGATGGATGCCAACTATTGTTGGGGACCCTAGCTTCATTTTGAATCCTGTTGGGTAATGATAAGTGTGTAGGCTTGGTGGTTTGGATGGTTTGGTGGTTGAATTGGCCTTTGCAGTCATGAACTGCTGGCTTGGTAAATCATCTGGGATGGTTTCCTTCCTAGTTCCATTTGGAAGATGCTACTATTCAATTGGTTGGCATAACCATGGTGACTTGAGTTGGTCAAATTCCTGGTCCTTGCCATTTGTACCAGGCTTCACTTGGTTTCTGATGGTTTAAAAGACTAGGTGATGCTAGAGGTTATTAAGTTGGCTGTCAAGGTTGGTTTTATCTGGTTAACTTGGATAGGCTATGTGCTCTTGCTTACTTATGCATATCCATCTCTACTGGATTGACTAGCTCAGGCTTGGCCTCTCTCTTGCCAGCATCACTTTGTTACTACCAAGTGATGAGTAATCCCTTATGGACCCCAGCTTTGTTTTGAACTCAATTGAGTAATGATAAATTTCTTTTTCTTGTTGGCTTAGATGAAAATAGAGATATTCACAGTAGGGGATCATGTAAATGAATGCCACTGTGGTATCCTTTGAAGAAAAAGGACTGTTTCTGATGGTTTTAAAAGGCTAGGTGGTGCTAGGTGATTAAGTTGGCTACCAAGACTTGTCTCATCTGGTTAGCTGGGATATGCTATGTGTTGTTGCTTGTTTAGGCATATCTATCACTTACTGGATTTACTGGTTCTTGATTGGCCTCTCTTTTGCCAGCATCACTTGGTCTATATACCAAGTGATGAATAATCCCTTTGGAGCATATGTTCCATGCATGCTATATATGTGTATTTGACCATGCTTATGATGGATTTCTTTTAAGGACTCTAGCTAGATTAGAGGGGAAAAAGTTGCTGCTTTGTTGCCTATGATAATGGATCATCAAATGTTTCCCTTTGTCCCTGGTTGCCTCCTTAATTGATGCCTTATGATCCAAATGACCAAAGCCCCTTGCATGATCCCATTTGTCCCTAATGTTGCTTAAGATGAATAAAATTCCCTCTAATCACCATTTGGAGATCAAGACTAGTTCTTGATTTCCATTAGCTAGACTCCAATATTAAAAATGTCTCCCAAATATGGAGACAAACATTTTAACATTACCCCAATGTTATTTCTCTCAAATGGACAGTTTCTGATTGGCCTCTCTTTTGCCAGCATCACTTGGTCTATATACCAAGTGATGAATAATCCCTTTGGAGCATCTGCTCCATATGCATGCTATGTGTGTTTGAGCATCTTGACTTATGTCACCATGGTTGCTGGTTTGGTGGTGTTTTTGTACTTGCCGATGATTAGATGGTTGGTCGATCACTCGTACACTCGGGGGTGGAGCAAGTGAGCCTGGTGTGATGGCACAAATATCAATATCTTGTGCATCCTACCTGGCCTCACTTACTCCATCCCTGGATGTTAATATTTGTTTCGACCAACAAAGTATGAGGCATTCCATTTAGTTCATACTAGCTAATTCTTAATTGCATTGGCCTTTCTTCCATTTTAGTGCCGATGATTAAATTGTTTGGTCACTTGTACACTCTGGGGTGGGGCCACTGAGCCTGGTGCGATGGCACAAATATCAATCTCTTGTGCATCCTACCTGGCCTCGCTGACCCCATCCCTGAATGTTAATATTTCTTTCGACCAAAAAAGTATGAGGCATATGATATCTAGTTGAGATACCACTTGGCTCTTTCTTCCATTTTAGTGCCGATGATTAGAATGTTTGGTCACATATACGCCGCAATATACTTTGTAGACGGGCCCCCCTTTCCCCGGCCGCCGTTCCGTGAACGAGTCCTTGACGAGACAACAACGCCGACCTGCCTCTCCGGCGCAGAACCACGCCAGTCCCAGCCGCCTCTCTTGTGGCCGCGTCTCCTGCGCCCTGCACTCTTCGCCTTCTTGCCCGGTGAACAATAGACTTATCGTTGGAATAAGGAAGCCGACGACGGTCGATCGCAATCTAATCTTGCGACCGGCCGTCATCGGTTTCCTTATTCCAACGATCAGTCTATTGGTTCATCGGGCAAGAAGGCGAACAGTGCAGGACGCAAGACACACGGCCACAAGGGAGGCGGCTGGGACTGCCGTGGTTCTGCGCCGGAGAGGCAAATCGGCGTTGTTGTCTCGTCAAGGACCCGTTCATGGAACGGCGGCCGCGGTAAGGGGGCCCTTCTGCAAAGTATATTGCGGCGTATACTGCAACTATGGTTTCTGACCATAGTATTTTGTGTTGACCAACAATGTATGAGGCACTTATTCCATTTTGTCATTCCATTTGCTTTGATATTTTCAAAATGCCGATGATTAAAATGTTTGGTCCCCGTACACTCTGGGGTGGCGTAAGTGAGCATGGTAAGATAGCACAAATATCAATCTCTTGTGCATCGGACTTGGTCTCGCTTACGCCATCCCGGAATGCTAATATTTGTGTTGACCAACAATGTATGAGGCACTTATTCCATTTTGTCTTTCAATTTGCTTTGGTATTTCCAAAATGCCGATGATTAAAATGTATGAGGCATTTATTCCATTTCTCTTGTGCATCGGACTTGTTGGTCTCACTTTCTTCCATTTTCATCATAGTAGGAACTGGATATGAAGACCCGATGCAAGCGAGCCTGGTGGGTAGAGAGGAGGGGAGCAAAGGAGGAACCGGATGAAGACTACTTTGTATCTCGAAATTGTGAAATTTGTATGAATTAAGAGTTGTATGCAAAACATTTGTATATATTGTTGTATAATGTGATGATGATGTATAATGTTGCTATGTTATATGTGTTCACATTATATCTGTCTATATTATATCTGTATATAACCTGTATACTGTGTATAAAACCTGTATAATACACCAGGCAGTATAAAATCGAGTATACCTGTACAATGTTCTGTGGCGCACCAAAATGTAATTCAGTGGCGCACCTGTTTCTGTGGCGCATGGGTAACCATGTGCGCCACAGAAACCTTAATTCTGTGGCGCACGGGCACCTGCGCCACAGAAACCTTATTTTTGTGGCGACGTTTCTGTGGCGCACCACCCGTGCGCCACAGAATCACTTTTTCGTGCGCCACTGATGAGGCTTTTCCTACTAGTGCAACTATTCAAAATTTGCAACAAACAAAAACTTTTTACATGCATATAGTGCCACATATAGTTATATGCATTTGAGTGCTTTTATTATGTGCAAATTGCCATGATGAGTGTTAGTATGTTTATCAATTGCTATGTGAACCTTAACCAAGATGATCAAACCCTAATTTGAGGAGAAAGAAAGAAAATGGGAAAAACCCATATTTCACTTACATACACAATATGCCAAATTGCAACTCTTCAACCTAGGCCAAAATTGCTTGCCCTCTTGCTTGTAAAATACTTTAATATGATAAACTAACACAATTGCATCCTTGGATCAAGAATCAAATCCAAAGAAATCAAGATTTCTTCATACATATGATAATGGTCATATGGCCCAAAAATAATTTCTTCACTACTTTACCCCTCTGGTTTTCTCAATTCTTAAACTAAACTAGGTCAACCAAAGCCATGTCATCCAAGACCATGTCAAGGTCTACAACTTTCATGTTGACCATCATGGTTAAAGTTGACCAGGTTGACCAGTAGAAATTGGACAAGAGAGGACTTTAAATCAATGTGAAGATGACCTCAAATTTGAAATGTTGCAAATCACTTCCAAAATGAACACCACCACCACCAATCCAACACATTAATTATATAAATGAGATCCACCAAAAAGAAAACCAAAATTCAAACAAAATGTTCATGCGGGCATTGTGTCGAACACTTGGCAGGCATACTTCCAGAATAGTGTTGCAGGCTATTACACGATGGATTTTTGCCTAAACCAATTCTATCTCGTGATCATTAGCTCCCTCTATGATCCCTTCATCTAGCCCAGTACTTGCCATTGTCGATTAAAGTGGAAAAGTGTGGAGAAAAGCTCCATGCCATGCACACCCGGCCACCTTTGGCATCTCCCTCTCTGGCCTCTCTCTCAACCCATCTCCTTGTCCTGGAGCATCTTGGAAGCACAAGGACCGCGCCAGTACCTTGCACTCGATCGCCAACGAACGCCATTGGCCGGAACGCGCGTGTCCAAAACTGCCAGGACGTGCCAGTCGCGCGGTGACGCGCACTGGCCGCGCCAGTACGTCGAGCACTTGAGCGACGCCGTCCTCCACCTGCAGCCCTACCACGGCGTTGAGCATCTACTTCGCGCCCTCTACCACCTAGCCACACTCAAACGCCTGCGGAGGCCTCGTCACCGTCGTCCTCGCCGGCGAAGTACCGCGGGTACTGCGGCACTCATCACACGCGCCCGAGCCATCCTCTCACCCTTTCTCTGCGCCAGCTAGTCCTAGAGCATCGCCAGGACAACGCCTACAAGATGCTGCCCTCGCCTTGCCCTTTCGATCGCCGGAGAAGCCACGCCGTCGACGAGCCCTTGCAGCACTCCACGGCCACCTCTCGACCCTATAAATAGAGGCGATCGGCTCCTCCATTCCTCACACCATTCACTCCCCTCCTCTCACTGAGCCACCTCCACCCATCAATTTCACCATTCGTCGCCGGAGACGCTCGAATTGCGAGCTCGAGTCCGCCGGAGCCCGCAGAAGCCCTGCGACGCCTGGAGCCTCGCCGAGCTCCACCACTGCACCAGGGGCTTCCTCTTCGACGACCACCTCCTCGAGCACACTGCCAGGCACCTGCAACGGCCTGGTAGGCTCTCCGACCCCCTACGACGCCGTGAGCTCGTCGGAATCCCGGGAGACGACGGCCTCTGTGAGCCGTGGATCTCCTTTCTAATCCTACGGCTTAGATGCGGCGCACCGTTTCGCTGGTGAAAACGTCGCCGACAGGTGGACCCCACCTCGTCAGGGCAGCCCACTCGCACCCGTGGCTTGATGGGCTGCGCAGTGAAATTAATTCCTGTTTCGGCCCAGTAGTGTTTCCCGCCTATGCCCACGATTCAAACTTGGATTTAATCTTAACTCAAATTGTTCAGCAGATGGTTTAGTAAAATTTGAATAGTTTGAAATCTGCCAAACCAAATTTAGCAAACTTTATACCGTTGGAAAGCCCATGAAATTATCTAACCAATGCCACTGGTCCCATCTCCAAATTCGTAGTAGAATTTAAATGCTAAAAATAACAAGTCAGGGACTTTTGCAACTTGAAACTTAATTTAAAATTCAACCATAATTGGTTTTGAGTTGATTCCAATTCTGATAAATCACAAATGATGTCCTCTAATTGATTATGAAATAATATAGACATGTTATTTGTATGATCATGGACTAGATGAAATAAAATAGCTATGTAGTCAATTCTAGTGCTTTTCAACTTGAATTCAAATTCAATAAGTAATATGAGAGCTATCCTCTCATTTAAATCTTGATCCTAAGTAATACAACCAGAGGGAATGACTTAGACTAATGAACCTCTGATAACTATTACTTAGAGATTTTAATTCATTTAAATGTTAAGTATTAAAACCATGTGAAGTATAGCACTTCAATTATTATATACTCACATATAATAGATATGAAATGTTGACCTTGGGTCAACCTATATTTCATACCTGATTATTATATGAAGAGATTAAATCTTAATATGAGGTAATAAGAGGAAATTAATTTCTCTAAGGAGCTACATACCAAAGTTAAGAAATAGTAATAATAAGAGGAAATTATTTTTAATAAGAACTCATCCAACAATCCACCATGCCATGTTTGATTGATGATAGGATTAGTGTGTGAACCCTTTTAAGTGTTTCTAGTATAGTATGTGAGCTTGGTTTAGTATTTATACCTCGTATTCGTATATAGACGCTAGTAACGAGGAGTATCAAGAGGAGGAAGCCTACTCCCAAGAAGAAGAGGAGAACTTCGATCACTACTCTGCTCAAGGCAAGCTAATAATCTTGCTAACCACCATGATGCAAAGCTCTACAAGAGCAATGCACTATCACCCCTTTAAATTTATGTTTTACCTATCCCATGTTTTTACTTTGCAATTACTTTTGCTTATTTATTTCAAAGTACTTTTGAATTTATGATTTTACTTGGTATAGGGTAGAACAAGATCAAAGGTTATCTTAGAGGCAATCAAAGCTAGATAGCACCCCTCATGAAATAGTTGCTAGTGCTAATCAATTAAAAATTGGACTACTCTAGATGGGAACATGTGACTTTGAAATGAAGTTGAAACCTTGGAATGATGGTTCATTCCATTGAATGATTTTGAAGGTGAATATGACCAAGAGAAGATGGTGATTTTTGATATAAAACTGATATGGGTTTGAATGCGATACCTTTCCAATTATACAAGTACCCCCACAATACCTGATTATGGGTAGGGCTTAACTAGAAACTTGTGTACTTTAGTATGGGTTCCCTCTAAACAAGCATCATAGGGGTTACGCCGAGGCTGCCTCCGTTTATGAGAAATGATGTGAATATGAGGTGAATGTACGACCCAAGCCCTGTGCAGTTCCCGGGTTAACAGTTGGTTCTCACCGGGAGGCCAAGCTCATGGGGAGAGGTGCCTATACTAGGACATATAAGTGAAAGGTTAAGGTTGATGATCCGCGTACTGAGTTACGATGATTCGGGGTTCTCCTCGACGGATGTAATCAAAAGTTGTGGCACAAGAGTACAACCTCTGCAGAGTGTTAAACCTATTCGAATAGCCGTGTCCGCGGTTATGGACGATTGGAAAGGCCATACTATTTCCGTTATCAGAATTTCCTTTGAAATGATGAATTGAATGGTGACTTGACTTGGATTCCAAATGAATTGTGGGAATGACACTAATGTTCCCACTTGAGCTAGTCTAGCAAAGGATGAGTCTTTACTAAATGTTTATCAAATGCAAACTTGGCTTTATGCAAATAAACCTAGAGTTTAGCACCCCTTACTACACTTAATATGTTTTACCTTAGTATTAGTTTGCGAGTACTTTAAAAGTACTCATGGCTTTGCCCTGGCTATTCAAATGCCAGACTTTGAAGAGGAGCAACAGTATCAGGATGACGGACAACAGGATGTCTACGATAACTAGGATCGTCTTCTAACGTCAAGCGTTGCCTGTGGAATAGATAGTCCACTACTACTACGCTTCCGCTACTTATTTGTGATGTTGAACAATCTATTTGTGTAATATTGGATCATGTGATCCCTTGTTGTAAGACCTTATGTGTTGTAATAAATGATGACTCTGAACTACTTACTATTATGTCTCGCAAAAACAATCTTCCTGGGATTGCGATGTATGATGTAATAGGGCATCCGGACTTAAAAATTCGGGTGTTTACATTCGATAACCTTGGTTTCTTTCTGAGGGAAAACTTGCTGCTGTGCGCATCATACCTTCCTCTTGCGGTTCCCAACGGACGTGTACATCTACGCGCATCAGGAAGTTGTCCTGAAACAGATTATGTGCTGTCAACAAAACAAATTTTTATTCCCAGACAGAACGTAATTTTGAGCTGGATTTTTTTAGCATATGTCCAAGGTTATTATCTAACTTTCATTAGTTTAGCACTTTTCTATTTGAGCAATAGAAGATTTTCGAAAAAATTTATCTTTACCTGTTGTTCTGTTTTGAGAGATTTTTGTCACTATTTGCATTTGCCTCTTAATCTCTTTCTTTTTGAGTTCTTTTGAGAGAAAGAGTTTTTTGAAGAAGTTGCTACAGTAGCTAATGTTTTAATGGATGTTTGACATATGTTAGAACTAAAACCAACTGGATTTGTTATTTTGACTAGTACAAATGCCCGTGCGTTGCCACAGATCAACAAATTTTATTTTTTAATGTACACATATATTTCGCAGCTCACTATGAAAATTCAGAATAAATCAGGAATATCATAATGTACGACAACATGATAACATTGTTGTACATCCATGTGGTTACAAGTTCTAGGTTCCTTGTTATTCTTCGGCGGTAAGTCACACACATATATTCTGAGCCATCATAACTATCAACTCAATAACCTCTTCTTTTAGATGTATTATTGTCTCACCAACCCATGGGTGTTGCAAACATAGGTGTAACTGAAGAAATACTTCTTTTCTAATTAGTCCAAACATCTTTCTCAAACCTCTTCAAGCACATGCAAGCCAAAGAAAAATCATGTGAAACATGATTGTGATCATTATTTTATTGAACGTCGTGTGTTGCTATGGCCTTCTCAATTTTGTTCTTGCCACACATGTTTAAATACACATGAAAATTATGTTTATAGACAAATATAGCCATAAAACATCCCAAAAAATTGTTTTGACTAAAATATAGTTTGATAAAAAGGAATAATTCAATATCATATGCACTTCGGTTGTATCCTTTTATGATTTGGCTTACTACGATTGTCTCTCCAAGATTTTCTTGGCATGTCTCCAAGAAAAACATGTGACTGCTATGGTACCAAAAAAGCGAGGTCACGACATCATCTCTCTCTAGTAATCTAGATAATATAAGGCTCATCGGTATTATGTTAATGTTAAACCACAACTACAAAAATGCTTGCAACTATGAAATCCACATTATCAATTTTATACCACTTAACATACGTTGAGCCAAGGTAAATCTAAAAAAGGCGGCACTTTAAGTTACTCCGTAGATTAAAAAATCATTTTCAAGAAAGAAAAATGATATCATAATCACAATGCATCTTCATCTTCTGTATACATGTTGAGAGGAGACCCTAAAATAAAGACAAATGATCTCACTTTTCACTTTTCATATAGGATGTAAAGCTCAAACCGAAAGAATTTGTTTCCGAACACAAGTACCACAACTACATTGCTTTACAACTGCCTTAGTAGCTCGCTGGCGTCTTCAAAACACTTGGAAATGCAGAAGAGGACTGAATCGACCAAAAGGTAGGATCACAGATAAATAAATATCAGGAACTTCATCATCCACCACGCAACTTGGCCTTGGTACACACCCGTCTACTCTTATCCCTGTTAGGTTAACAATGTATATGTAAATGTCAACTGACTCTGAAGAAAAATAACACTCATTTACTTACTGAAAGAGGTAGTACCATTGTGTGTACCATATAACAGGGAGGTGGGGGTGGCGAGCATCTTGATTGACGCGGCAAGCGTGGGCATGGCAGTCAGCATCCTTGATGTTCTGTGGTCTGCACTTAATCTATCAGCTGAATAAAAGTAGAGAACCAGAATATTAACATCCGACAATTTAGAAAATTTGTTTACCTTGCTCGTTTATCTGATTCAAATTAGGAAGATGAAGAGCAATAAGGCTAGGGCGCCTTACTCCGATCCATACCCTGCACGCACACACATAGAAAGTAGCACAGGTACGCAGAGATGACTAATGAAGGTAGGGGAAAGGGAGGCATGTAACATCGATGGTGATTTACCGGCATGAGGAAGGCAAGTGGCAGGTGAGAGCAGAGCACAGCGCCGGCATGAGCGTCGTCCATGTGGCTCCCGTGCGCCACCGCGGCTGGCTGGACGTCATCGTCATCTAAGTCGAGCTACCCGGCTTCATCCGCACAGGCGCCATGGGGTGTCCCGAGGGGCTAAACTGCAAAATGCGCAGCGGCGGGATGGACGAAACTGAGTACTGCGTGACGACGAAAATGTTTGACGTATTGTGCCTAGGGAGAATAGGGAACCAGTTTAGTCTTTTTAAGTAGTAGAGATAGAGATAAGAGAAATCAGCGACCTCTGTGAAAAGGGAGAGGTCACTATGGTTGTCTTTCGGCGAAAGATATTGATCTCCACTGCCCCTTCTCCTTCAGTTGGCTCCTTCCCCCCAAAATCTTAAGATTAAGTTTCGTTCCTACAAATTTTCTTGTTGTCATATATTGCTGCCATCTAGTTTGAACTATTCACCACCAATTTATTAAGCAAGACATAAATAGCATTACTTTATAAACATTACTTAGTAAGTTTTATATCAATGCTAAAATAACAGAATTTAATTTCATTATAATCTTAACAACTTATTTACGCAAGCTGTAAGCAAATATGCAAAATGTCTCAAAAGTGAAGACTGTCATTTATTCATGCCTCTAATTGAAGCACATTTCTCAATGACATGTGCACCCGCTGCTCGAATTATGTACGAAACACGAAATTGCAAGAATCGATGAGAACTCTACCATATGGAAGGAAAATTTAAGAATCCCAGAGGGAGAGAGGTTCCCTTATTTACTTTTGTTCGTCACTCGAGACCCTCCAGATTCTGACACCCCTTCCTTCCGATGTCTATATTCTGTAAGCAACAAAAAATCACAGGCAATCATGGGAGAGGTCTGATAAGAAAACTAAGTTTCATCTATCCTTTTAGATACAGCAAAAATTCAATTTACTCTGAACTGTCGATGTGACAATAGTACTAATCCTATCCAGACCTCAAGCATCGGACTTGATAATAATATAATACACGATGGTATCAAGCTCAACTTCACCATGAGAACAGACATCTACGGTGTTCTCTAACTCAAAAGGAAATCCCAGGACCAATTCCGGTATGTACGTACACATCAACAAAATTGGTTCAGAAAACTTACTGTACGGTATGTACGTACACAACAACAAAATTGGTTCAGGAAACTTACTGTACAGGGAAATATGGTAGACCGGCTTATGTACTCCGTATGAGGCACGTAATTTAAATAGAAAACATATATCATATTCAGCAAAACAATTGTGTTATGACTTTCTTGAAAAATGTTAACGGCCTCTGAAATAAGAGCACACCAATATGTGAATCGGAGTGAGAGAGATGATGTTACCAAAAGATAAGAGAAGGCGCAAAGTTAAAATGCTAAATCATAATGGTCATATTATACCAATAAAGGTAAGAATATATTATGGTGTACATCTCTTTTTTACTCCTTGAAAAGGTACCTTTGTACTCTTTACATGATACAAGGACCACGTTTAGTCCTTAATCGCATATTATGTGTTTTTTGTACACTGGTGGAAAAATGGCCTTTAGTCGCGGTGCGCAACTGCCATTAGTCGCGGTTGCGCAACCGCGACCTATTATGCGCGACTAAAGGCCCCCCCTTTAGTCGCGGTTCCTTACGAACCGCGACTAAAGGCCCGTCCACGTGGGCGGCAGGCGAGCGCCAGGGCGGAGGACCTTTAGTCGCGGTTCTTCTCGCCAACCGCGACTAAAGGCCGCCGCAGGTTTAGGGTTTTAGCCCCCCCCCCTAACCTGGTTACTTTTTAAGTTGTATTGTTTTATTTCTTTTGTGTTTTATTTTAATTTTGAAGGAGTTTCACATATTCTACGGTATACATGCATATGAATGTACAATTTCAAACAAATTTGACATTAGAACCAAAAAGAATTCAAGAGGAATATACAATATATATTCAATATCGGATGACCACATATACAATTTTGAACAAGTTTCCATACATAATTTATAAGTGCATATAAAGTTCATCGTCCTCTACATAGTGTTCTCCTCTAGGATCGATGACTTGGTTCGCCAACCATCCAGCTAGTTCCTCTTGAAGTGGTCGGAAGCGAGCTTCTGGACTAAGCGTCGCCCGGAGGTTAATCCTCTTGAGGTTGTTCTCAGACGGCTCCCGCTCAGTGGTGTATCTCCGGATCCTCTCACAAACATAGTATCCACATAGATTGGTCCCCGGTGGCTGAATATCCCCAGGCGCAGTCTTTGCCCTTTTAAATTGCAGCTCTTTTTTTAATTCACCGACCTTTTGATCTACGAACCGTCTCCAAACCCTACGAGGCAAAGAAAATTAAATGAACAAGAGAGTTATTAATAATTACTTTTGATATTAGGAAATGATGAACTAAATAGGCCGATCGATATAGAGCGCAAATGAATGAAAATAATTACTTTTGCATCATTTTTCTCATGTCGGCCCAAAGCGCCGAATCCATATTCAGAGAGTCGTGGACGAGAACTGTGGAGTTCTGAATTTGAATTACTAGCAGAATCCAGTGGAACCTGCGGACACGATACACGCACAGTCATGCATAACTCATCGATTAGCCACATACCATGCATGGAGTAAACAAAAGAGAATGTGCTCAAGACAGAAACACTCACCCAAAATGGTAAGGAAATAGAATATCACTTTTGAGTTCCTGTTTTATAAGAAACCGCCACAGGTCTGCCTCCACGTCCTTGGGGTGGTGTTCTAACGTATATGAATTAACGATGTGTGGGTCAATGAACCCAACATCATGGATGAGCCTTATTCGCATGAAGCTCAGATGGGGCACCTAGGAGCATGGGCACCCAACGTGTATTTCGTACATACCTGGAGTGTACGTGTCTAAATTACACATACCTAAGGTTTACATACCTAACATAAACACATACAAGTTACACATACCTAACATTTACATACTTAACATACACACATGCAAGTTACACATACCTAACATATATATACACGTATCAGTGTACGTACACCTTAGGTATGCAATATCTTAGGTATGTATCACTTGAGTATGCATATCTTAGGTATGTATACCTTAGGTATGTGTAACTTAGGTATGTATACCCTCAGGTATGTGTACTACAAAGCAAAAATACGCGTATCTACGTATGGTGCCCGGGCACCTAGGAGCACCAGTTAATTTACCTATATATATATATATATATATATATATATATATATATATATATATATAGTGCAGGCAATGAACGAGATGGGGTAGAAATTAATAAATCACTTACAGAACATAGCAACTGATGATAGATTTGTCGAGCTCGCGCAGATTGAACAGCTGGAACAATTCATTCCGTTGAATTGTTATAGAGTAATGTTTGAAGTGATGCTCAGGTCTAACATCCGCATAAATATAGTCTCTGGCGTTTTTAAGTTTTATGTAACCCTTGTACCAATTTAGCAGACCTTTCATTTGTCGAGGTAGATCATTTTCCTGCGCAGGCTCGACGAGAGGCCCATTCGCCACATATGTAAATACTACGTCCTTCATTGGCGCCTCATCAAGGCCTAACAGTGCACGAAGAGTGATACCTAAGTTGGCCGCTTGTTCTGTGGCACTCGCTACAGTCAATCCATGTGCTGCCGCAGCTGCTATGATTTCGGGGTCATCCGGATCGGCGGCTTGCACTATGAGCGGGGCGATCGATTGTTTACTTTGTTCCCCGAGCTGGGCAACTTCTTTCCCCATTTCTAATTTTTTCTTCTCCTGCTTCTCCGCCTCCTCCTGCTTCCTCCTGAACGTGAGTGCTTGCCTACGAAGTTCACGTTCATAGTCGTCAGGGAGATTCTTCGCGGCTTGGGACGGTGTGTTCAAAAATGTCTTAGCCCACTTCTTTTGCTCATCAGAAAATACTGGCTTGGGCTCGCCCTCTATTTTCTTCTTGCAGTTCGCCCTCCATTTCTCTAAATCAGCAGCCGCGCCCGCCGCGACTTCCTCGGCACTACATTCCCAAGACCTCTTGGGGAGAGGCTTAAGTGATGGCTCCGGTATCTTTGTGGTTGTAGGTACGTAAGGGTCCGGGTTAATAACCCAGGACTGCTTCTGCTTCTTCGCCGGAGGTGGATTGGGGGGCGGCGTCTGATCACCCGCCGGACGAGGACTGGGGGGCGTCTGCTTACCCGCCGGAGGTGAATTGGGGGGCGGCGTCGGCTTACCCGCCGGAGGTGTAGGTGAGCCACCACCACCACCACCACCACCGGAGGGGGGTGGACTTGTTTGCCTTGGCGCCTCGCCTGGAAACTTGATAAACTTCTTCTGCCACAGAATGAACTGGCGCTTGACATCTCCAAGTCTTGTCGCCCCTTCAGGTGTAGCAATGTCAATGTCCAGGTCCTCAAACCCTTGGACTATCTCCTCCACCGTGACACGAGCATAGCCATCTGGAATGGGGTTGTTGTGGTGGAGTGCTCCAGGTGGTAAAGCACTGCCGATGGCTACCTTCATGGACATGTTCCCGATAGGATAATACAGATGACATGCTTTCATCTCCTTTATATCGTCCACGGGGTAGCGAGGAGGCTCCGGTGCAGTAATTTCGACCACCAGATGCTCCGGTGCAGTAATTTCGATCGTCGGTGCACCAGCCGATGGGGCCTCCGTGGAAGCCACGCTGCTTCTTCTCTGCTGGCTTCCGAGATCCATTGGATGATCTTCATGCTGCGCCCGAGCTGCATCTCTTTCGGCTACTAGTACACTCACGGTTTTCTTCATCACATCCATTTCCGTTACCAACTTCGCCACAACATCTGCATCCCGATCCATCTTTCTCTTACGGCTTCTGTAACCGTACGGGTCATCGTTCTGGGGGAACCCTACTTTCCACGGAATGTCCCCGGGCATGCCTCGTACACGTCCTCCGTGTTCAGGATTCCCGAGGGCTTTTGTCAGGGCGTCGTTCTCTCTGTTGAACTTGATCCTCCCCTCTTGAGCATCCCTCATTGCCTCAATAAGGTTTTGGGTGGGTTTAATTATTTTGCCCTGATAAACACACTCCCCTGTCTCCGGGTTCAGCGATCCCCCATGCCCGTACCACCAGCTTTTGGCCCTTGGGTCCCATCCCTCCGTACCTGGACGGATTCCTCGCGCCCTCAGCTCGTTCTCCATCTTCTCCCACCTAGGCTGCCAAAAGCGATACCCTCCTGGCCCCATAATATGATTGTACTCCTTCTTGGCCGCATTCTTCTTATTTTTTTCGACATTTCAAGGAACTGCTCCGATTTCTTTTGCTTCACAAATTCTGGCCAATCATGTTGCAGTTTCTCATATTGTCCTTCGAAAACCGGAGTCTTGCCCTGCTTGACAAAGTCATGGCCTAGTTTTTGCTTGTATTTCCGGAATGCGTCGGCCATCTTAGAAAGAGCGAACTGTTTGACTAGCTTGCACCTCTCCTTGTTTTCCTGAATCTTGTTACCCGCCTCATCGTATCTGCGGTATTCCGGAGGTAGAACGAAATGTTCTATAAGCTTCTTGAAGCAATCTTTTTTTGTTCTCTTATCGACAAAAGTGAAACCAAGACGTGCCTTCTTTGGCTCATTCCACTCCTGGACGGTGATCGAGACGTTGTCTCTAACAACGGCTCCGCATTGGCTGATAAACTTGGTGGCGTTCTTGCTGGGCTCCAGCGGCCTGCCGGTTGCTTCCTCGACAACCTCGATGGTGCATGTTTCGTTTGGTTTCATCGTCTTGGTTGCGCCACGCTTTGACGACGTACTCGATTTTTTCGACGATCCGGCCGAGGGCTAAAATAAGAAAGAGAGTCGCGCGCGTTAGTACACACATATTTATTCAAATCAGTTAGTTTGTATCACCAGAGGCTCAATGTATATATATACCTCGGCGCCGGAGGTGGTTGCTACTTCCAATTCAAGATCGTCGTTTATCGACGTTTCTTCGGCATCATCTTGCTGACGGCGCCCTTCATCTTCACCGTCCAGGTTCAGATAAGAAGAGATATCATCTTCTTCTTGTCCGGTCGGCACATATTGAATATCGCCGTTTATGATGCCGAACATATGGTCTTCAGCGTCCGGATCATAGTTGTCCAGAATCGGGTCAGCTCTATCGTCCGCCATATGTCAGTCCTGAAAACATGTAGTCAAAACAAATTAATTGTGTATATGCATTATCACATCTCTTCTACATATAAACAGAGAGGGCGACGAGGGAGGCGAGAGGGGGGACGCAGTGACCGCGTGACCGAGAGACCGGTGGCGGTGGTGAAAGGGGGACGCAGTGACCGCGTGACCGAGAGACCGGTGGCGGTGCCGAAAATAACCCGTTGTTAAGTAAAATTTTGTTAAGTTAAAATTTTGTTAAGTCTAAATTTTGTTAAGTAAAATTTTTCTTAAGTCAAAATTTTGTTAAGTAAATTTTTTGTTAAGTTAAATTTTTGTTATGTCAAAATTTTGTTAAGTCAAGATTTTGTTAAGTATACAAAATTTTGTTAGTATACAAAATTTTAGTTACAAAATTTTGTTAAGTCAAGATTTTGTTAAGTATACAAAATTTTAGTTACAAATTTTTGTTAAGTATACAAAATTTTAGTTACAAATTTTTGTTAAGTATACAAAATTTTAGTTACAAATTATCAAGTTTTACTTTTTTTTGTTAATTTACCGTTTTTGTTAAACTAATTAACTAGTTAAAATTAAAAAGAACAAAAAACACAAAAAAAGAAAAAAATCCGGCCCGTCCTCTCTCCTTTCTGGCGCGCGCGGGCGGCGTCCTGGCGGCGTCGGCGGGCGGCGACTGGCGCGTGCGTGCGGGCGGCGGTGGCGCGTGCGGAGGCGCGTGTGGGAGGCGCGTAGGCGGCGCCTGGCGGCGGTGGGGAAGACACGGCGCCGGCGGCCGCGCGCGAGTCACGAGGGGCGGGGCGCGGCAACATACGGGGAGATGGCGTCGTCGGCGCGAGAAGAGGGCGTCGACGGCGCGAGAAGAGGGCGGCGGGGCGGCGCGGCGGCGTCGTCGTTGGCGGCGGGGCGGGGCGGCGGCGTCGATCGGCGGATGGAGGCGACGGCGTCTGGCAGAGAAATCGCACGGAGAAGACGAGAATGGAGGCGACGGTTCGGGCGCGATTATTTATAGCCCCCTTTAGTCGCGGTTGGGAGGCGACCCGCGACTAAAGGGTAACCTTTAGTCGCGGTCGCCTCCCAACCGCGACTAAAGGTTTTTCGCGGGCAGTTTCGGGCCCTTTAGTCGCGGTTGGCTCCAACCGCGACTAAAGGTATTTTCTTTTTCAAAATATCAAAAAAATCAGAAAAAAAAACTAATTCAATTCAAATTCTTAAAAATACAAATAATATATCAAAAAAATCAGAAAAATAAAACTAATTCAATTCAAATTCTTAAAAATACAAATAATATATCAAAAAAATCAGAAAAATTAAACTAATTCAATTCAAATTCTTAAAAATACAAATAATATATCAAAAAAATCAGAAAAATAAAACTAATTCAATTCAAATTCTTAAAAATACAAATAATATATCAAAAAAATCAGAAAAATTAAACTAATTCAATTCAAATTCTTAAAAATACAAATAATATATCAAAAAAATCAGAAAAATTCTTCCCGCCACTTTCTTCCCGCCTCTTTCTTCCCGCCACTTTCTTCCCGCCTCTTTCTTCCCGCCTCCTGTCTTCCCGCTCCCATTTTTCCCGCCATTTGTCACTACATATAGGTAGCCCGGCTTGGCCAGCATTATCACATCTCTACAATCTCTCATCACTCTCTCATGGCTTCCACCGCACCCACTCTAACCTACCAGCAGGTGGAGGAGCTTTGCGCCTCGAACTACCCTTGCCCTCCGGGCTACCGCGTCCCTGCCGGCTGGAGCCTAAGCGCCGGCGGCGTGCCGGTCCCTCCCGTCCCTCAGGGTACTGCGCGCCGGGCGGCCATCACGAACCACTACTACCTCGACCTCACGCCGGAGCAGCGGATGAATCCCCGCTGGCATCCCGATAACCAGCATACTTGGGACGCCTTCTTCATCAATCGGCGTGAGAGGGCGCTCGCCAGGTATGAGGAGGACGGTCTGCCTCCTGGAAACTTCCACGAGGCCGGCCGTCGGCTATGGTGGTACGGCCGGACTCTGCAGAGCGTCATGGACTACATCACGGCCGGCGATATCCCCCGCCTGCGCTACCCTCAGTTCGAGCCACGAGCGCCGCCCGACGACAGCGACGACAGCGCAGCGACGACGACGCCGGCAACTTAGAAGGCGACGACTACCAGTACAACGGCGGCGGCTATGAAGACTACGAGTATGCATATTATACGCCTAGGCAGGAGTATGACTAAATCACTCCAAATTTCATGTATGCAGGAGTATGACTTAGTCACTCCAAATTTCATGTATGCAGGAGTATGACTTAGTCACTCCAAATTTCCTGTATGCAGGAGTATGACTTAGTCACTCCAAATTTCATGTATCATCAGTGCTATCTCGAGTCAATTGAATCATTCGAAAATGGACACCAAACACATCACGGGTAATATAATTCACATGATTCATTCAACAAAGTTTGGTACAATAATAAATTATTACACATCATTTCTTCCCTTGTGTCCCTGCTTGCTTACGATTGTGCCGTATCCATGGAGCATCCTCATCATTTAACTTAATGCTTGGGTCGGTGTTCACTTTGAAGGGCGGAATTTCAGCAAACATATTATAATCTTCTGACATGTCTGTCTTGTCCTCCACTCCCACGATGTTTCTTTTCCCTGAAAGAACAATGTGGCGCTTTGGATCATCGCATGATGTACTGATCGTTTTCTTATCTTTCCGTTTCCTCGGTTTGCTACTCATGTCCTTCACATAGAAAACCTGAGCGACATCTTTCGCTAGGATGAATGGTTCGTCAAGGTAACCAAGATTGTTGAAATCCACCATTGTCATTCCGTATTGCTGGTCCACCTTTACCCCACCTCCTGTTAGCTTGAACCATTTGCACCGGAACAAAGGGACCCTAAAGGAGGGTCCATAGTCAAGTTCCCATATCTCCTCTATGTAACCATAATATGTGACCTTTTGCCCATTCTCGGTTTGCATCAAAGCGGACACCGCTGTTTTGGTTGGTGCTCTTTTTATCTTGGGCGATCGTGTAAAATGTATTCCCATTTATCTCGTACCCTTGGAAAGTCGTTATAGTCGAAGATGGTGTCTTGGCCAACATGTACAGCTGATCTACAACCTTATTGTCACTCATTAAATGTTTTCTCAACCAACTGCCGAAAGTCTCCATGTGGGCCTTCCTAATCCAGGATTCAGGCTTCCCCGGGTTGTCCGAGCGTAAAATATTCTTGTGTTTCTCAAAGTACGGAGCCACCAAGCTGGAATTGGTCAGAACTGTGTGGTGTGCTTCAGTCAGAGAATGGCCGTCCATACATATCGTTGATTTCCTTCCGATCGTGCCTTTTCCACTTAGTCTCCCCTCGTGCCGCGATTGAGGAAGACCAATCGGCTTAAGGTCAGGAACAAAGTCAACACAAAACTCAATTACCTCCTCATTTCCATAGCCCTTGGCGATGCTTCCTTCTGGCCTAGCACGGTTACGAACATATTTCTTTAATACTCCCATGAACCTCTCGAAGGGGAACATATTGTGTAGAAATACAGGACCGAGAATGGAAATCTCATCGACTAGGTGAACCAGGAGGTGCGTCATAATATTGAAGAAGGATGGCGGGAACACCAACTCGAAACTGACAAGACATTGGATCACATCGTTCTGTAACCGTGGTAGAACTTCTGGATTGATTACCTTCTGAGAGATTGCATTGAGGAATGCACATAGCTTCACAATGGCTACTCGAACATTTTCCGGCAGGAGCCCCCTCAAAGCAATCGGAAGCAATTGCGTCATAATCACGTGGCAGTCGTGAGACTTCAGGTTTTGGAACTTTTTCTCCGCCATGTTTATTATTCCTTTTATATTGGACGAGAATCCTGACGGGACCTTCATACTGCTCAGGCATTCAAAAAAGATGACCTTCTCTTCTTTGGTCAGAGCGTAGCTGGCACGACCTTGAAACCGTTCCGGATGCCGGTCATCAGGGTCTTTCAAACTTTGCTGGTCCTGCCGTGCTTCCTTTGTATCATTTGACTTCCCATACACGCCCAAGAAGCTTAGGATGTTCACGCAAATATTCTTCGTAACGTGCATCACGTCGATTGCAGAGCGGACTTCTAGGACTTTCCAATATTCTAGCTCCCAGAATATAGATTTCTTCTTCCACATGGCTACGTGCCCGTCAGCTCCCTTCGGAACTGATTGTCCGCCAGGACCCTTTCCAAAGATGACTTTCAAATCCTTGACCATATCAAATACCTCAGCACCAGTGTGTTCCGCAGGCTTCGGCCGGTGATCTGCCTTGCCGTTGTAATGCTTGCCTTTCTTTCTTACTGGATGACCTTTCGGAAGAAATCGACGATGCCCAAGGTACACGTTCTTCTTACAATTTGGCAAATGTACACTTTCAGTCTCATGTAAGCAGTGCGTGCATGCATTGTATCCCTTATTTGACAGTCCCGAAAGGTTACTAAGAGCAGGCCAATCGTTGATGGTTACGAAAAGCAACGCTCGTAGGTCAAATTCCTCTTCTTTGTGCTCATCCCACACACGGACACCAGGTCTGCCCCACAGCTGTAAAAGCTCATCAACTAATGGCCTTAGGTACACATCGATGTCGTTGCCGGGTTGCTTCGGACCTTGGATGAGCACTGGCATCATAATGAACTTCCGCTTCATGCACAACCAAGGAGGAAGGTTGTAGATGCATAGAGTCACGGGCCAGGTGCTATGGCTGGAGCTCTGCTCGCCAAAAGGATTCATGCCATCCGTACTTAGACCAAATCTTATGTTCCTTGCGTCAGCTGCAAAATCTTTGAACTCTCTGTCGATCTTTCTCCATTGCGTTCCATCTGCGGGGTGTCTCAACTCCCCGTCCGACTTACGGTCCTCTTTGTGCCATCGCAACAACTTGGCATGCTCTTTGTTCCTGAACAGACGTTTCAACCGTGGTATTATAGGAGCATACCACATCACCTTGGCGGGAACCCTCTTCCTGGGTTTCTGGCCCTCAACATCGTCACCAGGGTCATCGCCTCTGATCTTATAACGCAATGCAGTGCATACCGGGCATTCATTCAAATTCTCGTATTCACCGCGGTAGAGGATGCAGTCGATGCATGCATGTATCTTCAGAACCTCTAAACCTAGAGGGCAGACAACCTTCTTTGCTTCGTACGTACTGGCGGGCAACTCGTTATTCTTTGGAAACATATTCTTCAACATTTTCAGCAAGTTTTCAAATGCCGAGTCAGCTACACCTGCCTGTGCCTTCCATTTCAGCAAATCCAGTGTGCAGCCCAGCTTTTTCAGACCATCATCGCATCCGGGGTACAGCGCCTTCCTGTGATCCTCTAACATGCGATCCAAATTCTCCCTCTCTTTTTCAGTTTCGCAGCGTCTCCGTGCATCAGCAATGGTCCGACCAAGATCATCAACGGGATCATCACGTGCCTCTTCTTCACCTTCCCCTTCACCTTCCCCTTCACCTTCAGCATCCTCCATGAAAGTATCACCGAAATGAGCAAGATAGCTTTCATCGATGAAATCATCCCCTTCTTCATCTTCTTCCATTATAACCCCTCTTTCTCCATGCTTGGTCCAACAATTATAGCTTGGCATGAAACCGTGCCGAAGCAGGTGCATGTGAACATCTCTTGAGGAAGAGTAACCATTCTGATTCTTACATTTAACACATGGACAGATAACAAAACCCCCCTGCTTGTTCGCATTAGCCACTACGAGGAAATCTTTCAAACCCGTACTGAACTCGCCGGAGAGTCGGTTACCGTACATCCATTGTCGATTCATCTGCATTATTATAATATAAAATATATAATTAACCATCATGCATTTGTTAAACTAACTAGCTACAAACAATATAAATTAAACAATGAACTACACACACATGCACATTTTATCAACGACACATCAAAGGTTCAAGTTGCTAACCGCGATCGAGGAGGAAAAAATAAATGAGAAAGCTCAAGTGTGGCTCCAACACTTCATATCATGTTTGTTTCATGCTCTTGGGGCATTTCATCAAACACCTTATGTGCATAAGAGGAACCAAAAGCAAACCTAACACCCACTTGTGAAGTTTGTGAAGAAAATGGCACCAAATGGCTAAGTGTTGGCTGCTGGATGGGTATATATAGGGGGGGCTTTAGTCCCGGTTGGTCTGGCCAACCGCGACTAAAGGCCTTCGGGCACCTTTAGTCGCGGTTGGCCTGGCCAACCGCGACTAAAGCCCCCCACGTGCACCGGCTGGCCACCGAGCGCCTGGGCCCAGGCCTTTGGTCGCGGTTCGCCTCCCGAACCGCGACTAAAGGTACCATTAGTCGCGGTTCCTACAGCTTCGCGACTTATGGGGCTCACCGGAAGCCTGTTTTTCTACCAGTGGTATGTACCCCTTAATGCATTAAATAGGAAATGTCTCGAACCTTACATGGTTGAATATGTAGCATAAGCACCCAGGAATACTAATTTGGATACGTGTTATATCAGAAAATAAATGGGAAGCAACCTTTTACCTAAAATCAAAAGGCTAGCGAAAGATAGTCAAGTAAATCCTGGATAGATTTTCCTTCCCTGTACATTGTGCATTGAGGACAGGTGTGGCTTTGGAAGACAATCTATGTTCCGTATTGCATCAATATCACTTTCTATCTATACCATTTACAGCACAAATATGATCAAAACTTAATCTGAATTTTCATAAATAGCAGACACACAGTGGGAGCAAACAAAATATAACTAACCTCCGGGAGTTCCGGAACTCAGAAGAATCGGGAAAATTGTTGAATCTCCTTTGCATCAATGAATAGAAACAAAATATAACTAACTACAATTTTAGATGATCCATTTTCTTCAAAAGCAAACATCACTCTGCCTGCCATCAGGACAAAAGGATTTAGGATCCGAGAATATGTGGCGGCAAAACAGGTTGTGCCCCTTTGAAGATGAGCATAACCAGGGACAATTAAGTCAACATATTTTGAAGCAAACAAAACCAGAGACACCCCAGCTTTTAATCATGTTATGTGTGAACGTAACAAAAAAAACACTTTCAGCTCATTTGACTGACCATGTTGCTAGGATAGTAAACCACTATCTCGCTCACCCAATTTCACCTTTATGGTGCATTTGTTCAAATAGCTCCAATATAGCTGAATGAAAATGGCAAGAGATGATGATCACCCATAAGCTTCAGTGCCAGCTACAAGATCACCTCTAAGCGGCAAAGGCTTTATTAGATTTTTTTGGTTAGGTGTGCAATTTCACTTTATTGCCCCCATCTATTGTGCCGCAATTGACGTCCAAGAGGTAATCGCCCCATCTTCCCTTCTTCTTATATGGGCCTGCCGATATCGTTCACCTCCCTGTCTAAAGCAAAGCTACAAGGTTTAATTGACAAAATTGCCGAAAGATTGGCCAGATGGAAAACTTTGCTGCTAACTTAGAGTTGTCGATCGATTTTGGCAAGCCCATTCTATCAGCAGTCTCCATTTTTAGCACATGCTCTCGCTCGATTTACCACTATGGGTGTTCAAATGCGTCAAAAAAATCTGAAGATCTTTCTCTTGGCTTGGATCAGAGGATATAAAGGGCGCAAATTGTTTGGTGGAATGGGAGCAGGTCTGCATGCCAACTCAGTGTGGTGACCCCATGGTTCTTAATTTCAAGATGAGTTGATGTACGAAAACATAAGAGAAGCCGCAAATTTAAAATGATAGATCATAATGTTCTTATTATACCTGTTGTGAACTGCGAGTAAAGAACTAAAGTAGAAACCGTACTTAGATGGTATTGAAAATGACATATTTCTTTACCAGCTGCCTGGAGATAGCAACACCTAATGGGTGGAAGGAAAAAATAGTATACATGTAGAAAAAACATGAGTAATAGCTCTATTGGGTTGCAAAAATAATCCCAAACACAGCTCATGTCATACCATCATTCTGGAACAGAGCACAGTTGTTCATAAACTGTAGTTAAAAAGAAGTTTTTGTATTGAAATGAGCCAATCATGATCCTTAATCTTTTAGCACCTACATGTAATGTACTTTGATTTTAAAAGAGGTTTTAGCTAACTGTATGATCCTTCATCTTTTAGCACATGTATGATCCTTTATCTTTTAGCACTGTTGAATGTAATCAAAGTATATGGTCAAATGGTTTTAATCTACCGAAAGATGTTCACTCAAATGAGAATATCACCAACATACAACAAGAATAATCAAAAAGTGTAATGTTTGATTTAATGTCCAGCGCAGTACCTTCGTTGAAAAACATCTACATAATCCTCCCTTTGGCTTCCGCCGACTAAATCACCAACCTAGGAAACATGATATGCAGAAGAAAAGTTATTGCCACATAGAGCTTCGCAATATAGGATCCGATTAACAAAAGAGGAACGGCTGAGGTTATGGGCGATGTACCTTGTGTTGTGCCTTGTGTAAGTCCATTATGGCATGGTCGATCTGCGGATCCATCCCCACGAGTGCCTTCAACACCTTTCCATTGATCAGCCGCACCGCTTCGGCGACCGCCTTGGCGAGGAGCCTCCGCATCTCCGCGTCCCTCCTGGCATCCGCCTTGGGAGCGCCGCCTCGGCGCGGACGCGCCGTGCACGGCCTTGCTAGTGTGCAGGTCGACCTCCACCACCGGAGCACCGCGGCTCTCCAGGATCTGTCTCGCGCGCCCGCCTTGGTCATCCCCGTTGGCCACCACGGCCACACCTGGAGCTCCGCCGCCTACCCTTCCCATAGCTCGCTCTCCGCTGCCCTCCGCTCGATCTCCCCAGCCCTCAACTCCTCGTTGTAGCATGGCCGGCGACGGGAGCGAGCGCGACCATCCTGGGCGGCCGGCATCTCCATATGCTTCCGCGCGTCCTTCGTCCGTGTGGTGCTCTGAGGTTACCAGGAGGAGGGGCACCTGAGCGTTGGAGGACCGGCCGGAGGTGTGAGGGACTGGAGTGGTTGGGCAATGGGAGGAAGCGGCGGTGCTAACCCTAGGAAGCGGTGGCGCTGGCTCCGTGGTTCGTGAGACAGGCAAGGAGAGGGGACGATGTAGACATGTAGTCAAGGAAATGGATTCGTTGGGCTTGGCCCATTCGGCTGCGAAAACGCGCGACGATGTGCAACGACGAAGGGGTTTGGACGACGAAAGTAGGGGGATAAGGGGGAACATGTTCCTTCTTTTTAAGTAGTAGAGATTGCACTAATGCTGCTAATGAGAATTGTGTAAAGTTTTGTATGAAGAAAGTTTTCAAGTGTAGGGAGAGAAGAATGATGCGATGAAATGAAGTATGGAAAAAATATCATGCTTGGGGATGCCCATGTCACCCCAAGAAATATCCAAGAGGTACAAGCGTCAAAGCTTTGGGATGCCCAAGGCATCCCCTTCTTCATCAACAAAGTATCAGGTCATCTTTCTAGACGCTATATTTTTATTGCTTTATATGCTATGTGTTGTTCTTGGAGCTTCTTTATTTTTGTTTTTAGTTTTCTTTTGTTTTGTTTTTGGCAGCACATGGTTGGATTCCAGCATATTTGTTTTGGAGAAATTCACACTCCGGTTTAATTGCTTAGAACGTTCTAGTTTTCACTCTTATTATTCTGCGAGTGATGTCTTTTGCTAGTGCTGCGTTTAGTTCTGGTTTTCCACCCTTATTTTGTTCAGAGTTTGTTATTTTTCTTTAGTAAGGTATCATTAGCTCTCTGGTATTTATTTATTGTTATCTATGAGAGCTGTTTCAAATAAATTGATTGGTGTTGGAGACGAGTAAGATGTTTCATGTTTATAGTGATGCAAAAGGAAGCTTGTTTAGATTGTGGCATATACTTTGGCATGTCATGTTAGATTTTATTTTAATTATATGCTTAGTAGTTATTGTTGTACGACTTGTCTCAAATAGCTGTGAGTGCTTAATGTTTCATTGAAAGAATCATGTGTTGTTTCCATCATAAAAAGCATAATATTGTGGTATTCTCCTTTGATGCTTTATTGGTTCACTTGGCCCATGTTTACATCATATTATAACTACAAACCAGTCACCTAAAGCCTCTATGATCATTTAGTTTTTGACTTATAATATCACTTTATGCTTTGATTAATAATGTTTTGTCGCTATGCATGATTATGACCATTATTGCTCTCTTAGTTGGTCGCTCCCAGTCTTTTGCTAGCCTTCACCTGTATTAAGTATGAGCTCTACTCGTGCATCCAACTCCTAAACACCAAAGTTTGCCAATTGTGTCCACCATACATACCTATATGTGGTATTTCACTGCCACTCCAAAGTGAATTGCTTGTGTGCTACCTTTAAACCTTCAAAGATTGTTACGTGTTTTGTGTTTTGTTTTAGGTCATGAGTAAGTGTTGAATGCTTTATCATCTTTTTCATGTTTATTATGGCTTCACACTTTGACTATCATGCACAATGTGCTAGTTCTTAATTTTGCAAAAGAGCAGGCGCGGGTGCCCACCCACTAAATATAAATTGAACCAATAATCTAAATCTCCTAACACTATGTACTTGAGAAATCATGAACCTAGCTTGTTCAAACAAAGGAGAAGAGGAACTTTATTGTTCTCTCTATGGGAGCCGCTCTTGAAGCCATTAAACATGAAAGGATGATAGATCATTTGATGCCATTCGTTGACATAGACATACATACCTCTCAAAATATATTTTTAACACCTCTATTGCATTCAAAATAAAAAGCTCTAGCACATGAGTAATCTTGCTTCCCTCTGCGCATGGCCTTTCTTTTACTTTTATGTTGAGTCTTCACCTTCTTACTTTATGCACCAATTAAGAGAGCATAGTTGTCATTCTGAGTATAATGTGCATAGTCCCAAAATTTATTATTGATTGATTCATGATTATGTTATTGCCTGTTCTTAAATTACTTGTATCTAGTCACCCTTTGAACTTTAAAGGTGTCATAGCATTTATGTTTTGCTACTTCATAAAGGACAAGCTGAGTACCACTTCGCTATGTTTTCTCTATGCTAAAAAACAAACAGTTGCTTTCAGTGCATTATTATTCATGATCTTTTGTTTGAGTTACTTCTCATGTTGTAACATAGTTGCTAAGTTCTATTGTTATAATTATATCTATCATGCCTATGTTTAGAGTACTTTGATCCCAGCTCACAATGCTTTTACAATAACTTGATCAAGATTGTATTGGCTTCATGTCACCTCAAAAATTATTTTTATTATCACTTACCCTACTCGAGGACGAGTGCTTGTGACGGTAAAGCACACGTCCGTTGGGAACCCCAAGAGGAAGGTATGATGAGTACATCAGCGAGTTTTCCCTCAGTAAGAAACCAAGGTTATCGAACCAGTAGGAGATAGATCACATGAAGGTTGTTGGTGAAGGAGTGTAGTCCGGCGCAACACCAGGGATTCCGGTGCCAACACAATCAAACTACTTTGCCCCAACTTAACAGTGAGGTTGTCAATCTCACCGGCTTGCTGAAAACAAAGGATTAAACGTATGGTGTGGAGAATGATGTTTGCTTGCAGAAAACAAAAGAGAACAATGATTGCAGTAGGTTGTATTTCAAATGTAAAAGAATGGACCGGGGTCCACAGTTCACTAGTGGTGTCTCTCCAAATAACATGTTGGGTGAACAAATTACAGTTGGGCAATTGACAAATAGATATGCACATACATATCATGATGACTACTATGAGATTTACTTAGGGCATTACGACAAAGAACATAGACCGCCATCCAGCATGCATCTATGCCTAAAAAGTCCACCTTCGGGTTAGCATCCGCACCCCTTCCAGTATTAAGTTGCAAACAATAGACAATTGCATTAAGTATTGTGCGTAATGTAAACAATACAAATATCCTTAGACAAAGCATTGATGTTTTATCCCTAGTGGCAATAGCACATCCACAACCTTAGGGGTTGCTGTCACTCCCCCAGATTCAATGGAGACATGAACCCACTATCTAGCATAAATACTCCCTCTTTGAGTCACAAGTATCAACTTGGCCAGAGCCTCTACTAGAAACGGAGAGCATGCAAGATCATAAATAACATATATGGTAGATCAATAATCAACTTGACATAGTATTCCATATTCATCGGATCCCAACAAACACAACATGTAGCATTACAAATAGATGATCTTGATCATGATAGGCAGCTCACAAGATCTAAACATGATAGCACAAGAGGAGAAGACAACCATCTAGCTACTGCTATGGACCCGTAGTCCAAGGATGAACTACTCACGCATCAGTCCGGAGGCGGGCATGGTAATGTAGAGCCCTCCGGTGATGATTCCCCTCTCCGGCAGGGTGCCGGAGGCGATCTTCTGAACCCCCCGAGATAGGGTTGATGGCGGCGGCATCTCTAGAACTGTTCTCGTATCGTGGCTCTCGGTACTAGGGTTTTCGCGTCGGGAAGATTATATAGGCGAAAGGGCAGCGTCGGGGGGCCGAGGGCCCACCCCATAGGCCGGCGCGGCCAGAGGTGGGGCCGCGCCGCCATGTGGGGTGGCCACTTTGTGGCCCCTCTTCGTCTCTCCTTCGGTGTTCTGGGACACTCCGTGGAAAATAGGGCCGTGGGCTTTTGTTTCGCCAATTCCGAGAATATTTGTAAACTAACTTTTCTGAAATCAAAAACAGAAAACAGGAACTGGCATTGTGGCATCTTGTTAATAGGTTAGTCCCGAAAATGCATAAAAACATCATAAAGTGTGAATAAAACATGTAGGTATTGTCATAAAACTAGCATGGAACATAAGAAATTATAGATACGATGGAGACGTATCAAGCATCCCCAAGCTTAGTTCCTACTCGCCCTCGAGTAGGTAAACGATAAAAAGAATAATTTCTGAAGTGACATGCTACCAACATAATCTTGATCAACACTATTTTAAAGCATATGAGATGAATGAAGTGACCCAAAGCAATGGTCTATAGTTTGCTAACAAAAAGATAATGACTAAACAACTGAATCATATAGCAAAAACTTTTCATGAATAGTACTTTCAAGACAAGCATCAAAAAGTCTCGCATAAGAGTTAACTCATAAAGCAATAGATTCTTAATAAGAGGTTTTGAAGCAACACTAAGGAAGATTTAAGTTTCAACAATTGCTTTCAACTTTCAACATGTATATCTCATGGATAATTGTCAACACAAAGTAATATAATAAGTGCAATAAGTAAGCATGTAAGAATCAATGCACACAGTTGACACAAGTGTTTGCTTCTAAGATAGAAAGAAGTAGGTAAACTGACTCAACATAAAGTAAAAGAAAGGCCCTTCGCAGAGGGAAGCAGGGATTACTCATGTGCTAGAGCTTTTTATTTTGAAAGCATGGAAACAATTGTGTCAATGGTAGTAATAATTCATATGGGTTATGCATAAAACTTCCTATAAGTTGCAAGCCTCATGCATCGAATACTAATAGTGCCCGCACCTTGTCCTAATTAGCTCGGATTTCCATGGATTATCATCGCATTACATATGTTTCAACCAAGTTTCACAAAGGGGTACCTCTATGCCACCTGTACAAAGGTCCAAGGAGATAAATCACATTTGATTTCTCGATTTTGATAGATCTCAACTTAAGGACATCCATACCGGGACAACATAGAAAACAGATAATGGACTCCTCTTTTTAATGCTTTAAGCATTCAACAACAGATAATATTCTCATAAGAGATTTTGAGGATTAATGTCCAAGCTGAAACTTCCACCATGATACATGGCTTTGGTTGGCGGCCCAATGTTCTTCTCTAACAACATGCATACTCAAATTCCCTTACTTCAGACAAGACGAACATGCATAGCAACTCACATGATACTCAACAAAGGTGTGACAGGTTGATGGCGTCCCCAGACAACATGGTTACCGCTCAACAAGCAACTTATAAGAACTAAGTTACATAAGCGACATATTCCTTACCACAGTAGTTTTTTAGGCTACTTTCCCATGAGCTATGTATTGCAAAAACAAGGAATTTTTTTTGAAAGGTTTTAAAGGTAGCACGCAAGCAATTTACTTTGGAATGGCAGAAAATACCACATAGTAGGTAGTTATGGTGGACACAAATGGCATAGGTTTTGGCTCAAGGTTTTGGATGCACGAGAAGCATTCCCTCTCAGTACAAGGCTTTGGCTAGCAAGGTTGTTTGAAGCAAACACAAGTATAAACCGGTACAGCAAAACTTACACAAGAACATATTGCAAGCATTAATGTCTTCCTTGTTGCTCAAACACTTTTACCAGAAAATATCTAGACCTTAGAGAGACCAATCATGCAAACCAAATTTCAACAAGCTCTACGGTAGTTCTCCACTAATAGGTTTAAACTACATGATGCAAGAGCTTAAACATGATCTACTTGAGAGCTCAAAACAATTGCCAAGTATCAAATTATCCAAGACAATTTGAAGCATTTTCTATTTCCAACCAAATAACAATAAGTATAAGTGCTGCGGCTTTCAGCTTTCGCCATGAACATGAAAAACGAAGAACACAAGTGTTCAAATGAAAAAGCGGAGCATGTCTCTCTCCCACACAAGCATGTTAGGATCCGATTTTATTCAAACATAAACAAAAATAAAAGCACACAGACGCTCCAAGTAAAGCACATAAGATGTGACTGAATTAAAATATAGTTTCACTAGAGGTGACCTAATAAGTTTTGATGAAGAAGGGGATGCCTTGGGCATCCCCAAGCTTAGACGCTTGAGTCTTCTTGAAATATGCAGGGATGAACCATGGGGCATCCCCAAGCTTAGACTTTTCACTCTTCTTGATCATATTATATCATCCTCCTCTCTTGATCCTTGAAAACTTCCTTCACACCAAACTCAAAACAATCTCATTAGAGGGTTTGTGCATTGTCAAAAATTCACATGTTCAGAAAGGACATAATCATTCCTAACACTTCTGGACATTACCCAAGGCTACTGAAATTTAATGGAGCAAAGAAATCCACTCAAACACAGTAAAAGAGGCAATGCAAAATAAAAGGCAGAATCTGTCAAAACAGAACAGTCCGTAAAGACGAATTTTTTCGAGGCACTTAACTTGCTCAGATGGAAAAGCTCCAATTGAATGAAAGTTGCGTACATATCTGAGGATTACTCATGAATTTTTTCAGAATTTTTAGATTCTTCTACAGAGAGAAAAACGCAAATTCGTGACAGCTAAAAATCTGTTTCTGCGCAGAAATCCAAATCTAGTATCAACTTTCTATCAAAGACTTTACTTGGCACAACAATGCAAGAAAATAAAGATAAAAAGGTATTGCTACAGTAGTAACAAGAACCTTGACTCAAATATAAAACAAAAATTGCAGAAATAAAATAATGGGTTGTATCCCATAAGCGTTTTTCTTTAACGCCTTTCAGCTAGGCGCAGAAAGTGAAAATCAAGTAACATCAAGAGAAGAAGCACATAATTTGTTCTAATAATAGAATCAAAAGGAATCTTCATTCTCTTTCTAGGGAAGTGCTCCATACCTTTCTTAAGAGGGAATTGATATTTAATGTTTCCTTCTTTCATATCAATAATAGCACCAACAGTTCGAAGAAAGGGTCTTCCCAAAACAATAGGACAAGATGCATTGCATTAAATATCCAAAACAACAAAATCAACGGGGACAAGGTTATTGTTAACCGTAATGTGAACATTATCAATTCTCCCCAAAGGTTTCTTTATAGAATTATCAGCAAGATTAACATCCAAATAACAATATTCCAAAGGTGGCAAGTCAAGCATATCATAAAGTTTCTTAGGCATAACGGAAATACTTGCACCAAGATCACATAAAGCATTACAATCAAAATCATTGACCTTAATTTTAATGATGGGCTCCCAACCATCTTCCAACTTCCTAGGGATAGAAGCTTCAAGTTTTAATTCCTCTTCCCTAGCTTTAATGAGAGCATTTGTAATATGTTTTGTAAAAGCCAAGTTTATAGCACTAGCATTAGGACTTCTAGCAAGTTTTTGCAAGAACTTAATAACTTCAGAAATATGACAATTATCAAAATCAAAACCATTATGATCTACAGCAATGGGACCATTGTCCCCAACACTCTGAAAAATTTCAGCACTTTTATCACAAACAGTTTCAGCAGTTTCAGGCAATTTTGCACGCTTTGTAGTAGAAGTAGAAACATTGCCAACACCAATTATTTTACCATTGATAGTAGGAGGTTTAGCAACATGTGAAGAATCAACATTACTAGTGGTGGTAATAGTCCAAACTTTAGCTATATTATTCTCTTTAGCAAGTTTTTCTTTTCTTTCCCACCTAGCATGTAATTCAGCCATCATTCTAATATTGTCATTAATTCGAACTTGGATAGCATTTGTTTTAGCAAATGACTTAGTATCTTTAACTTCATTAGGCATAACTTTCAGTTTCAAAAGATCAACATCAAGAGCAAGACTATCAACCTTAGAAGCAAGAACATCAATTTTACCAAACTTTTCCTCAACAGATTTGTTAAAAGCAGTTTGTGTACTAATAAATTCTTTAAGCATGACTTCAAGATCAGAGGGTACACTCCTACTATTGTTGTAAGAATTACCATAAGAATTACCATAACCATTACCACTATTAGAAGGATATGGCCTATAGTTGTTGTTACCAAAATTATTCCTATAAGCATTGTTTTTGAAATTATTATTTTTAATGAAATTCACATCAACATGCTCTTCTTGAGCAACCAATGAAGCTAAAGGAACATTATTAGGATCAACATGAGATCTACCATTAACAAGCATAGACATAATAACATCAATCTTATCACTCAAGGAAGAGGTTTCTTCAGAATTTACCTTCTTACCTTGAGGAGTTCTTTCAGTGTGCCATTCAGAGTAGTTGATCATCATATCATCAAGAAGTTTTGTTGCAGCACCCAAAGTGATGGACATAAAAGTACCTCCAGCAGCTGAATCCAATAGGTTCCTTGAAGAAAAATTTAATCCTGCATAAAAGATTTGGATGATCATCCAAGTAGTTAGTCCATGGGTAGGGCAATTCTTTACCAAAGATTTCATTCTCTCCCATGCTTGGGCAACATGTTCATTATCCAATTGCTTAAAATTCATAATGCTACTTCTCAAAGATATAATTTTAGCAGGAGGATAATATTTTCCAATGAAAGCATCTTTACATTTAGTCCATGAATTAATACTATTTTTAGGCAAAGATAGCAACCAATCTTTAGCTCTTCCTCTCAAGGAGAAAGGAAACAATTTCAGTTTTATAATATCCCCATCTATATCCTTATACTTTTGCATTTCACAAAGTTCAACAAAATTATTAAGATGGGCAGCAGCATCATCAGTACTAACACCAGAAAATTGCTCTCTCATAACAAGATTTAGTAAAGCAGGTTTAATTTCATAAAATTCTGCTGTAGTAGCAGGTGGAGCAATAGGAGTGCATATGAAATCATTATTATTTGTGCTAGTGAAGTCACACAACTTAGTATTCTCAGAAGTATCCATTTTAGCAATAATAAAGCAAACCGAATTAAATAAAGTAAAACAAGTAACTAATATTTTGTGTTTTTGATATAAAGAAAGCAAACAAGATAGAAAATAAAATAAAGCAAGACAATAAACAAAGTAAAGAGATTGGATGTGAGAGACTCCCCTTGCAGCGTGTCTTGATCTCCCCGGCAATGGCGCCAGAAAAGTAGCTGCTTGTGACGGTAAAGCACACGTCCGTTGGGAACCCCGAGAGGAAGGTATGATATGTACAGCAGCGAGTTTTCCCTCAGTAAGAAACCAAGGTTATCGAACCGGTAGGAGATAGATCACATGAAGGTTGTTGGTGAAGGAGTGTAGTGCGGCGCAACACCAGGGATTCCGGTGCGACCGTGGAACCTGCACAACACAATCAAACTACTTTGCCCCAACTTAACAGTGAGGTTGTCAATCTCACCGGCTTGCTGAAAACAAAGGATTAAACGTATGGTGTGGAGAATGATGTTTGCTTGCAGAAAACAAAAGAGAACAATGATTGCAGTAGGTTGTATTTCAGATGTAAAAAAATGGACCGGGGTCCACAGTTCACTAGTGGTGTCTCTCCAATAAGATAAATAGCATGTTGGGTGAACAAATTACAGTTGGGCAATTGACAAATAGAGATGCACATACATATCATGATGACTACTATGAGATTTACTTAGGGCATTACGACAAAGAACATAGACCGCCATCCAGCATGCATCTATGCCTAAAAGTCCACCTTCGGGTTAGCATCCGCACCCCTTCCAGTATTAGGTTGCAAACAACAGACAATTGCATTAAGTGTGCGTAATGTAAACAATACAAATATCCTTAGACAAAGCATTGATGTTTTATCCCTAGTGGAAACAACACATCCACAACCTTAGGGGTTGCTGTCACTCCCAGATTCAATGGAGACATGAACCCACTATCTAGCATAAATACTCCCTCTTGGAGTCACAAGTATCAACTTGGCCAGAGCCTCTACTAGCAACGGAGAGCATGCAAGATCATAAATAACATATATGATAGATCAATAATCAACTTGACATAGTATTCCATATTCATCGGATCCCAACAAACACAACATGTAGCATTACAAATAGATGATCTTGATCATGATAGGCAGCTCACAAGATCTAAACATGATAGCACAAGAGGAGAAGACAACCATCTAGCTACTGCTATGGACCCGTAGTCCAAGGATGAACTACTCACACATCAGTCCGGAGGCGGGCATGGTGATGTAGAGCCCTCCGTTGATGATTCCCCTCTCCGGCAGGGTGCCGGAGGCGATCTTCTGAACCCCCGAGTTAGGGTTGACGGCGGCGGCGTCTCTGGAACTGTGCAGGGTTTTCGCGTCGGGAAGATTATATAGGCGAAAGGGCAGCATCGGGGGGCGCCCGAGGGGCCCACCCCATAGGCCGGCGCGGCCAGAGGTGGGGCCGCGCCACCATGTGGGATGGCCACCTCGTGGACCCTCTTCGTCTCTCCTTCGGTGTTCTGGAACACTCCGTGGAAAATAGGGCCGTGGGATTTTGTTTCGTCCAATTCCGAGAATATTTGTAAACTAACTTTTCTGAAATCAAAAACAGGAAAACCGGCATTGTGGCATCTTGTTAATAGGTTAGTCCCAGAAAATGCATAAAAACATCATAAAGTGTGAATAAAACATGTAGGTATTGTCATAAAACTAGCATGGAACATAATAAATTATAGATACGTTGGAGACGTATCAACGAGCAGGAGTTAAGCTTGGGGATGCTGATACGTTGCAAACGCATCTATAATTTTTTATGCTCCATGCTTGTTTTACACCAATTTTTATATGTTTTGTTTACACTTCGTTGCACTTTTATACATTTTTCGGAACTAACCTATTGACAAGGTGCCACAGTCTTCCTATTTTGTTGTTTTGTATTTGAAAAGTTGTACAGGAAACATTCTCGAAATTGGATGAAACAAAACCCGAAGTTCCTATTTTACTGTAACGAAGATGGAGTCCGGAGGAGAGACGAAGAGGCGCCACGAGGCGGCCACACCAGGGCTAGGCGCGGCCCAAGTCCTGGCCACGCCTAGGGGTGGTCTGGGCCCCTCGGGCACCCACCGACCTTGCCCTTCCGCATATTTATTCACCTGTTCGGGAAAAACCTAAATACACGAGCCTCCATCCATGAAAAGTTCCGTCGCGGCCGCCATCGCTGACCCTAGCTCGGGAGGGTTCTGAAGCTCTTCCCGGCACCCTGCCAGAGAGGGAGATCATCACCGGAGGACTCTACATCGCCATGCCCGCCTCCGAAGTGATGCGTGAGAAGTTCATCTCTTGACTACGGGTCCATAGCAGTAGCTAGATGGTTGTTTCTCCAATTTATGCTTCATGTTTAGATCTTGTGAGCTGCCTATCATGATCAAGATCATATTTCTGTAATACTACATGTTGTGTTTGCTAGGATCCAATGTATATTGAATACTATGGTTGAGATTGATTATATACTTGTCATATGTTATTTTTGATCTTGCATGCTCTCTGTTGCTAGGGTTCGTGGTTGCTCTTAGAGGCGCTCCCGAGGGAGGAAAGTTCCCTTCGTCGTTCGCTTGACAGGTCGGCTGCCTGCCGGCGTGATGGTGCTCCGATGATGGAGCCAGACAATCTTGGTGGCGATTGTTGTGGAAGCGATTGTGAAACCCAAGAGGAAGGTGTGATGAGCACAACAACAAGTTTTCCCTTAGTAAGAAACCAAGGTTTAATCGACCAGTAGGAGAAAGGTGACTTAAGGTCTTGCTAGCTGACTAGTGGCAGGGCGCACTACCGGCGTCAACAACAATGTGGAACCTGCACACAACACAACCAAAGTACTTTTCCCAACTTAGAGTGAGGTTGCCAATCTCACCAGTTTGCTGAACACAAGGGATTAGAAGTATCGAGTGGAAAGAGATGTTTGCAGTAATTAAAGAGAACATGATTGCAGAAAGTAAACAGAACACTATTGCACTGGATGAATTTATCAGTGTAAAGGAAAGGACCAGGGTCCACAGTTCACTAGAGGTGTCTCTCCATAAAGGTAAATAACATGCTGGGTGAACAAACTACAGTTGGGCAATTAACAGAATATCAACTATACATGATAAGATGATTACTATGAGATTCGTTTAGGCATTGCAACATAATACATAGACCGTAATCCAACTGCGTCTATGACTAATAATCCACCTTCCGGTTATCGTCCGAACCCCTTCCAGTATTAAGTTGCAAGCAACAGATTATCGCATTAAGCAATGCGTGTAAAGTAAACAATAGAATTACCCTCGGATAAAACATTGTTGTTTTCTCCCTAGTAGCAACAACACATCTACAATCTTAGAAGTTATTGTCACTCTTCCAGAAAACTAGAGGCATGAACCTACTATCGAGCATAAATACACCCTCTTGGAGTCACAAGCATCTACTTGGCCAGAGTATCTACTAGCAACGGAGAGCATGCAAGATCACAAATAACATATGACAAGAATATATAATCGATCTCAACATAGTACACAACATTCATTGGATCTCAACAAACATAACATGTAGCATTACATAAGGATGATATTGATCATGTAGGGAAGCTCACAAGATCTAAACATGAGGCACAAATTGGAGAAGACAACCATCTAACTACTGCTATGGACCCATAGTATAGGGATGAACTACTCACGCATCACTTCGGAGGCGGGCATAGCGATGTAGATGCCTCCGGCGATGATTTTCCCCTCCGGCAGGGTGCCAGGAAGAGCTTCAGAACCCTCCCGAGCTAGGGTCTGCGATGGCGGCCGCGACAAAACTTTTCGTGGATGGAGGCTCGGGTGTTCAGGGTTTTCCCGAGATCGTGAATAAATAGGCGGAGGGGCGATGTCGGTGGAGGCCAGGAAGGCCCACACCACCCCTAGGTGCGGGCCAGGGTCAGGCCGCGCCTAGGGCTGGCGTGGCCGCCCTGCTGCCCCCCTTCGACTCCCTGATACGTCTCCAACGTATCTATAATTTCTGATGTTCCATGCTTGTTTATGACAATACCTACATGTTTTGTTCACACTTTATATCGTTTTGATGCATTTTCCGGAACTAACCTATTGACGAGATGCCGAAGTGCCAGTTCCTGTTTTCTGTTGTTTGGTTTCAGAAATCCTAGTAAGGAAATATTCTCGGAATTGGACGAAATCAACGCCCAAGATCTTATTTTTCCCGAGAGCTTCCAAAACATCAAAGAAGAGTCGGAGACGAGCCAGGGGGGCCCCACACCACCAGGCGGCACGGCCAGGGGGGGTGGGCGCACCCCCCTATGGTCTGGCTGCACCAGGTCTCCACCGACATTGCCCCTTCGCCTATATAAAGTCCCTGACATGAAAACCCTAAATACATAAGCCACGATACACGAGAAAAGTTCCAGAGCCGCCGCCATCGCGAAGCCAAGATCTGGGGGACAGGAGTCTCTGTTCCGGCACGCCGCCGGGAAGGGGAAGTGCCCCCGCAAGGCTTCTCCATCAACACCGCCATCTCCATCAACGCTGCTGCTCCCATGATGAGGAGGGAGTAGTTCTCCCTCGAGGCTAAGGGCTGTACCGGTAGCTATGTGGTTAATCTCTCTCCTATGTACTTCAATACAATGATCTCATGAGCTGCCTTACATGATTGAGGTTTATATGAGCTTTGTATCGCTACTAGTCTATGTGCTACTCATGTGATGTTATTAAAGTAGTCTATTCCTCCTGCATGGTGTAATGGTGACAGTGTGTGCATCGTGTGGTTCTTGTCGTAGGTTATGATCATAATCTCTTGTAGGTTATGGAGTTAATTATCACTATGATAGTATTGATGTGATCTATCCCCCCTTCATAGTGTAATGGTGACAATGTGTATGCTATGTTAGTACTCGGGCTATTTTGCAAAGATCTATTATGCTCTAAGGTTACTTAAATATGAATGTTGAATGTTGTGGCGCTTGTTAACTCCGGCTTGAGGGAGCTCTTGTGTATGGTCATCCAACAAAAGAGTGTATGTAGCACAAATGAGAGAAGTTATTTATTTATTATGCGATCAATGTTGAGAGTGTCCACTAGTGAAAGTATGATCCTAGGCCTTGTTTCCAATACTGCAAACACCGCTTACTTACTGTTCTACTGCATGTTTACTCGCTGCCATATTTATTTCAGATTGTTATTACCACTCATATTCATCTATACCACCTTTGTTTTACTATCTCTTCGCCGAACTAGTGCGCCTATACATCTGACAAGAGTATTAGGTGTGTTGGGGACACAAGAGACTTCTTGTATCTTAATTGCAGGGTTGCTTGAGAGGACTATCTTTGACCTCTATCTCCCTGAGTTCGATAAACCTTGGGTGATTCACTTAAGGGAAACTTGCTGCTGTTCTACAAACCTCTGCTCTTGGAGGCCCAACACTGTCTACAAGAATAGAAGTACCCGTAGACATCAAGCTATTTTCTGGCGCCGTTGCCGGGGAGGAAAGGTAAAAGGCACTCATACTCCGGTCCCAGGTAACTAAGTTATTTTCTGTTGCCGTTGTATGTGCTCGAAGGTATCTCCTTTAGACTCTGCAATTGCGACTTTTTGTTTCTTGTTTACACTAGTTAGGCATAATGGAAAGCAATAGTGAGCTTCTTATTCTATTTCCTGAGTTAAGACATGGATTGTTTGCTGCGAAAATTAAAAACCTATGGAATCTTATTTGCATGCTAGTAGCAATGATATTAGTATGAACGCTTTGAACACCATTGTTGTTAATGATATGGAAAATTCTAAGCTTGGGGAAGCTGGTTTTGATGAGCATGATATTTTTAGTCCCCCAAGCATTGAGGAGAAAATTTTCTTTGATGATACTTTGCCTCCTATTTATGATGATTACAATGATAGTGGTCTTTTGGTGCCGCCTACTATGGAGAGTAAATTTTATTATGATTATACTATGCCTCCTACACTTGATGAGAATAATAATGATAGCTACTTTGTTGAATTTGCTCCCACTACAACTAATAAAATTGATTATGCTTATGTGGAGAGTAATAATTTTATGCATATGGCTCATGACAAGAATGCTTTATGTGATAGTTATATTGTTGAGTTTGTTCATGATGCTACTGAAAGTTATTATGAGAGAGGGAAACATGGTTATATGCATCTTAATAATATTAAGTTTCCCCTCTTTATGTTGAGAATCTTGAAATTGCGCTTGTGTTGCTTTTCTATGCTTGCCACTTTGTTCTTCATTAATTTATTTGTGTACAAGATTCCTTTTCATAGAAAGTGGGTTAGGCTTAAATGTGTTTTGGATTTTCTTTTTGATGCTCTCTTTGCTTCGACTCTCATCCTTATGAGAGCATCATCATTAAAATTACTGAGCCCATCTTAATGGCTATAAAGAAAGAACTTCTTGGGAGATAACCCATGTGTTTATTTTACTACAGCACTTTTGTTTTATATTTGAGTCTTGGAAGTTGTTTACTACTGTAGCAACCTCTCCTTATCATGTTTTTGTGCCAAGTAAAGTTTCTATGGTAAAGTTGATGCTAGATTTGGATTGCTGCGCAGAAACAGAATTGCTGTCTGTCACGAATTCGCACAGAAGTCTCTGTAAAAAAAATCCAAAAAATCTGCAAATTTACGTGCGTGATCCTCAGATATGTACGCAACTTTTATTAGTTTTGAGTTTTTCTGTTTGAGCAAGTTAAGTGCCCCTGCAAAATTCGTCTTTACGGACTGTTCTGTTTTTGACAGATTCTGCCTTTTATTTCGCATTGCCGCTTTTGCTATGTTGAATGAGTTTCTTTGTTCCATTAACTTTCAGAAGCTTTGTGCAATGTCCAAGTGTTAAGAATGATTGTGTCACCTCTGAACATGTGAATTTTTATTATGCACTAACCCTCTAATGAGTTTGCTTGAAGTTTGGTGTGGAGGAAGTTTTCAAGGGTCAAGAGAGGAGGATGATATATGATCAAGAAGAGTGAAAAGTCTAAGCTTGGGGATGCCCCCGTGGTTCATCCCTGCATATTTCAAGAATACTCAAGCGTCTAAGCTTGGGGATGCCCAAGGCATCCCCTTCTTCATCAACTTATCAGGTTTCTTCTATTGAAACTATATTTTTATTCGGTCACATCTTATGTACTTTACTTGGAGCGTCTGTTTGCTTTTATTTTCGTTTATGTTTGAATAAATTCAGATCTTATCATGCTTGTGTGGGAGAGAGACACGCTCCGCTGTTGCGTATGAACACATGTGTTCTTAGCTTTACTTTTAATGTTCAAGGGCGAAAGTTGATCGCTTCACTTGTTGCTATTTTGTTGGAATCAGAAAATGCTTCATATGGTCTTGAATAATTTGATACTTGGCAATTGTTTTGAGCTCTCATAAATCATGTTTAAGCTCTTGCATCATGTAGTTTAAATCTAGTAGTGGAGAACTACCGTAGAAATTTGGTTTGCATGATTGGTCTCTCTAAGGTCTAGATATTTTCTGGTAAAAGTGTTTGAGCAACAAGGAAGACAGTGTAGAGTCTTATAATGCTTGCAATATGTTCTTATGTAAGTTTTGCTATACCGGTTCATACTTGTGTTTGCTTCAAACAACCTTGCTAGCCCAAACCTTGTACTGAGAGGAAATGCTTCTCGTGCATCCAAAACGTTGAGCCAAAACCTATGCCATTTGTGTCCACCATATCTACCTACTATGTGGTATTTCCTGCCATTCTAAGTAAATACTTCATGTGCTACCTTTAAACAATTCAAAAGCTATTATCTCTTATTTGTGTCAATGTTTTATAGCTCATGAGGAAGTATGTGGTGTTTTATCTTTCGATCTTGTCATTTACTTCTGACAGACTTTCACAATGGACTAGTGGCTCATCCGCTTATCCAATAATTTTGCAAAAAGCTGGCAATGGGGTTCCCAGCCCCAATTAATTAACTTGCATTAATAATTCTCTTCACATGTTTTTCTCTGATCTATCAGTAAGCAACTTAAATTTGCAAAAAGACACTCCTTCATGGTATGTGATTGTTGGTCGGCACCCGAGGATTCGGTTAGCCATGGCTTGTGTAAGCAAAAGGTTGGGGGAGTGTCATCTAATAAATAAAACTAAAGTACATGTGTAAACAAAAGAGAAGAGGGATGATCTACCTTGCTGGTAGAGATAACGTCCTTCATGGGAGCCGCTCTTGAAAGTTTGGTTGATAAGGTAGTTAGAGTACCCATTACCATTCGTTGACAACAACAAACACCTCTCAAAACTTTACTTTTATGCTCTCTATATGATTTCAAAACTTGAAAAGCTCTAGCACATGATTTAATCCCTGCTTCCCTCTGCGAAGGGCCTATCTTTTACTTTATGTTGAGTCAGTTTACCTACTTCCTTCCATCTTAGAAGCAAACACTTGTGTCAATGTGTGCATTGATTCTTACATACTTGCTTATTTGCATTCATCATATTACTCTATGTTGACAATTATCCATGAGATATGCATGTTGAAAGTTGAAAGCAACCGCTGAAACTTATATCTTCCTTTGTGTTGATGCCTTTACTTTGAACTTATTGCTTTATGAGTTAACTCTTATGCAAGACTTTTGATGCTTGTCTTGAAAGTACTATTCATGAAAAGTTTTGCTATATGTTATCTATTTGTTAGCAAACTATAGATCATTGCTTTGAATCACTCCATTCATGTCATATGCTTTACAATAATGTTGATCAAGATTATGATGGTAGCATGTCACTTCAGAAATTATTTGTTGTTATCGTTTACCTACTCGAGGGCGAGTAGGAACTAAGCTTGGGGATTCTTGATACGTCTCCAACGTATCTATAATTTCTGATGTTCCATGCTTGTTTTATGACAATACCTACAAATTTTGTTCACACTTTATATCGTTTTGATGCATTTTCTGGAACTAACCTATTGACGAGATGCCGAAGTGCAGTTCTGTTTTGCTGTTTTTGGTTTCAGAAATCCTAGTAAGGAAATATTCTCGGAATTGGACAAAATCAACGCCCAAGATCTTATTTTTTCCGGAGCTTCCAGAACATCAAAGAAGAGTCGAGGAGGAGCAGGGGCCCCACACCACCAGCGGCGTGGCCAGGGGTGGGCGCGCCCCTATGGTCAGTGCACCAGGTCTCCACCGACATTGCCCCTTCGCCTATATAAAGTCCCTGACGTGAAAACCCTAAATACATAAGCCACGATACGAGAAAAGTTCCAGAGCCGCCGCCATCGCGAAGCCAAGATCTGGGGGACAGGAGTCTCTGTTCCGGCACGCCGCCGGGACGGGGAAGTGCCCCCGGAAGGCTTCTCCATCAACACCACCGCCATCTCCATCCACGCTACTGCTCCCATGATGAGGAGGGAGTAGTTCCCCCTCGAGGCTAAGGGTTATACCGGTAGCTATGTGGTTAATCTCTCTCCTATGTACTTCAATACAATGATCTCATGAGCTGCCTTACATGATTGAGATTTATATGAGCTTTGTATTGCTACTAGTCTATGTGCTACTCATGTGATGTTATTAAAGTAGTCTATTCCTCCTGCATGGTGTAATGGTGACAGTGTGTGCATCGTGTGGTTCTTGTCGTAGGTTATGATCATAATCTCTTGTAGGTTATGGAGTTAATTATCACTATGATAGTATTGATGTGATCTATCCCCCTTCATAGTGTAATGGTGACAGTGTGTATGCTATGTTAGTACTCGGGCTATTTTGCAAAGATCTATTATGCTCTAAGGTTACTTAAATATGAATGTTGAATGTTGTGGCGCTTGTTAACTCCGGCTCTCTTGTAGCCCTACACAATGAATGGTGTTTGTCATCCAACAAAAGAGTGTATGTAGCACAAATGAGAGAAGTTATTTATTTATTATGCGATCAATGTTGAGAGTGTCCACTAGTGAAAGTATGATCCCTAGGCCTTGTTTCCAATACTGCAAACACCGCTTACTTACTGTTCTCTGCATGTTTACTCGCTGCCATATTTATTTCAGATTGTTATTACCACTCATATTCATCTATACCACCTGTGTTTTACTATCTCTTCGCCGAACTAGTGCGCCTATACATCTGACAAGTGTATTAGGTGTGTTGGGGACACAAGAGACTTCTTGTATCTTAATTGCGGGGTTGCTTGAGAGGACTATCTTTGACCTCTACCTCCCTGAGTTCGATAAACCTTGGGTGATTCACTTAAGGGAAACTTGCTGCTGTTCTACAAACCTCTGCTCTTGGAGGCCCAACACTGTCTACAAGAATAGAAGTACCCGTAGACATCACCCCTCTGGACTCTGTCTTTGTTACGGTAAAATATTGACTTCGGCTTTTGTTTTATCCAATTCCGAGAATATTTCCTGTACAACTTTTCTGAAATACAAAAACAGAAAAAATAGGAGCTGACATTATGTCATCTTGTTAATAATTAGTGTCGTAAATCATATAAAAGTGCAACAAAGTGTAAGCAAAACATATATAAATTGGTGTAAAACAAGCATGGAGCATCAAAAATTATAGATACATTTGAGACGTATCAAGCATCCCCAAGCTTAACTCATGCTCATCCTCGAGTAGGTAAGTGATAACAAAATAATTTTTGAGGTGACATGAAGCCAACACAATCTTGATCAAGCATGTAAAGCATTGTGAGCTGGGATCAAAGTACTCTAAACATAGGCATGATAGATACAATTCTAACAATAGAACTTAGCAACTATGTTATAACATGAAGAGTAACTCAAACAAAGGATCATGAATAATAGTGCATTGAAAGCAACTGTTTGTTTATGAGCATAGAGTAAACATAACAAAGTGGTACTCAGCATGTCCTTTATGGAATAGCATAACATAAATGCTAGGACACCTTCAAAGTTCAGAGGGTGACTAGATACAAGTAATTTAAGAACAAGCAATAGAATAATCATGAATCAATCAATAATAATTTTGGGACTATGCACATTGCACTAAAAATGACAACTATGCTCTCTTAATTGGTGCATAAAGTAGAAGATGAAGACTCAACATAATAGTAAAAGAGAGACTCTTTGCAGAGTAAGCAAGATAAACAAGTTTTATAAACCTTCCAAAAAGTATGGTACTTATTAGCTTTGAGCTCTCATTGCCCCTATCATAAGCATCTTGAATGGTTAAAGTTAATGTGAATAAAAAATGAGCTATATTGCTTGCAAATCACAAGTTGAAAATCTCATGCCCCTTGAATACGAGTACCTAAACCTCATGCTACTCAACTTAGGTCCCAAATAAGTTCTTGTCATTGTAAGTATACATGTATCATTGAGAACCGCCAATGGGGTACCTCTTGCCCGATGATATGGAGGTACTCTTGTAGGAGCAATCCCATGCCAAAATGACAAGACAAACAGACAATGAGCATCTCAACGATTTTTTATTTACTATTGGTATAGCTTTTTATTGAAAATGCTTCATAGAATGCTCACTATGGTTCGCTATAAATTTCCACCATGAATGATGCATGGCTTAGATTAGCGGCCCAGGCATTTCTCTAACTCATATACAAACTCCATGGACTTACAAGTTTCCATTTTATTTTGCACCGCTAGGCATCCATAAACAAAAGAACATGACATCAACTAAATATAAGTGCAATGTCGAAAGTGTTCCCCATGAAAGCATGGTTATACTAACTCCCAACTTGCAATTTGCAAACATATAAACTTCATAAGATAGTCACAATGATCAAGTTTATTAAGTGCAAGAAAGTAAATGTGCCATCAAGTTCGTGAGAGCTTTACTGACTAATTTTCTCATGCCAAAATTTAATTTGGAAGATAAATAAAAACATGATGAATATACTTGGAATATCAATAATGCTAGTAGGTAGATATGGTGGACACAATTGGCAAACTTTGGTTTTTTGGTGGTTGGATGCACGAGTAGAGTTCATACTCAGTACAAGCGAAGGCTAGCAAAAGACTGGGAGCGACCAACTAAGAGAGCAATAATGGCCATAATCATGCATAGCGACAAAACATTATTAATCAAAGAATAAAGTGATATTACAAGTCAAAAACTAAATGATCATAGACGCTTTAGTTGACTGGTTTGTAGTCATAACATGGTATAAGCATGTAGCAAGTCAACCCAATAAAGCATAAGAGAAGAATACCACAATATTATGCTTTGTATGATGCAAACAACACATGATTCTTTCAATAGCACATCATGCACTCTCAGCTATTTGAGACAAATAATGCTAAAACAATAAATACTAATCATATGACAAGAATAACATCCAACATGACATGCCAAAGTCTATGCCACAGTCTAGACAAGCTTCCTTTTGCATCACTATAGTCATGAAATATTTTACTCGTATCCAACACCAATCAACTTATTTGAAATAGCTCTCAGAGATGAAATACAATATGGACCAGAGAGCTAATCATACATAAATAAAGAATACTAACGAGCTCTGAACAAAATTCAAGTGAAAGAACAAGAGCTAAACGCAGTACTAGAAAACTAGAACACTCGTGGAACAATAATAGTAAAAACTAGAGCATTCTATGCAATTAAAAAGGAGCGGGTCTTTCTCCAAAACAAATGTGCCGGGATCCAATATATGCTACAACAAACAAAACTAAACTAAAAACAAAAATAAAAATAAAGACGCTCCAAAAACAACACATAGCGTATGAAGCAATAAAAATATAGCGCATAGAGAGATGACTTATTGCTTTGTTGATGAAGAGGGGGATGCCTTGGGCATCCCCAAGCTTTGACCTCTTGGATATTTCTTGGGGTGCAGGGGCATCCCCAAGCTTGAGCTTTTGTCCATTCTTCATCTCATCACATCATTCTTCTCTCCCTACACTTGAAAACTTCCTTCATACAAAACTTCACACAATTCTTTATTAGCAGCATTAGTACAATCAAAATAAACAAATCCACTTGGGTTCAGTTCTAACATATATCAAACATATATTAAAGCATTAGCTACTGTAGCAACTCTTCAAAAAGCTCTTTGATCAAAAGAACTCAAAAAGAAAGAGATTTAAGAGGCAAATGCAAATAGTGCAGAAATCTATCAAAACAGAACAACAGGTAAAGATCGATTTTTTTGAAATTGCTCTGTTGCTCATCTCGAAAAGTGGTGAACTAACGAAAGTTAGATAATAACCTGGGGCATATGCATAAATAATGGAAGCTCAACGGTCTTTCTATTTACATGAATTTTTATGGTGACAACACAAAATCTGTTTCCAGGACAGCAACTTCCCCAAATCTTACTTTCTTCCTATTAGAGGTTATTCTTGGCACAAAAACAAAATAAAAATGATAAGGAGAGGTTATTACAGAGGTAATAACTTCCAAGACTCGACCAATTTTCTTTTACAGAAAATAAACATGGGTTATGTCCCAAGAGTGCTTTTCTTTAACGCCTTTCAGCTAGACGCAGAAAAAGATCTAGCATCAAGTATTATCAAGTGAAGAAGCATAAAGAGCAGTCACTTCCTCTAAAACACAACTTTTCAAAATAGGCACTTGATGACCCACAAGTATAGGGGATCGCAACAGTCTTCGAGGGAAGTAAAACCCAATTTATTGATTCGACACAAGGGGAGCCAAAGAATATTTGTAAGCCTTAACAGCGGAGTTGTCAATTCAGCTGCACCGGGAAACAAACTTGCTCGCTGTGGTTTATCAGTAGCAACAGTTTTATGGCAGTAGTAGTAGTGAAATATAAGCAGCAGCGTAATAAAGACAGCAGTAGTGATTTTAGTAAACAGCAGGATTAAAATATTGTTGGCATAGGGATGGATGAACGGGCGCTGCATGGATAAGATAACTCATGTAATAATCAAGGCTAGGCATTTGCAGATAATAATAAAACGGTATCCAAGTACTAAACAACCATAGGCATGTGTTCCGTATATAGTCGTACGTGCTCGCAATGAGAAACTTGCACAACATCTTTTGTCCTACCAGCCGGTGGCAGCCGGGCCTCTAGGGAAACTATTGGTAATTAAGGTACTCCTTTTAATAGAGTACCGAGCAAAGCATTAACACTCCGTGAACACATGTGATCCTCATATCACAGCCTTCCCCTCCGGTTATCCCAATTTCTGTCACTTTGGGGCCTCGGGTTCCGGACAACAATATGTGTATACAACTTGCAGGTAAGATCATAAAACAATGAATATCATCATGAATCAATAACATGTTCAGATCTGAAATCATGGCACTCGGGCCCTAGTGACAAGCATTAAGCATAACAAGTTGCAACAATATCATAAAAGTACCAACAACGGATACTAGGCACTATGCCCTAACAATCTTATGACTATTACATGAACAATCTCATACCATCCCCTTCAGCCTGCAGCGGGGAAATTACTCACACATGGATGGGGGAATCATGGATGGTCGATGGAGAGACGTCGGTGGCGATGATGGCGATGATCTCCTCCAATTCCCCGTCCCGGCGGACCAGAACGGAGTTTCTGATCCCGAGATTGGGTTTCGCGATGGCGGTGGAGTTCTGGATGTCTTAAAAGTGGTCGAACCCCCTCGCGTTTTTAGGTCAAGGGCTTTAAGTAGTCCAAAGGGGAGCGTCGGGGGCTGGCCGAGGCGGCCTCACCATATGGCGGCGCGCCCCCCTCCTGGCCGCGCCGGCCTATGGTGTGGGGGCCGTGGGCCTCCCCCTGGCTTGCCCTTCTGGCCTCGTGTCTTCTGTAAAAATAGGCCCTTCGCAATTATTTCCGGGGATTTTCTGAAAGTTGATATTCTGCATAAAATAAGACACGAGCAATTCTGCTGAAAGCATTAGTCCGTGTTAGTTGTATCCAAAATACACAAATTAGAGGAAAACAATAGAAAAAGTGTTCGGGAAAGTAGATACGTTTTGGACGTATCAACTCCCCCAAGCTTAGCTTATTGCTTGTCCTCAAGCAATTCAGTTAACAACTGAGTGCGATAAAAGAACTTTCATGAACACATTTGCTCATATGATGTAAATATTCTCATTATATGGACTAGTACTTAGGCAATTCATAATAAGATAAATGCAAATAAAGTCATCTAATAGCTGTGTCAATCATGAAAAAGATACCAACAAACTAATAATAAGCATCATGAAACACTTCTATAAGCAGGATTGCAATGCTCATAAAAAGATATGATAAAGTGGTATCTCGCTTGCCCGTATTTGTACAGCAAAACATAAATGCCCAGGCACCTCTGAAGTTCATGGGAAGACTAGAAGTAAAGATTATCAAAGATAAAAGCATCAAAGTTATACCACAGTTAACCATATTCTGGGACAAACATATTACACTAAGAATGACAATTATGCTCTCAAGAAGGTGCTCAAAGAAAGGATGGCGACTCAACATAAAAGTAAAAGATTGCCCCTTCGCAGAGGGAAGCAGGGATTAACATGTGCTAGAGCTTTTCATTTTTGAAACAGAAGTAAAATTGTTTTGAGAGGTGTTTGTTGTTGTCAACGAATGATAGTGGGTACTCTAACTACCTTGTCAACCAGACTTTCAAGAGCGGCTCCCATGAAGGACGTTATCTCTACTAGCAAGGTAGATCATCCCTCTTCTCTTTTGTTTACACATGCATTTTAGTTTCATTATGGATGACACTCCCCCAACCTTTGCTTACACAAGCCATGGCTAACCGAATCCTCGGGTGCCTTCCAACATTCACATACCATGGAGGAGTGTCTATTTGCAAGTTAAGTTGCTTACTGATAAATCAGGGCAAAACATGTGAAGAGAATTATTAATGAAAGTTATAATTAATTGGGGCTGGGCACCCCGTTGCCGGCTCTTTTTGTAAAATTATTGGATAAGCGGATGTATATGCCACTAGTCCATTGGTGAAAGTCTGACTGACAAGATTGAAAGATAAAACACCACATACTTTCTCATGAGCTATAAAACATTGACACAAATTGAAAAATACTTTGAAGGTTTTAAAGGTAGCACATGAAAATTTACTTGGAATGGTTTGAAATGCCATGCATAGGTATTTATGGTGGACACTTTGGAATAACTTGGTTTTCAGGGATTTGGAAGCACGAGCAGCATTCCCGCTCAGTACAAGTGAAGGCTAGCAATAGACTGGGAAGCGACAATCAAGAGAGCAATAACTGTCATAATCATGCTTGCGACAGAATAAAATTAACGGAGGCATAAAAGTGATACAAGAACTCTGAAGCAAAGTAAATCATCGAGGCTTAATTGACTTTTTGTTTTTCAGTCATATGCATGTGCCAAGTCAATCCAAATGAATTATTCAGAGGAGGATACCACAATGTCATACCTATCTATGAATAAAACAATGCAAGCAGATATTTGTGACATGCTACTCATTATTAATAAATTGGAGCTAAACATGAGAGATCATGAACTACTAGACTTTCATTAAATGACATATACCTCACATGAACCAACTAAGTATGCTCACATGGATGAGTATATGTACAAAAATGAAAACAAATAGAGTTCATACCAGCCTCTCACCACAGTCGAGTTGTCGTAGATCGTCATTATTGCCTTTCACTTGTGTGGCTTGAATAATAATATGGAATGAAAACCAAGCTCCAACCACCGAAGACCGCTGAACTCCCTAATAAACTTTACAAAACCAAAGAAGAACAACAAATATTTTTGGCGTTTTCGATATTAGAGTCACCGAATGAAAGTAAAATCTTTTTGGATTTTCTCATAGCAAACCAACGATAGTAAATAAAGCAAAATAGGAACAAGAAACCAAATGAACAAATGATAAAGAGAAAAAACAGAAATATTTTTGGTCTTTTTGTGTTTTAGAAAAGAAACAAAACAAAAACAAGAGAACCAAAACTAGAAGAATCACAGAAAAGCAAAGTGGCAGAAATCTGCCAAAACTTGACAGCAGTACAGTAATCATTTTTTTTAGAAAATCTTCTGCTATTCAACTCGAAAAGTGCTCAACTAACGAAAGTTAGATAATAACCTGGGGAACATGCACAAAAATTGGCAGCTAAAAATAACGTCCTGGCTACGCACAGGAATTTTTTTAGTATCAGTCCAGAATCTGTTTTTAGACAACACTTCCCCAAATATCATCTTCCTCATATTAGAGGCAACCATCGGCACACAAATGAAATAAAAAGTAAAACTAAAGATTAATACAGTAGTAAAAACCTTCAAAAACTAAAATGAAAACTTACTGAAATAAAAATAACCGAAAGAGAAACAACCAAAAGAAGTGAAACAAGTATATACAAATGACCGGCAATTGTAATATGCAATGAATGAGTGATGCCGGAGTACCTCCCCCAAAGCTTAGGCTTTTGGCCTAAGTGGAGGTCAACCCCAGCGAGGGTCAGGGTTCCACGCCGGTGGATCATACATGGCGTGGTCATAATAAGATCCCTGTGCAGAAGAGAAGGATGAAGGTTCCACATGCCCAGAATACTGATGTGAAGAACTTGCTGCGTCGGATGGCAAGTCGAGGGGGTCCTCGGCCTCCTCCACGCCATCCCCTGCTTGATGGCTGCACCTCTCTATGTATGCATCAAGTTCATCTTCTGTGACCGACCAACTTTCCCTGGAATCAAGGTTAAACAAAGCAGGTGCAGGCAGTCCAACTAGTCTTTCAGTTTTAATTACTCTCCACTTCTTCTTGAAAAAGGTTATCTCATAGGACAAGTTATTCGAGTTAGACCAATTAGAAACAAAGTCATGTTTTATCATGGAAACAATATCAAGTTTCTCTATAGAGAGCTGAACATCAAGAGGGTGAGGTTCTACACCATGCATAGCTAGCAAACGAGAGGCAATGAGACCCCCACAAATTCCTCCTTTATCACGGTTAGTAGCAAGCCTAAAAGCTATCAAAGCACCCAAATTATAAGTTCTATCACGTTGCAATGCAGCAGCTAAGAAAACCAAATCATGGATGGATAACTTATTTGCATTCTTTCTAGCAAGGACGCACTTGGTGATAAAGTAAGCAAAATAGCGAATAGATGGGAGTTGAATACTACGAATTTTACCACTCTCATCCGAGAAGCTTCTCCCTTGACAGATCATCTCGTATAGTTTCAAGAGTTGTGGTGGCAGCCCCCTAATCTTCTCACGTGATCCCCACTGTGGAACTTTAATAGCTGCACAAAAATCATCAAAGGGCAAGTTGATAGTTTTATTGTAGATTTTATATTGAACCATGGGGTTAGGTTGGGACCAATGGTATTCAAAATCCTGCACCACTGACATGGTTAGTTTTGCATATTGGTAAGGTTCACCAACAACAAAATCTTCTAACCCTGCATTAGAAATTAGATTTTGAACATCCTGAAAAAATCCCTGCACTCTGCATGAAATCGGTGCACGGGTAGTAGGAGGGGAATACCCCCTCTTCACGGTGGACTCTCATAACTTCATGCACCTCCAATTCATGTTGATTGAGTTGATGTCTATTCCACTCCATTTTCTGAAATTTTTCAACAATCATTATAAAAGTTGATTTTGAGACATATAAATGAGGGAGACTACTATAGGAACTTGATAGAGTACTAAACATGCATCAAAACTCATTTCTACAACTTGAATCAAGCATGCAAACTCACTTAACATGTCACCTACAGCAGCAAATTACTCAAGATATACTCAACTATTCAAAATTATATTTGGATAATCGGAGGAGTCACATACCGGAGAACAAATGCTCCAAATCTCAGCAGCAAAGATGGGCTGAGCAAGGAGATCGAAAATTTCGAGCAAGAACAGCAAGAAACTCGGGTTTGAACAATGGTGTCGTGTTTTCCCGTGGAAGAGAGTGGAGTGGTAGGTGGATGAGTGAGTGGAGGGCCAGGTGGGGCCCACACCACAGGGCGGCGCGCCCCCCTTGCTGGCCGCGCCAGCACATGGGGTGCAGCCCTGGGGTGCCCCACTGGTCAGCCCCAGGCACTCCCAGGTTGCAAATTAAAAAATAGGACCAGTGGTATAATTTTTATAATTTTTTGAAAATTTCGAAAAATGCACATTTCTGGGTGTTAAAATAACTATTTCAGGGCAGAAAAAGATTTTCAAAGTTTTAAACAACTAAAGCATCTTGCAAAACAAGTAGTACTACAGCAAGTAAAACAAGTGGAGAAAGAAAGAAATGTTGTTTAGCTCTTCCATGCATTCAAAATATACTTGTTAACAAGGTTGATCAAGTCTTGCCACCAAATAAATTTTTCATGACATAAGAAGAAATAAACCTCAAATCAATCATGTTACCTTATATTGTATTGATATGGATCCAATCATAATACTTTGATATCCTTCTTTAGGCTCATATATAGGACAATCAATAATTCCCACTTTGATAGTTCTCAAATTAGAAATTGTATTAACTCCATATACTTTATCAATCCTCTTGGGGAAATAAACAGTATGTTCCTTGTCATCAACATTGAAAGTAACTTTTCCTTTATTGCAATCAATAACAGCCCCTGCAGTGTTAAGAAAAGGTCTTCCAAGAATAATAGACATATTATCATCTTCAGGCATTTCCAACACAACAAAATCAGTTAATATTAAGCAATTTTGAGTAACTTGAACAGGAACATCTTCACATATACCAACAGGAACAGCAGTAGATTTATCAGCCATTTGCAAAGATATATCGGTTGGTATCAACTTATCTAAATCAAGTCTCTTGTAAAGGGAAAAAGGCATCACACTAACTCCTGCTCCCAAATCACATAGAGCAGTTCTAACATAATTATTCTTGATGGAACAAGGGATAGTTGGTATACCTGGGTCTCCCAGCTTCTTTGGAACCTTGCCATTAAAAGAATAATTAGCAAGCATAGTGGAAATCTCCTCATTAGGAATTTTCCTTTTGTTAGAAACAATATCTTTCATATACTTTGAATAAGGAGGCAATTTAATAGCATCAGTCAAAGGGATTTGCAAAAACAAAGGTTTCATCCAATCACAAAATTTATTATAGTGTTCTTCCTCCTTTGATTTTAGTTTCTTAACAGGAAAAGGCATTTGCTTTTGAACCCAAGGTTCTCTTTCGTTACCATGTTTCTTAGCAATAAAATCTTCTTTAGTGTACTTTTTATTTTTAGCATGCTTTTTAGGCTCATTTTCAATCTTCTTTATCAGAAACATCATTCTTATCATCATCTTTATCATGTTCATTACCACTTTCAGTTTCAGCATCAGAAATAGAAATAATATTAGGATCATTAACAGGTTCAGAAGATTCTACAACAGTTTTATGTTTCTTCTTCTTTTTCTTAGAGGGACCACTAGTTTCTTTAGTTCGTTGAGAATCTTGTTCAACTCTTTTGGGATGCCCCTCGGGATATAGAGGATCCTGAGTAGAAACACCACCTCTAGTTGTTACTTCATAAGCATGTTTTTCTTTATGAGTATTTTTTAACAAGTCATTTTGCACTTTAGTGAGTTGATCAATTTGAGTTTGAACCATATGAAAATGTTTAACAAGCATCTTAACATCATTGGAGGTTCTCTCCACAATATCATGCAATTTACTAATAGCTTGAGAGTTTTCCATTAGATGATTCTCTACTCTCATATTAAAGTTATCTTGCTTAACAACATAATTATCAAATTCATCTAAACATTGATCAGGAGGTTTTGAGTAAGGAATGTCTCCTTTATCAAAGCGTTGAAGAGAATGTACCTCAATCGTGGATGAAGGGGGAGTTATCTTACATAAATCTTCTATAGGAGGTAAATTCTTCACATCTTCAGATTTAATACCTTTCTCCATAAGAGATTTCTTGGCTTCCCTCATATCTTCATCATTTAATTCAATCATACCCCTCTTCTTCAATACTGGTGTTGGGGTTGGTTCAGGTGTAGTCCAATCATCATGATTTTGGCTTATTCTAGCCAATAATTCTTCAGCTTCGTCTGGAGTTCTTTTCCTGAAAACACAATCAGCACAACTATCCAGGTATGCCCTAGACTCAATGGTTAGTCCACTATAAAATATATCAAGTAAGTCATGCTTTTCCAAATCATGTCCAGGTCGAGCTCTAATAAGAGAGCAAAACCTTGCCCAAGCTTCAGGCAATTTCTCCCCATCTTCTTGGTCGAAACTATAAATTTTCTGCAGAGCAATATGTTGAGCACTAGCAGGAAAATATTTTTGAAAGAAAACATCAAGCAAACAACTTGGACTATCAATAGAATCAGGAGGCAAACTATTATACCAAATCTTAGCATCATCCTTTAACGAAAAAGGAAAAATTGCAACAAAATAAGTACGCATCTTAATATCATCAGAAAACAAGCTACTCAAAGTAGAAAGCTCATTCATGTGCTCTACAGCACTTTCTTTTTCAGTACCACAAAAGTGTTTTCTCAACAATAGATATATGAGATAAATCAAGAGAAAATCATAATCCTTATCCTTAATGTTTATAGGAGATGTGGCAAATTTAGGATCGGGAGATAGTTTATATCTAACAGCATGTTGTGCAAGAAGCTTTTTAATGTTACTTGCACCAGTAGTAGCATTACATTTATCAATAAAATCATCATCAAGTTCCACATAATCTTCATCAGGATCATCACTAGAGTGTTCAACAGACTCAGGTGAATTAACAGGTGTAACAATATTTTTATTAGGAATTTCAGTAATTTCAGTTTGTCTAGACCTAGAAATTGTAGCATCTAGAAAAGGACCTAATGAACCATTTTCATCAAGCACAGTAGAAGCATCATCAAAATTATCAGAGGAATTTTCAGATTCAGCAGAAGTACCAACACGTGAAGCTTGTGGTGGTGAAACAAGTTGACTTATCACAAATGGTGAATCAAGAGCAGCAGAGGTACTCAGAGTTGTACCTTTTCTTGTAGTGGATAGTAATATGGCGACTTTAGCATCGCGAGTTTTACCCATGATGGAGGATTTGCAGCGAACAATATCAATTCAGGTGAACTTGCAAATAAAGCTATGCTCCCTGGCAACGGCGCCAGAAAATAGTCTTGATGACCCACAAGTATACGGGATCGCAACAGTCTTCGAGGGAAGTAAAACCCAATTTATTGATTCGACACAAGGGGAGCCAAAGAATATTTGTAAGCCTTAACATGGAGTTGTCAATTCAGCTGCACTGAAACAAACTTGCTCGCATGTGGTTTATCGGTAGCAACGATTTTATGGAAGTAGCGGTAGTGAAATATAGCAGCGAGTAATAAAGACAGCAGTAGTAATTTTAGTAAACAGCAGGATTAAAATACGTAGGCATAGGGATGGATGAACGGGCGCTGCATGGATAAGATAACTCATGTAATAATCAAGGCTAGGCATTTGCAGATAATAATCAAACGGTATCCAAGTACTAAACAACCATAGGCATGTGTTCCTTATATAGTCGTACGTGCTCGCAATGAGAAACTTGCACAACATATTTTGTCCTACTAGCCGGTGGCAGCCGGGCCTCTAGGGAAACTACTGGTAATTAAGGTACTCCTTTTAATAGAGTACTGGAGCAAAGCATTAACACTCCGTGAACACATGTGATCCTCATATCACAGCCTTCCCCTCCGGTTATCCCAATTTCTGTCACTTTGGGGCCTCGGGTTCCGGACAGCAATATGTGTATACAACTTGCAGGTAAGATCATAAAACAATGAATATCATCATGAATCAATAACATGTTCAGATCTGAAATCATGGCACTCGGGCCCTAGTGACAAGCATTGAGCATAACAAGTTGCAACAATATCATAAAAGTACCAACAACGGATACTAGGCACTATGCCCTAACAATCTTATGACTATTACATGAACAATCTCATCCAATCCCTACCATCCCCTTCAGCCTACAGCGAGAAAATTACTCACACATGGATGGGGGAATCATGGATGGTCGATGGAGAGGCGTCGGTGGCGATGATGGTGATGATATCCTCCAATTCCCCGTCCCGGCAGGGTGCCAGAACGGAGTTTCTGATCCCGAGATTGGGTTTCGCGATGGCGGCGGAGTTCTGGATGTCTTCTGGAAAAGTGGTCGAACCCCCTCGCGTTTTTAGGTCAAGGGCTTTAAGTAGTCCAAAGGGGAGCGTCGGGGGCTGGCCGAGGCGGCCTCACCATATGGCGGCGCCCCCCCCTGGCCGCGCCGACCTATGGTGTGGGGCCGTGGGCCTCCCCCTGGCTTGCCCTTCTGGCTTCGTGTGTCTGATACGTCTCCGACCTATCGATAATTTCTTATGTTCCATGCTACTTTATTGATGATACCTACATGTTTTATGCACATTATATGTCATATTTATGCATTTTGGAACTAACCTATTACCAAGATGCCGAAGAGCCGTTGCTGTTTTCTGCTGTGGTTTCAGAAATCCTAGTAAGGAAATATTCTCGAATTGGACGAAATCTTCGCCCGGGGTCCTATTTTTGCATGAAGCTTCCAGAAGACCGAAGAGATAACGGAGTGGGGCCACGAGGCTGCCGGATGACGGGCGGCGCGGCCGGGCCCGGCGCGCCACCTGTCCCCCTGGGCCCTCGTGTGGCCCCCGACCTACCCTTCCGCCTACTTAAAGCGTCCGTCGCGAAACCCCCAGTACCGAGAGCCACGATACGGAAAACCTTCCGAGACGCCGCCGCGCGTCCATCTCGGGATTCAGGAGATCGCCTCCGGCACCCTGCCGGAGAGGGGATTCATCTCCGGAGGACTCTTCATCGCCATGATCGCCTCCGGAGTGATGAGTGAGTAGTTCACCCCTGGACCATGGGTCCATAGCAGTAGCTAGATGGTCGTCTTCTCCTTGTTGTGCTTCATTGTTGGATCTTGTGAGCTGCCTAACATGATCAAGATCATCTATCTGTAATACTATATGTTGTGTTTGTCGGGATCCGATGGATAGAGAATACTATGTTATGGTGATTATCAATCTATTGTTTATGTGTTGTTTATGATCTTGCATGCTCTCCGTTATTAGTAGAGGCTCTGGCCAAGTTTTTGCTCTTAACTCCAAGAGGGAGTATTTATGCTTGATAGTGGGTTCATGCCTTCATTGACACTGGGATCGTGACAGTAGGTTCTAAGGTTGTGATGTGCTGTTGCCACTAGGGATAAAACATTGATGCTATGTCTAAGGATGTAGTTATCGATTACATTACGCACCATACTTAATGCAATTGTCTGTTGCTTAGCAACTTAATACTGAATGGGGTTCGGATGATAACCTGAAGGTGGACTTTTTAGGCATAGATGCAGTTGGATGGCGGTCTATGTACTTTGTCGTAATGCCCAATTAAATCTCACTATATTTATCATATCATGTATATGCGTTGTTATGCCCTTCTCTATTTGTCAATTGCCCACTGTAATTTGTTCACCCAACATGCTTTTATCTTATGGGAGAGACACCTCTAGTGAACTGTGGACCCCGGTCCTATTCTTTACATAGCATACAATCTACTGCAATGTTTTACTGTTTTCTTTGCAAACATCTTCCACTCGATACGCTTAATCCTTTGTTACAGCAAGCCGGTGAGATTGACAACCTCATTGTTTCTTGGGGCAAAGTACTTTGGTTTTGTTGTGCAGGTTCCAAGTTGGCGCCGGAATCCCTGGTGTTGCGCCGCATCACATTTCGCGACCATCAACCTTCAACGTGCTTCTTGGCTCCTCCTGGTTCGATCAACCTTGGTTTCTTTCTGAGGAAAACTTGCCACTGTGCGCATCATACCTTCCTCTTGGGGTTCCCAACGGACGTGTACATCTACGCGCATCAAGCTCATTTCTGGCGCCGTTGCCGGGGAGATCAAGACACGCTGCAAGGGGAGTCTCCACTTCTCAATCTCTTTACTTTGTTTTTGTCTTGCTTTATTTTATTTACTACATTGTTTGCTGCACCTAAACAAAATACAAAAAAATTAGTTGCTAGTTTTACTTTATTCTTGTCTTGCTCTCTATATCAAAAACACAAAAAAATTAGTTACTTGCATTTACTTTATCTAGTTTGTTTTATTTTACTGCTACTAAAATGAGTAATCCTGAAGTTGAAGTTCGTTCTTTTAAGCAACAAGGTGGAGAAAGTTTTAAAGATGCTTGGTATAGAATTAGTAATGCTCATCAAAGGTGCATTAAGAAACACTCCACCACTATCCTTCTTAGGAACTTTTATGTTGGTTTATCTAGTTGGAATAGATATGTTCTTGATACTCTTTCGGGAGGCAATTTCCTAGGTACTCCCGCTTTAGAAGCTAGTTGCATCATTGAGAGTCTAGTTTGAATACCACCTGTTAATGAAGTTAAAATTAAAAAATTGGAAACCATAGAGAAAAAATTTCCAAGTATTGAAACTAAATTGGAAATGTTATTGGATAAAACTGATGAACTTGATAAATCCTTAGGAGGAATTGATGAAAGAATTAGTGTCCTAGGAACTTGTGTTATCCATGATAATCAAACTAATAGGATTGATGAACTTGAAAAAGCTATGGGAACCTTGGGTTCAACCTTTTCTTCTCTCAAGTATAATGAGAAAGCTTATGTGGGTAAAGAGCAAAAATTCATGTACGCCTCTAAAGTGCCTAAACAAAAGAATTATTATAGGCCTAAAATTCCTAGCACCACCATAGAAAATTTAGATAATGGAGCACCTAAAGTACCCTCTGCAACAAGTTGTGTTTGCATGAAAAATAATAATGTTGATGCTTCTACTCTCGATGTTACTTGATTTGCACTTTCTGCGAAGGCGTTAAAGAAAGCGCTTATGGGAGACAACCCATGTTTTTACTACAGCAATTTTTTGTTTTGTTGAGTCTTGGAAGTTGTTTACTACTGTAGCAACCTCTCCTTATCATGTTTTTGTGCCAAGTAAAGTTTCTATGTTAAAGTTGATGTTATATTTGGGATCGCTGCGCACAAACAGCATTGCTGTCTGTCACGAATCTGGGCACAATTCTCTGTAGAAAATTCGAAAAAATCTGCCAATTTACGAGCGTGATCCTCAGATATATACGCAACTTTCATTAGTTTTGAGTTTTTCCATTTGAGCAAGTCTGGTGCCAGCTTTAAATTCGTCTTTACGGACTGTTCTTTTTTGACAGATTCTGCCTTTTATTTCGCATTGCCTCTTTTGCTATGTTGGATTTATTTCTTTGATCCATTAATGTCCAGTAGCTTTATGCAATGTCCAGAAGTGAAAAGAATGATTGTGTCACCTCTGAATATGTGAATTATTAATTATGCACTAACCCTCTAATGAGTTTGCTTGAAGTTTGGTGTGAAGGAAGTTTTCAAGGGTCAAGAGAGGAGTATGATATACTATGATCAAGAGGAGTGAAAGCTCTAAGCTTGGGGATGCCCCCGTGGTTCACCCCTGCATATTTTAAGAAGACTCAAGCGTCTAAGCTTGGGGATGCCCAAGGCATCCCCTTCTTCATCGACAACATCATCAGGTTCCTCCCCTGAAACTATATTTTTATTCAATCACATCTTGTGTTCTTTACTTGGAGCGTCGGTTTGTTTTTGTTTTTGTTTTTGTTTGAATAAATGGATCCTAGCATTCACTTTGTGGGAGAGAGACACGCTCCGCTGTTGCATATGGACAAATATGTCCTTAGGCTTTACTCATAATGTTCAAGGCGAAGTTTCTTCTTCGTTAAATTGTTATATGGTTGGAATTGGAAAATGCTACATGTAGTAATTCTAAAATGTCTTTGATAATGTGATACTTGGCAATTGTTGTGCTCATGTTTAAGCTCTTGCATCATATGCTTTGCACCCATTAATGAAGAAATACATAGAGCTTGCTAAAATCTGATTTGCATATTTGGTCTCTCTAAGGTCTAGATAATATCTAGTATTGAGTTTTGAACAACAAGGAAGACGGTGTAGAGTCTTATAATGTTTACAATATGTCTTTTATGTGAGTTTTGCTGCACCTGTTCATCCTTGAGTTTGCTTCAAATAACCTTGCTAGCCTAAACCTTGTATCGAGAGGTAATACTTCTCATGCATCCAAATCCTTGAGCCAACCACTATGCCATTTGTGTCCACCATACCTACCTACTACATGGTATTTCTCCGCCATTCCAAAGTAAATTGCTTGAGTGCTACCTTTAAAATTCCATCATTCACCTTTGCAATATATAGCTCATGGGACAAAATAGCCTTAAAAACTATCGTAGTATTGAATATGTACTTATGCACTTTATCTTTTATTAAGTTGCTTGTTGTGCGATAACCATGCTTCTGAACGCCATCAACTATTGTTGAATATCATGAGTTGCTATGCATGTCCGTCTTGTCTGAAGGATCTATCATTTTAGTGGTTGGAACATGCAAAATTGTTAGAGAAGAACATTGGGCCGCTAACTAAAGCCATGAATCATGGTTGAAGTTTCATTTTGGACATATATCCTCAATCTCATATGAGAATAATAATCATTGCTACATGCTTATGCATTTAAGAGGAGTCCATTATCTGTTGTCCATGTTGTCCCGGTATGGATGTCTAAGTTGAGAATAATCAAAGCGAGAAATCCAAAATGCGAGCATTCTCCTTAGACCTTTGTACGGGCGGCATGGAGGTACCCCTTTGTGACACTTGGTTGAAACATGGCATGCAAAGATCCGGTAGTCCAAGCTAAGTAGGGACAAGGTGCGGGCACTATTAGTATACTATGCATGAGGCTTGCAACTTGTAAGATATAATTTACATAACTCATATGCTTTATTACTACCGTTGACAAAATTGTTTCATGTTTTCAAAATAAAAGCTCTAGCACAAATACAGCAATCGATGCTTTCCTCTTTGAAGGACCATTCTTTTACTTTTATTGTTGAGTCAGTTTACCTATCTCCTTCCACCTTAAGAAGCAAACACTTGTGTGAACTGTGCATTGATTCCTACATACTTGCATATTGCACTTGTTATATTACTTTATGTTGACAATATCCATGAGATATACATGTTATAAGTTGAAAGCAACCGCTGAAACTTAATCTTCCTTTGTGTTGCTTCAACACCTTTACTTTGATTTATTGCTTTATGAGTTAACTCTTATGCAAGACTTATTGATGCTTGTCTTGAAGTACTATTCATGAAAAGTCTTTGCTTTATGATTCAGTTGTTTACTCATGTCATTACCTTTGTTTTGATCGCTGCATTCATTACATATGTTTACAAATAGTATGATCAAGATTATGATGGCATGTCACTTCAGAAATTATCTTTGTTATCGTTTTACCTGCTCGGGACGAGCAGAACTAAGCTGGGGATGCTGATACGTCTCCGACGTATCGATAATTTCTTATGTCCCATGCTACTTTATTGATGATACCTACATGTTTTATGCACATTATATGTCATATTTATGCATTTTACGAACTAACCTATTAACAAGATGCCGAAGAGCCATTCTTGTCACGTTTTTGGTTTGAGAAATCCTAGTGAAATATTCTCGGAATGGATGAAATCTTCGCCCAGGGTCCTGGCCACGCAAGCTTCAGAAGACCGAAGAGATAACGAAGTGGGGCCACGGGCGGCAGGATGACAGGGCGGCGCGGCCCCGAGCCTGGCCGCCACCGTCCTGGGCCCTCGTGTGCCCACGACCCACCTTCCGCCTACTTAAAGCCTCGTCGCGAAACCCCAGTACCGAGCAGCCACGATACGGAAAACCTTCCCGGACGCCGCCGCCGCGTCCCATCTCGGGGATTCGGGGAGATCGCCTCGGCACCTGCCGGAGAGGGGTCATCTCGGAGGACTCTTCATCGCCATGATCGCCTCCGGAGTGATGAGTGAGTAATTCACCCCTGGACCATGGGTCCATAGCATTAGCTAGATGGTCGTCTTCTCCTTGTTGTGCTTCATTGTTGGATCTTGTGAGCTGCCTAACATGATCAAGATCATCTATCTGTAATACTATATGTTGTGTTTGTCGGGATCCGATGGATAGAGAATACTATGTTATGGTGATTATCAATCTATTGTTTATGTGTTGTTTATGATCTTGCATGCTCTCCGTTATTAGTAGAGCTCTGCCATTTTTGCTCTTAACTCAAGAGGGGGTATTTATGCTCGATAGTGGGTTCATGCCTTCATTGACACATGGGACGTGACAGTAGGTTCTAAGGTTGTGATGTGCTGTTGCCACTAGGGATAAAACATTGATGCTATGTCTAAGGATGTAGTTGTCGATTACATTACGCACCATACTTAATGCAATTGTCTGTTGTATGCAACTTAATACTGAATGGGGTTAGGATGATAACCCGAAGGTGGACTTTTAGGCATAGATGCGGTTGGATGGCGGTCTATGTACTTTGTCGTAATGCCCAGATTAAATCTCACTATATTATCATATCATGTATATGCATTGTTATGCCCTTTCTATTTGTCAATTGCCCAATTGTGAATTTGTTCACCCAACATGCTTTTATCTTATGGAGAGGACACCTCTAGTGAGCTGTGGACCCCGGTCCCCTATTCTTTACATAGCATACAATCTGCTTTGTGTTTCCTGTTTTCTTTGCAAACATCTTCCACTCGATACGCTTAATCCTTTATTTTGACAAGCCGGTGAGATTGACAACCTCCTTTTTCGTTGGGGAAAAGTACTTTGGTTTTTGTTATGCGGAGTTCCAAGTTGGCGGAATCCCTGGTGTTGCGCAGCATCACATTTCGCGACCATCAACCTTCAGCGTGCTTCTTGGCTCCTCCTGGTTCGATCAACCTTGGTTTCTTTCTGAGGGAAACTTGTTGCTGTGCGCATCATACCTTCCTCTTGGGGTTCCCAACGGACGTGTACATTTACGCGCATCGAGTGTGTACAGCAAAAATAGGCCCATGCAATTATTTCAGGATTTTCACGAAAGTTGATTTTTACGCACAAAAATAAGACACGAGCAATTCTCTTGCTGGCAGGCGTTAGCGAGCAACAAGTATTATCAAGTGAAGAAGCATCAAGATCAATCACTTTTTCTAAAACACAATTTGTCAAAATAGGCACTTTACATACCCCTGGAGATGATTCAACATGTAAGCCACTCTTAGTTGTACTAAAAGTTTTATCAATTTTAAACATATTATGGGGTTTTGGTTTAGGTGCCTTGGGAACATACATAAATTTTTGCTCTTTTCCCACAAAAGCTTTCTCCTTCTTAAACCCAAGAGAGGAAAATGAGGTTGAACTTAAAGTTTCCATAGCCTCCTCTAGTTTACCAATCCTAAGGTTTATACTATCATGGGTATTGCTAGCCTCTAAAACAGTGATTCTTTTATTGATACTTTCTATTGATTCATTAATTTGGCTAGCATTATCAAGGCAATTTGGCAAACTTTTCTCTAGAGAGCTTAGTCTTTCTATAACATCTTCCAAAGTGATCTCAGTTTTAACAACATTAGTAGGTGGGATTCCTACCAAGCTTTCAATTAAATTGCAGGCTTCCAAAGCGGGAGCACCCAGAAAATTACCCCCCGTGAGAGTATCCAAAACATATCTATTCCAGCTAGATAAACCAACATAAAAATTTCTAAGGAGGATCATGGTAGAATATTTTTAGTACATCTATGATGAGCATTACTTATTCTATACCAAGAATCTTTCAAACTTTCTCCCCCTTGTTGCTTAAGAATGAACCTCAACTTCAGGAATACTCATTTTAGCAGAATTAAAACAGAGCCACTAAAATAACAACTATAATAAAAACTATTTTTTGTGTTTTTGATATAAAGAAGAAATCAAGACAAAATAAAATAAACTAAGCAAAACAATAACAATAACAAATTAAAGAGATTGGAGATGAGAGACTCCCCTTGCAGAAATCCTCTTTCTCCCCGGCAACGGCGCTAGAAAATCTTGATGGTGCTCCGGTGATGGCGCCAGACAATCTTGGTGGCGGTTGTTGTGGAAGCGGTTGGGAAACCCCAAGAGGAAGGTGTGATGAGCATAGCAGCAAGTTTTCCTCAGTAAGAAACCAATGTTTAATCGACCGGTAGGAGAAAGGCGTGACTTCTGAAGGTGTTGCTAGCTGACTAGTGGCAGGGCGCACTACCAGCGTCGGCAACAACGTGGAACCTGTGCACCCAACACAACCAAAGTACTTTGCCCCAACATGATGGGGTTGTCAATCTCATCGGTTTCCTGAACACAAAGGATTAGATGTATCGAGTGGAAATAGATGTTTGCAGTAATTAAAGAGAACATGATTGCAGAAAGTAAACAGAACATGATTGCAGTAGATGAATTTATTAGTGTAAAGAAAAGGACCGGGGTCCACAGTTCACTAGAGGTGTCTCTCCATAAAGATAAATAACATGATGGGTGAAAAAATTACAGTTGGGCAATCGACAGAATATCGACCATACAGGAAAAGATGATGAGATTCGTTTGGACATTACAACATAAAACATAGACCGTAATCCAACTGCGTCTATGAATAATAATCCACCTTCCGGTTATCGTCCGAACCCCTTCCAGTATTAAGTTGCAAGCAACAGATTATCGCATCAATCAATGTGTGTAAAGTAAACAATAGAATTATCCTCGGATAAAACATTGTTGTTTTCTCTCCGAGTTGCAACAACACATCTACAATCTTAGAAGTTATTGTCACTCTTCCAGAAAACTAGAGGCATGAACCTACTATCAAGCATAAATACCCCCTCTTGGAGTCACAAGCATCTACTTGGCCAGAGTATCTAATAACGGAGAGCATGGAAGATCATAAACAACACATGACAAGAATGTATAATCGATGTCAACATAGTACACAATATTCATCGTCCCGACAAACACAACATCTAGCATTACATAGGATGATCTGATCATGATAGGAAACTCACAAGATCTAAACATGAGGCACAAATTGGAGAAGACAACCATCTACCTACTGCTATGGACCCATAGTCCAGGGATGAACTACTCACACATCACTTGAGGACGAGCATGGCGATGGATTTCTCCTCGCCGGGGTGCCGGGAAGAGCTTCGGAACCCTCCAGGGCTGGGATCTTGCAATGGCGGCCGCGACGGAAATTTTCGTGGATGGAGGCTCGGCTGTCGAGTTTTCCCGAGATCGTGAATAAATAGGCGGAGGGGCGATGTCGGTGGAGCTGGAGTGGCCACACCACTCCTAGGCGTGGGCCGGTCGAGGAGCCGCACCTAGGGGGTGGCGTGGCCGCCCTCACGCCTCCCGACTCCCCCTCACGGATTCTGTCTTTGTTACAGTAAAATATTGAGTTCGGCTTTTGTTTCGTCCAATTCCGAGAATATTTCATGTACAACTTTTCTGAAATACAAAACAACGGAAAACATGGCGCTGTGGCATCTTGTTAATGGAGTTAGTCAGGAAATCATATAAAAGTGCAACAAAGTGTAAATAAAACATATATAAATTGGTGTAAAACAAGCATGGAGCAAAATTATGAATCGTTTGAGGCCGTATCGGAGCACCGCTCGTGGTGCGTACACTTATCTTTGCTAGGCGCAAGCTTATCACCGAGGATCTTGAGGATTTCAGGCGACTTGGGAAGTGACCTGGCACCATGGATCCTAAGGTGTTGGCTGATTGTGATCATATATTCCGTGATGCGCGGTTGCTCCTTCGACCGTTTTGGTCTGAGGATGCCGCTGGTCCATTGTGATGAAGGATTTGGAGAGGTTTGACATGATTTCTCCACGTCCGCTTAGAGGCGCGGGATGTGTGGGCCGGTGTCGGAGCCGCTCCTAGGGCTGTGGTGCATTACTAACAACCCCTTCGACTCCCTACGGACTGCTGTCTTTGTTACGGTAAAATATTGACTTCGGTTTTTGTTTTCGTCAATTCAGTATTTCCTATACAACTTTTACGAAATACAAAGCAGCCGGAAAAACGGAAGTGACCTTTGTGGCATTTTGTTAATAGGTTAGTGCCGGAAATCATATAAAAGTGCATGAAGTGTAAGTAAAACATATATAAATTGGTGTAAAACAAGCACGGAGCATCAAAAAGTATAGATACGTTTGAGACGTATCAGATCCGATAATAAATGGCGCGTGAACATATTTGCTAGAGAAGGATTTTCAAGCGACCCGATGACACAGCACCATCGGATCCCTAGGTGTTGGTTGATTTCTTGATCTTTATGCCGTGATAATGTATGATGGCACCTTCGACAATTGGTCTGACGATGCCATTCAGGTACATTGTGATGCAGGAGTTGGAGAGGTTCGCGTGAATTCTCCCTTTGATACGACTTCCCGAGAGGTGCGGATACATGGCGATGCCTCTTTTGGTCGTGGTTTATTTCTAAGGCGCTCCCGAGGGATGAAAGTTCCTTCGTCGTTCTCTTGACAGGTCGGCTGCCTGCTGGCGTCGATCGAGGTTGGCTTGCTCCTTGACCAGCCAAGCGCGGTTCTTCTCGAGGATAGCGTGGTAGGCGTGGGCGACCGCCTGCCAACACGCCAACGGGGAGGCTGGTATTGTTGACTACGGCGTCGCGTGTCGCACAACTCGCCTACGGGGCGAGAGGTGATGTTAACATTGCTGCCACTGGCCTCGCCATCTCGCCGCCGTTTGTTGTTGGTGTGTGCAGTATTGCCACCCGTAGTGATTTCGGCTCCAGTCTCCGGGTCGAAGGTGACTGATACGTCTCCAACGTATCTATAATTTCTTATGTTCCATGCTAGTTTTATGACAATGCCTACATGTTTTACTTTATAATGTTTTATGCATTTTCCGGGACTAACCTATTAACAAGATGCATAGGTGCAGTTCACGTTTTCTGCTGTTTTTGATTTCAGAAAAGTTGGTTTCGAATATTCACCGGGTGGACGAAACAGAGACCCACGGTCTTATTCTCCATGGAGCCCAGCCATAACACCGAACAGAGGAGACGGAGAGGGGGCGCAGGCGGCCACACCATAGAGCGACGCGGCCCCACTGCAGCCGCCGGCCTATGGGGTGGGCCCTGGCGCCCCGGCCTTCTTGCTCGCCTATTTATTCCTTAAAGTCATGAGCCTGGTACCGAGAGCCACGATACGAAAAAAGTTCCAGAGAGCCGCCGCCGTCAACCCCATCTCGGGGGTTCAGAAGATCGCCTCCGGCACCCTGCAGGGGGAATCATCACAGGAGGGCTCTACATCACCATGCCGCCTCACGGTGATGGCGATGATTCCATCCTTGGACTGGGAATTTGCATAGCGATAATGAATGGTTGTCTTCTCCTCTTGTGCTATCATGTTTAGATCTTGTGAGCTGCCTATCATGATCGGGATCATCTATTTGTAATGCTACATGTTGTGTTTGTTGGGATCAGATGAATATGGAATACTATGTCAAGTTGAATATTGATCTATCATATATGTTATTTATGTTCTTGCATGCTCTCCGTTGCTAGTAGAGCTCTGGCCAAGTTGATACTTGTGACTCCAAGAGGAAATTTATGCTAGATAGTGGCTTCATGTCTCCATTGAATGCAGGGGTAATGACAACCTAGATTGTGGATGTCTTTGTTGCCACTAGGGAGTAAAACATCAATGCTTTGTCTAAGGATATTTGTATTGTTTACGACTACATAGTGCTTAATGCAGGGTATGCTGTGTTTGCAACCAATGTTTGGAAGGGGAGTGTTGTGCTGGCTTTGAAGGTGGACTTTAGTCATAGATGCATCTTTGGATGGCGGTCTATGTTCTTTGTCGTAATGCCTAAGTAAATCTCATAGTAGTCCTTCATGATATGTATATGCATCTCTATTTTCAATTGCCCAACTGTAATTTGTTCACCCAGCATGCTATTTATCTTATTGGAGAGACACCATGCGGTGACCCAGCATACCACTGCATGTTGTAGTATACAAGTCGTTGATATGATCTTCATGAAGGGACTTCTTCACAAATATCACATCCTTCAGAGTGGTACAACAGAAACATTGCAGGTCATAACACTCGATAATATATTACAATCATGGTCTTAACAAGTTGGCATTCTCACAGGTCCGATGAGAACACCCTACATTATTAAAGTACTATTACAAACCAACATAGATATAAAAAGAGCTCAGCAACTTATTTAAGTATGCCACTACGCTGCTCGGCTCTAAGATAACTATAGCACTCCACTACTCCTCGGCTTCGGTGTTGTCTGCTCCATAGACTATCCCATAGTCTACGCCTTCCACCCCTCCGGACAAGTCGGGTTCCTCGTAGACCAGCTCGTAGTCTCCTTCTGGTGGTACCTCGGTGTTTGCCTCCAATTCTGGATCACAGTCTAGCAAGGGTGTCGAAAGAAAGTGAGTACAGGGGTACTCAGCAATTTCAAAAGAGTAAAAGGTGTTTGATGCACTAGCTACGACCCTCGATCAGAAAATCTTAGGTCAATGCATGTTGAGAAATCCTTTCTTCAAAAGGTTATTTTATTACGAAAAACTATGCCCGCGTCGGTCTTCACGGGTTGACTAGAACTTCACGGGTTCTTTCCTGCCGCGTTCGCAGTTCCTTCCCGGGAACAAGGAGTGACAGCCACAATTTAATACACTCTGCAGAGGTGCGTTACTTTTCCCATAAGAGATCTCATCCTTTTTGCCAGCCGCAGGGACTTGCCCCCGTTCACACTTCCTTGGTGTGAGGCCAGGTATAAAGATCCAAGCCCACACCGCCTTCTCCGTGACCTCGCAGACCCACCCTTTTGTAAGTCTGTCCTCTCCTATATCTATGGGTAGACCGACACAGGCCCTTGTTCTCACCTTTACCAATAAGGTAGACCGTTCCGAACAATTAATATGCCCCTGTCCTATACACCATAGATAGACCGATCCGGACAACCCTTACAATCCTTCATAGACCAATAATAAGTCTACCCTCTCATGTATCTAATGGTAGACCGTGCAAGACCACATGTCCCCACCTTTACCAAAGATAGACCGATCCAGGCAACCCTTATCACTAGTCCGTTGGCATGCGAGAGGGAAAAGATACAGCTGGCTTCCCTAGAGCCATTATAGATCTTATGGTCAACGCGATATGTACGGCGCTAGAATCACTGGACGACATTGGTAATTAGTCCTAGATGAGTAGAACCCTTGCAATGGAACCTCCACCAATCAACACATACCATGGTTCCATTGCCAGCCACATAGTCATATTCATAATTGGAAAAGTAACCTTTCATTTTCAATGCAGAGGAGTGATAAGTCATATAGCTTTGCATTAAATTCATAGAAAATACTCAAATTGACATGAGCAAGGGGAAACTTGCCTGTGAACTGCGAGGTAATGCAGTTCGATGCGTTGAATGGAACCTGGACCTCGGGTTCTATAAAGAAGCATCATTGTCCGGTAAGGACAATGTTATAAAATCCAAATAATGCATGCATGGATGTATTATTTTATGTTGAATTCCTGACCCCCATATTTACAATTTAGGGTTGAGTTAAGGTTTATGCCTTTGGCAGTAATTTGCAATTACTTTAACTTACTTTAACTTATAAACTTGCATGAAGGAATACTTTTAAAAGTAATACAACTTTCCTTTTTGAAAATATTTATTTCAAAATTATTTTGAAATAATAGAATTTCTACTAATTTCTTTAAATGGAGTACTAGAATATTTTCCTTTGGAAAATATTTTCCTTTTAAAAGAAATGACTTGGAAATATAGAATTTCATTTTGAAATATTTGGAGACAAATATTTGAACTCATTTGAAATTTTTCCTTGATTTTTAAATACAAGGAAATAATAATTTAAAATTCCAAGTTTTAATTTAAATTCATAATATGTCAAAATTTGAATTTGTTTCCTAAATTCCATTTCTTATTTTATTCTTGTTAAGCATAATTTATGATTCATAAATCTTATTTTTCTTGGTTTTTTAGAGTTTCTTATAATTTGTTTGGAATTTTGTAAAATTCAGAGTTATTTAAAAGTGAAATTACCAAAATAACCCCCTGGCCCAATTGGGCCAGCCCACTTATCTGGCCCGCTTGGACAGCCCACTAAGGCTAGTCCAAAACGGTTCGGTCAGAACAGAATTCTGACCCCACCTCATTCTTTCGAACGCTCTCCTCTCTCTCTCGCCCTAACACTAGCCTCTGGCGATACGTGTGCGACGGCGTCACCGCCATGGCGCCGCCATATGCGATACCTCCGTGCTCCCACGCGCCCAGCCACCTACCGATACGGACCGTAGCGAGACGATCTATCGGTCTGTCGCGTGGTTTCTTTCAGATTGCTTCCTCTCTGTGAGGCTCGCCTCTCTGGATCTCGTGGAGAATCGCCTCGGGCGATTGGGTGATCTCCGACGAGCTCTCGCCCTCGCCGTCGACGTGTGCGCCTCCGAGACCGACCTGGCGCGGGTGCTGCTCGCAGTACCAGTGCCGTCGTCTCCGTGCCGTGCTGCTGTGGTGGTGTTCGTCGGCGTAACGCCGGCGCCTTCCCTGGCTTTGCAGCTGCTATGGCCGCGCGAGCACTGCCTCGCCATGCCATAGCCTCAGCCACCAGGCGCGTGTAAGTTGCTCTGCTCCTTCTCCTCCCCATGCCTGTGCGCCTCCCAAGCTTCTGTGCTCCTTCTCCTCTTGCTCTACTGCTATCTGATGATCCTGTGATCATGCAGAGCCTTGCTACTGCTGCTTAAGCTACCTGTGCTTTCATTTTCTGCAAGCTCTGGCCAATTTACCAATCTCTGGTACTGGCCAGTGTGTGTTGCTGGCTGTGCATGTCATGTGTTGCTTGCTCTTACTATGCCATGTTGTTCATGCTTATGAGCTTGCTAGTGCTCACTGGCATGCTATCCTTGCTTGTCTAGGTATATTACTAGGCCTGTGAATGTCAGTGATGCCTGTGAGGTGCTTCTGTGCCTCCTGTGTAATCCAATGATCCATTGGATCAACCATTCCTTGTTGGCTAGCTTATCTGTGTGGCTTGACTTGATTCAATTGATCCATTTGATCAATCAAATGCTAGTGGCTAGTTACTTTGGCTAAGTGGATGGTTTGCTTACTGATGCTGCTACTCAAGCATGCTCATGCTTCTCTACCGTGGTAATGTCTTGTTGCACTCCATGTATGGACTTGATCCGAGTAGCTATGGATCAGGTGACATGTGCTTGTCTTGCCTTACATTGAGCTACGCAAAAGTATGCATGAATCTATGCTGTATTCATGCCTGGATGGATTAATTATTGATGAACTGCTTATGCAGTAATGATTAAATGACTTGTTGTGTATGATTTGACTTTTCATGATTAATTGGAAAGCAAATGGAGTCTGAATCCATTACTGGATAGTGATGCTTTATTATTTGGCTTTACTTTGAATGGTTCTATGTTTGTTGTGACCTCAGTAGCCTTGCTACTGACTGGTTGCTCACATAGTTGGCTAGATCTGTTGGTTCCTCATCTTGGTTTGCATATTTGGGGATCATAACCCATATGAATGCCAATATGCTTTCCTATGAAGAAATCTAGGGTTTTACTGATGGTTCTATGCTTAGGATCTTACTGTGTAGTCTTGGTAGCTGTTATTCCTAGGAATTCATCTACTGGTGCTGCTTGTGCATGTGTTCTAGCTAGTGTGTGCCTCTGTGCATGAATCCTAGCTTCTGTGCACAAGACTTGTGTCTAGATGGTTTCAGTTTTAATAGCTATCCTCTTCTGCCAGTGATCCTTGGTGAAAACCAAGTGATGAGCTACCCATTGAGCATCTGCTCAATCCCATGACATATGTCATGCATAATTGATGGATTTGATCCATTGGATCCAGTCCAGGAACTTGGTATACCTTGTTCCAGCTCCTAGAAAGAAATGTTTTGTTGATGCAGACTTCTGGATGGTCTCCTCCTTAAGTCACCATGATTTCTGGTGTTTGTTGGTTTATATGATGGTTTGGGATGTTCTTGAGCAAGAACAGTGAAGAACACTGGATGTTCTTGGTTTGTGGCTTGCTGAATGATCTCCTGGTCAATTGTGCCCTGCTTCTAGGGTTTCTCTCCTATTTATTACTGCTATGGTTCTCTTCTGGCCATGACACCTTACCCTGGCTTGTCTAATGAGTCATCTAAGGTGTTGTGCTGTTCTTTGCATAGCAACAACGAGTGTGTGGTGGTGAAACAATTACACAATGCTCGATTTTGGTGCATTGTTGCTCTTATCACAAATCTTGTCAATTCTTTGAATGAGACACAAGTGTCAATGACACTTGGTTAACTGACCAAACTGAATATATGTAGCTTCTAATCCCCCTGGCTAGTTTCATGGTTTATTTTCAGGTTTTGAAGATGAATATGACCAGAGAAGAATCCTCCAAGTCATTAGCCTAGAATTTTAGTTTAGGTTCAAACTATGTAATCTTCTTTTTATTTCTGTTTATATTTCCTTTAATTCTTGTATCAAGAATATTGTAAAGACAATGTATATGTGTGTGTATATCAATAAAGCTCAAGGTTTCTCTATGAGCTTAATTGTATTTGTAATAATTCTATTTCTAAATGTTTGTTGTATTCAATTTGAAATTCAAAGTCATTTGAATTTATGAGTTGTATTTAAATTATGAATTCCTTTTCTATATTCACTTTTGCTTATTGTATATTCTTAAGTTTTCAATTCATTATTACTTGTCAAATGAAATCAACTCCAAAATCAAACAAAATACAAAAGAGGTCATGTCAAAATTCATATCTCAACATGCTTAACCCTAATTGCATTTGAGAGAGAACCTCGATCCCTCTTAGGTTTGGTTGCAATAAGGGGCGAAAATTCCCCTCGTTTTGCGATGAAATGCACATCCCATTCCTAAATATAACCTTCGTTGTTCCTATGTTACGGGTTATTACACCACTAGTGAGCTATGTGATTTGATCCATTCTTTTACATAAATACCAACCTACTGCAATCATTGTTCTCTTTTTTTTGCAAGCAAACATAATTTTCCACACCATACGTTTAATCCTTTGTTTTCAGCAAGCCGGTGAGATTGACAACCTCCTTTGTTAAGTTGGGGCAAAGTAGTTTGATTGTGTTGTGCGGGTTCATTTAGCGCGGAATCAGTGTTGCGCCGCACTACACTCCTTCACCAACAACCTTCACGTGCTTCTTCGCTCCCTCTTGGTTCGATAAACCTTGGTTTTATACTGAGGGAAAAAAACTTGCTGTTGTACTCATCATACCTTCCTCTTAGGGTTCCCAATGGTGTGTGCTTTCTCTTGTCTGAGCTGCCTGCGCCCATGCGATGAAGTGACCTTGGAACTTGGCAACTTTGCTAGCCTTGCCGATGCTTGAGGATGATGTCACAACGATTTGCGATGCTTTCTTCGGCAGACACTATAAGAAAAGTTGCCATGGCCGTGAAGTTGAAGTCGCGCCGTGGTTGGTGGTGCACCATGGCCGACGATTTTGGGCCCCTCCGTGGTTCATGTCAAAACTTTTTTTTTTCTCGTTTTTGAGGCCACCTAGCCGGACGAAAGCGGCCAAAACGTCGTGTATGGTGGCCCGGGACGTGTGCATCTCGAACTCTCGGGTTCGCCGGCCGAGTCAACGCAAATCCGCACCGCCCAAGGATGTAGGGCCAGATGGCAGCCTCCCTGGCATTGTTTTTTTTTTTCTCGATCGCCGCCATCTCGTTCAACGCTCTCCGGTCGAGCCGTTTACGATGCAGGATCATGGGTCCCGCATGTCAAGACCAAATTTCTTTCTTTTTTGGATTTTTTTTGACCCCCCGATTTCTGGCTCCTTCCTTTTCTTTTGATCCCTTACCGCCTTGGAAACGTTGAGACAGCTGCTACGCATGTCATCATCTATGAGCAATCAACTTTCTTTTCTTGGGTTTTTGTACCTCATATTTGGTCATACATTTTCTTCCGATCCTCGCCTTCCTTTTAAGGGTGGTAGTCTGTCACATCCCAAAAATTTGGAATGTGAAAATAAAATAAAGCGAGTGTTTGTTTGTTTGTCATAGTTGAAATTTCACAAAGATTTAAAACTTTTGTGTTTATTAAAAAGGTATTTTCAAAAATAGAGTTTTCATAAACCTTGGTTTTCAAAATATTTGCCAACGATACCCTATTTTGTTCAGAGATTTTGAAAATTATAAAATCATTATTTTGAGAAACGGTTTAAACCCTAAAAAGACACTATAGCCACATAAACATGTATGTCAAATTTTGATTTTATAAAGTTTATATTTTTGTACCAAATTTAGTTTCATATTAAAGTATTTTTCATAACGAATCCAACGGTAGCTCATTTGTAGCCCTACATCAAAAGTTGAAAAATAAATCAGATAATAAAAAAAGTGAGAGCCGGCCAGCCCACCCCATCTCCATTCTTCCTATATAATTTTCCCTCCCTTTCTTTATTTGGGCCGCACCTGCCCATGGCCCTCTAGACCGATCAAACCCAGCCAACATGTCATCTCCTTCCTCACGTACACGAGCACGCAGAGCAGAAGCTGTAACAGCCATGGCTGTTACTTTCTCTTCCTCTACATTATTTCTACAAACCGTTTCTTATCGCGTTTAATACGAGATTGTTAAATCAAATGGGGAATCCGTTCAGAAAGGATTATCTCCCCATTTTATTGCCTTAATCTTCCAAACCGTCCAGGTGCACCGAATGCCACCGGTCGGCATAGCCCTCCCGATCTCCCACCTTAGTCCATATCGATGCAAACCGAGATGTCTACCGTGTGTTCCTAGTCTCTCTTCCTCACTTTTATTTCTTGCTACTCCAGATGAGCTCTGTACAACCGATATCGGCCATGCCATTCTTAGCCAAAAAAAATCGAGTTCATCGCCAGATTACGACGTTTTTGAGTGTTCATCTCGTAGATTCTCTCTGTGAGACTGTCCTCGTGAAATATACCTTCCAGACATGGTTTCATCACTTATATTAGAGGTTGGTCATTATGCCGTTGCTCCGCGACCACGGCAATGGCGTCGTGGTTTCGCCGGGTAAAGAGGACGAAGGCCCTGTTTTCTTCTCTTTCTTTTCCTCTTAGACAGTGCAGTGCGCACATCGTTTGGTATAGAACCGTCCCTTTGCAGCCGGAGATCCTGGAGACGAGCGCAGAGGCCTCTGACGGCCACGTCTGTCGTCGACCACGTATAGAATTGCTGGTATGGTTATTTCATCCGGCAATCTCTTTTTCGATTTCAGGGCTCAAGTTTGTAGCAGGAACGTGTGCCTTTCTTTGATTCTAAATCTTTCGGATTTAATCTGTAACATGTTACAGATAATCTTGATCAGAGTTTTATTTCCAAGTTTGAAACTGTACCGTGACAGAGGCGAATTCAGTTTTGTGCTGTTGAAAACTGATCCACGTCAAATATGAGTCATAGTCGTGTAGTACCACCAGTCCATGGATCAGTGTGCATGTGGTGTTAGCTGGATTAGGAGATGGATGTGAATCAAGGCAGCGTCGTGCAGTTGTAATCGGAAGACAACGAAGAATGATTCTAGTTGAGGAGTCTATTCGGCAAATTCGTAGGTGAGCGCTGCTACTGGTATCTTCTTAAATGACACGATCTAGATTTCAAGTCTGAAGTGTTTTATTTAGATTACATTAGGCAGATCCTTCTAGATTGTTAGATCCAAATCTGATGGTCCTTGTTAGCTCAATAAACTGAACGGGTCAGCCCCACATACCGATCGATGGGTTCGTGTCTAGCTGATATCTCATGTCTAACTTTAAAATTCTAGATCGTTGGATTTAGAGCTCCGTTAAAGATGATTTCTCTGAAGTTAAGTTCGTAATAAAATTCTCTACAACTCTCATGTAGGAAGTTTTTGCATCCGAGAAACTTGATCGGACAACTTTTTAGACACCACTAGAATTCTAACCGCGTATTGTAAAATCCATACCTTGAGTTTTGCACGTCGGTTTTTCGACAAACTCTATACCGTTGGAATCAGTAAAATGCCTAGATCATTCTGGACATTTTGCATGTCGGATTCGCCTTTGTTTTCGCGCTATTTCTATGATCCACAATATCGTTCTTGACTATGAAAATCATTTATACACATTCATCATATTTCCATGATCACATCTCTCCACAACATATTATCTTAGTCCATATTATTCAAATAACAGTTGAGTTATTTGAGTAAATTTTCATATCACTAGTTCTATCTAATCTTTTTCCTTGTGCCATTGGTGAGTGTTGTCACACTCTCCATAATGGTATGTTGCTTTACGTCATATGAGACTCATATGATTCTATCACATGGATCATTCCAATTATTCATTCCGGTGTAGCAAACAACCCTTGATCATATGCCCTTGTCAATCTTTTCCTCCTAAGCATTTGACTTGGATAATCTTTTTCTTTCAAAGTACATGACCCTTCCAATCTATCAAACCATACCTTGCAAGCCAAACCTCATGCCACACCTTAGTACCATAGAACGTTTTCGAAATTATTTTTCTTGATTGTATTATGTTGTTATGAATTATGTGTTTATGGTGTGTTATATTTTATTTTATAGTTCGTTTGAAGAGCGACGTGTTTTGTTGAAAGAAAAGAGAACGCTCTTCAACCACCAAAAAGGCAAGTGACACACCAATCACAAATGTCCCAGTTTTATATATGCACTGTAGTAATTTTTGTAGTATGCATGTATAGGATTATATGCTTTGCTATTCACACCTAGTAGAATAGGTACTTGTTCTTGACTTGTATCTTTTGTCGCCATTAAACTTAGTAGGATGCTTAGCTATGCTATGAAAATGTTTTGCTAGTGGTTAAGGAAAAAAACTAAGTTTAATGAACTACCTGGGTGAATGGTGGAGCTTTGGAGCGGGTGGCTGCATCAGGGGGGCCCTGTCAACGGCGATACCCTGGTGTGAGTACACATTTGCGGAAAGTCACCCAGGATTAAAGAGATTGTAGACAACCTTGCTCATTAGCTTACCGTACAACCACATGCTATATGGGCTCTGGCTTGACGGAGTATGTTGTGAGAACCCGGGCCCTACGTGACAGATGATGTAGGGGAATGTAGGTCGGTACGGGTCCGTAGAGGATGGTCTGGGGGATCACTTCAGAAAAATCTCGTCCTAGTCGACATCTGTCCATTTGAGCAAAATGTGCATCATGGAAGAAGAGCAGACTAGGTCATGTGGGTAAATTTGTACAACCTGTGCAGAGTGTTAAATCTAAGTACTTAGCCGTGTCCCCGGTTACGGACAATTTGAGCGAACTGACAAGGATCCTGTTCGAAAGTCTCCTCATCCCAACTTCTTAAATTAAAATTTGATGGGTGAACAAGGGTAGGAGGAATTCACTGGTTTCCATCGGTGGTATTCCAGGTTCATTGATTTCTATCAATGGTACCGCCTAATTAGAAAGGAAGAAAATGATTTGACAAATGATAGGAGAAAACTGGCTTTATGCAAATCATACCTGAGCTCTACCAGCCAAATGTACACATAAGTGTTAGGTTGCCACTTGAGTCCACTATAGTGTCATCTTGCCAATACAATTCAAATGTATTGACCATTCGTGGCTGTAACTTTTCATGTTGCAGATGTTTTGAAAGTCGAGTGAGTTACGATGATTAGGGTTACAAGTCTATCCTCAACATGCTCGCCTGTGGCACATGAAGACGAAGGACTCCATGCTGTCTATTTTTATTCGTTGTGAAACTCTGATGATATGCTAGCCTTGTGCTATGCAATTTGTAATCATTTACGTAAATTCTGGATCATACGATGTAATAAAGACCTTTGTTTCTTGGTATTACATCTTATATTGTGTGTGCTAGCGATTGATCCAGGGACTAGCACAGATACGCACGGTCGGCACGTTGGGACCGCTGCTACAAAATGGGACCCGCATGTCATCACTCTATGTAAAACTTTCTTTTCTTGGATTATTTTTGGCTCACGATATTTGGTCACTTGCCTTTTTTCTTCCGATCTCATGCCAGGTTTGAAACGTTGAGGAACCTGCTGTAAATGGGACCACTGTGTCGTCTCTATCTACTATAAAACTTTCTTTTCTTGGATTATTTTGGCACCTCATATTTGGTCACTTATCTTTTTCGATCCCCTGTTGCCTCTCAAACAGTGATACGCTAGCTACAGTAGGTTCGCATGTCATCCTCTATGTACTATAAAACTTTCTTTTTCTTGAATTATTTTTGGCTCCTGATATTTGGTCACTTGCCTTTTTCTTTCGATCTCATGCCACGTTTGAAACGTTGAGAACCCTGCTGGCTCATGGGACCCGCATGTCATCCTCTATGTGCTATAAAAGTTTCCTTTGTTGGATTTTTTTTCACCCTCTGATTTTTGGCTTGCCTTTTTCTTTTGATCCCATGCCCCCTTTGAAACGTTGAGTAAGCTGCTGGCTCAAGGGACCCTCATGTCATCCTCTATGTCCATCAACTTTCTTTTCTTGGATTTTTTTTACCCCCTAATTCCTAGCTACTTTCTTTTTCTTTTGATCTCAAGCCGCACATTTCAAACATTGAGACTACGCTGCCAAAATAGGACCAGTACTGTCTCTATGTACAATAAATCTTGGATTATTTTTGGCTCGTGATATTTGGTCACTTGCTTTCTTTCGATCTCATGCTACGTTTGAAACGTTGAGGAACTTGGTTGGCTCATGGGACCCGCATGTCATCCTCTATGTGCTATAAAGTTTCCTTTGTTGGATTTTTTTTCACCCTCTGATTTTTGGCTTGCCTTTTTCTTTTGATCCCTGCCCCCTTGAAACGTTGAGTAGGCTGCTGGCTGGGACCCGCCTGTCATCCTCTATGTCCATCAGCTTTCTTTTCTTGGATTTTTTTGACCCCCTAATTACTAGCTACTTTCTTTTTCTTTTGATCTCAAGCCACATTTCAAACATTGAGACCGTTGTGCTGAAAAATGGGACCCACATGTCATCCTCATGTACAATAAATCTTGGATTATTTTGACCTCCCGATTTTGGTCACTTGCCTTTTTCTTTAGATCTCATACCCGTTTGGCTTGTTAAGGAACCTATTTAGCTCAGGACCACTTGTGTCATCCTCTATGTGCTATAAAGTTTTCTTTGTTGGATTTTTTTTCACCCTATGATTTTTGGCTTGCCTTTTCTTTTGATCCCTGCCCCCTTTGAAACGTTTGATACGTTGAGGAAGCTGCTGGCTCAAGGGACCCGCATGTCATCCTCTACTATATCCAACTTTCTTTTCTTGGATTTTTTTGACCCCTTAATTGCTAGCTACTTTCTTTTTCTTTCGATCTCAGCGCATTTCAAGCAGTAGGAGACCGCTGCTGCAAGATGGGACCCACATGTCATCCTCTATGTACAATCTTGGATTATTTTTGGCTCTGATATTTGGTCACTTGCCTTTTCTCGATCATGCACGTTTGGCGATTGCCAGGGATTTGCTGGCTCATGGGACCACTTGTGTCGTCTCCATGTGCTATAAAGTTTCCTTTGTTGGATTTTTTTCACCCTCCTGATTTTTGGCTTGCCTTTTCTTTTGATCCCCTGCCCCCTTTCAAACGTTGAGTAAGCTGCTGGCAAGGGACCCGCATGTCATCCTCTATGTCCATCGGCTTTCTTTTCTTGGATTTTTACCCTCTAATTACTAGCTACTTTCTTTTCTTTTGATCTCAGCCGCATTTCAAACATTGGAGACCAGCGCATGACAAGGACCATGGCATCCTCTATGTACAATAAATCTTGGATTATTTTTGGCTCTGATATTGGGTCACTTGCCTTTTCTTTCGATCTCATGCAGCCTTTGAAACGTTGAGTAAGCTGCTGGCTCATGGGTCCCGCATGTCGTCCTCTCTGAACAATAAAAGTTTTCTTTCTTGGATTTATTTTTGACCCCTAATTGCTGGCTGCTATTTGCCTTTTTCTTTTCATCCCCTGCCCCTTTGAAACGATGAGGACACTGTTGGCAGGTCGGTCCACTACAAGAAAAGTTCTGATAGACAGCGTCCCAAAATCGTCAACTAAGGGGCATTTTTCGTCGCCTATGGGCCTAACCCGACGATATGGGTTCCGTTGTCGAAACTGCGTCAGGCAAAGTCCAACGACGATTTTTTCGGTCCGTCGCGCTTGGGCGCCCTTCCCCCACGGAAAATCGGACCGTTGCGGAAGTGTTTCGGGAGCCGTTGACTGGCGACGTCATGGCCGACACGTGGCGGGCGCATTGCTTGCCGATTAAGCGTTAGCAAGGCTGAAACCCGTGGTAGATGGTAGGCCCACACGAGGGCACACTTGCAGGAAATCTTAGCGGGTGGGCAGATGACATGAGTTGACCGGTCAACTATATGTTTGGGCTAAGTCCATTAGTTAAGTGGACGGGCCTAACCTCTGGAGTTGATGGTCCAAAACCAAATGGGCATTACATTCTTGTATGGGAGTCTGCCAAACAGCCGGGCCGGCCAAAAGCAGAGTGGGCCGGGCCAAAAACTCTGGTGGGTCCCTATTAAAAGGCCGGCCCATTTAGTGTGTGGGGTCCAAGCCATAGCAAGTGGTAGCCCAACAAGCTAGTGGTAGGGCCAAAAACAGTGGGTCCTTTCTGTTAAAGCAGGCCCATTTAGTGAGTCCGTCGTATAGCAAGTGGGCCGGCCCAACAAAATAGTGGGCCGGGCCAAAAGCACACAGGTGGGTCCCACTTTCTGTTAAAGGGCCGGCCCATTTAGTATGTGGGGCCCACCATATAGCAAGTGGGCTGGCCCCCCAAGATAGTGGGCCGGGCCAAAAACACAGGTGGGTCCCACTTTTAATGGGCCGGGCCATTTGGTATGTGGGGTCCACCATAGAAGAAGTGTTGTGCAACAAGATGATGGGCCGGGCCAAAACACGAGTGAGTCCCACCTTCCTATTAAGAAATGAAGCCCATTTGGTGTGTAGGGTCCACCATATAGAAAGTGGGCGGGCCCAACAAGATAGTGGGGTCCACCATATAGAAGAGTGGGCCGGCCCAACAAGATAGTGGGCCGAGCCAAAACACAGGTGGGTCCCACTTTCCTGTTAAAGAGCCGGCCCATTTACCATGTGGGACCACCATAGAGCAAGTCGTGCATTTGTGTATATGGAGCCACTATCGTGTAGCCGGGCCGGCCTACTAAAGAAGTGGGCCGGCCCAAAATGAAAGTGGGTCCCACACTACTGTAAGTGGGCCGGCCCAATCAGTTGTAGGGCCCTACTTGTTTGACTAGTCAACTTGCATTAAATTTCATGAGCCTAAAATCTGATTTCAATGATACACACAAGTACATACACAAATAAAACAAAATAGGAAAATTACAAGGCAATTAATGTGCCCAAATAAAAAAATTACATAGAATCATTGAGGACTTCTATTAGCATCATCAATAACACGTTGACATTTGGCGATCGCCTTGATTGAATCTTGTGTACTCTTTGTCAACATATCAGCTACTTAAAGCAGCAATACCATGTCTTTTATAAAGTACAGCCTTGAGATATTCTTATTGATGAAGAAATGGTGGGTTATGACTATGAGAAGATGCATCGAGAAGAAAGATCGAGAACTTTTTTGTGGGCCTCCCTTTGGTAATGGTGCTTCATCTGTTTTGCATTACGATAATAATGCAAAAGAGTTAAACGATGAACTATGCAAACATTTATTATGCAATGTAGATATAAGATAATACAAGTTGCATAAATAAGACATGTATGGAACTTGTACTAAGCACAGACTTACATTATCACAGGGTCGCTACAGATCCTTTTTTGGCGACTATCTTCTAATGATGACTGCTTCATTAAAACAACATTCTGGTAACATTGTAAACATAGTTACAACAATTAACTATTCAAACATGTATTACGCAATGTAGAGATCAGATAATAGCATGTAGAAGCACAAGATAAGATAAGATGCATGTACTAAGCACATATTGGCTCACTGCAGGTCCTTCTCTTGCGTGCACTAGTCGTGGTCAACATGCCTATCATTTTAGGTTCAGCCATCAAGTGAAATGCTAATCCTCCTGCTCCATTGTCCTTAATTTGTGTTTAGATATCACATTTAAGACCAAGTCAGCTGGTTTCAAATAACAAAAAACTTGAGTTGCCAAATGAATAAGCCAATAGTTACCAGATATCAGATTAAAACCAACTAGATGTTGCTTTGCATGATATACGAATTTCAGACATTCAGATTTAGAGTAGGGTAATGCCAAGGTTTTACACATAAAGTAAACTGGCATTAAGAATGACCAAATGTCAGGTTCAAATCACCCTCGAAGTTTCTCCAAGACAAGCATATCAAATAGGCAGAAACATAGTAAAGCATGAATGGCATTGCTATGGCAGGGTTCCAAATGTTAATCTCTTGCATAAGGAACAATGCATATAGGTTATAGATAATAACGGAAGTAAACTGCCAAAATATTACCAACCACGAACTCAGATTCCAACCTTACCTAGCGTCCCCGCTGTTAATGTTGGATGTTATAATAAGTGGTTCGCATGATCAATCCCTAGAAAAAATAACATTGACAAGTCAGTCTACGATAATACAAAGACCAGACATGACATGCACGCAGCAATAACTATATAAGCTAAAGACGCGGTATAAGAGCAAGCAGATTGGAAATGCACATAGCATGATTATAAAAGCAGGGTGAGAATAGCAGACACGAGAAAACAGCTAGCGGTGAGCTAATGACGTGGTATAAGAACAAACAGATTGAATGCCCATAACACGACTATAAAAGCAGTGCGACAATAGCATGCAGTACAAAAACAGTTGGTAGCAAATGAATGGGTACAAGGCTATAAATATGTGGATGCACAGTGTGATGGGAATGTTAGGATGAAATGCTTGTGGGATAATGCTTTTCTCTTTGTACAACATTTAAGCCAAACTTCTATAAAGCAACATCAAAAAGGATTAACGACATATGAGATATACAAATAACTACACAAAACATGGCTGGCTAAGAAACACCGCACGATCTGGGGCGGCGTACTAGCAACAAGAGCTGCCGGCGGGGTGGGCCAGGCGTGGCACTTGCATTCCGGCGGCGGCGCGCGAGAACGATGAATCGACCTTTGTTTCGGTAGACGGGGCGTTAGTGAAACGGATCTGGTTGGGCGGCAAGGTATTCGGTGGGGGTGATCTGAAAGCCATTGCGAGGTAGTCGATGGCGAGGTCGGCGGTGAAGCGGATCCGTCGGTGGCGAGGTCGGCGGTGAAGCAGATGCGTCGGTGGCGAGGTCGGCGGTGCAGATCCGTCGGTGACGAGGGCGGCGGGGGAGCGGATCGGGTGGGTGGACAGCCAGCACGATCAAGGCTACGGCGTGGAGGAGTATGCCGTGACGATCTATCTTGTAGAAGTCAGAACTTTGGCGTGTGAGTATTTTTAGCTAATGGGCGAATATGGATGGTGCAGATGGTGTGGGCACGTGGGGGGGTTCGGGATCTAGGCAAGATATTTCATTGTTACCGAATGAGCCCTCCATGGTCGGTGGGTTGTAGCTTCCGGACCAGGGTTAAAGGGTAAAACTGGTCACGGGATTTTCGAATGATTCGGCGGGATGATTTGGCGCGTGGCGAAATTTTCAGTTTCAAGCTACGAGTAGAGCAGAACGACAAAAATAATGTTCTTCCCCAGGGCGCTTTTCCTTCCTCTTCTCTTTCTCTCTCGAGTCTCTCCCACTCCCCAGCTCCCCTCTCCACTTCTCTCCGTGGCCTGCTTGGCCGGAGGAGGCTCAGACAGCTTCTCTACATATATTTGTACACCCTCCGAACTAAATTAATTGATTCAACTTTCCTTAGGCGTGTATGTATCTAGTAAAAACATGTGTGGATACATCCATATTTAGATAAGCAAAGTTGAGTCAGCTAATTTGGATTCGAGGGAGTTAGTGTTGTTGTAAGCTTAGATCCAGTGTTTCCCATGAGCAGAATGGCGCAATGGAGTCGGGGATCTCGTCATCGGCTTCAGATCTGGCCTGGAATCTGGCGGATCTTGCCGGCCAAACCCCGATCTGGTGCCATCAATGTGATGGCGCTAACGGTGAGGCTTGCTTTGGTCAGTGCTTCAGATCTGGCCAATGGGGAAGTCAGTGCCACAAAGTTCCCAAGCTCGGGACATACGGCGTCATCCGTCTTGCCGTGCACATGTGGACTTCGGCGACCCTTCTCGGGAGCCAATGTCGTTCTTTGGGCCTTCTTCTCCTTCGTCCTGGCGACTCTGGCGACACCGTCCCAAGTGGTGCGTCCCCGGCGATGGAGTTGCTGGAAAGGATGCGGGGCAGAGATCTGTGTGCGGTCGAGAAGGACTCGATTGATTTTCTTCTATATGTTTGGGGTCCTTTTTGTAAAGTTGCGGGTTCTATTAGTTATTGTCTAGTACTTTTGGTCCTCTATGTAATTTTTTGGACTAGTTTCCATTGTCACTGATAAACTTGAATTTTTGACAAGTTCACGAGGAAAAAATTCCTTTGCACATATGGCCTATCATGTATAAACATTCTTGAGATTTAAACTATATGTAATGTGCCATGCATTAACCCTAAATCATATATGTAACTAAACCTAGCTGATCAAACCCTACTTAATTAAAACAAATAACCCTAAACTATACGCATACACTTTATGCGCAAAGGCGCGCGGTGCCTCTAATAATGACAATCGCTCGATCGATGATCCTAAACCTTAAACCCTAAAAACTAATCCCTAATCCCTAAACCTAAACACCCTAAACACTAAACCTAGACCCTAACCTAACCCTAAACCCTAATTAAATCCTATATATAGGCCAACGACCTTAATTGTGCATCAAGTAGGCCAGGGGTGCCTCGCGGTCCTCTAATTGAATTAAATGTGCCATGCATTAACCTTAAACCATAATATATATAACTAACCATAGCTAATCAACCCTACTTAATGAAAACACATAACCCTAAGCTATACTAGCTATAACCCGATCTAATAAAAACATGCTCTATATCTAGCTAGCTAGCAAATCGTAGATTAACACCAATTAATATATACATAGCCTATATCGATCTGTATAACATATCCCTGACGAGATTCATTAATTAATTATATAATTATACGTGATAAATTAATTAACTTTAATTTTGACAAGTTCTCTCGAATGAAACACATTTGATTAAGTTGCTCATAATATATATATATATAATTAGTGTGCATGCATGGCCTACCATGCATTTGTGCATATATTTTAATGTATATTTGAACATATTCTTGGGGATTTCAATCTCTCTCTCTCGATCATCTATATGTATGTTGGTGGCAAAAAACACACATATATATATATATGCATGCAATTTATGCGTGAAGCTGGCGGGTGCCTCTAATAATGTGTGTCGCACTCGATCGATGATCCTAAACCTTAAACAACCTAAAACCTAAATCCTAATCACACAAACCTAAACACCCTAAAACACTAAACCCTAAACCCTAGACCCTAAACGTACCCTAACCCTAACCTAACCCTAACCCTAAACCTAGCTAATCCTAAACCCCAATTAAACCCTATGTATGGGCCAACGACACTTAATTGTGCATCGATCAAGCGGGTCATGGGTGCCTCGCGATCCTCTAATAAAATTAAATGTGCCATGCATGTTAACCATAAACCATATATATGTAACTAACTAGCTAATCAACCCTACTTAATTAAAACACATAACCTAAACTATACTAGATATAACCAGATCTAATAAAAACATGCTCTATATATAGAAGCTAGCAAACAGTAGATTAACACCAATTAAATATACATGGCTATATCGATCATGTTGTATAACATATCCATGAGTTTCATTAATTAATTATATAATTATAGTGATAAATTAATTAACGAACTTTGACAAGTTATCTCGAATGAAAACACATTTGATTAAGTTGCCTCATAATATATATATATATAATTGGTGCATGCATGGCCTACAATGCGTTCCATGCATATATTTTAATGTATATTTGAACATATTCTTGGGGATTTCCAATCTCTCTCTCTCTCTCTCGATCATCTATATATCGTTGGTACTAAAAAACACACATATATATGCATACAGTTTATGCGTAAAGGCGCAGGTGCCTCTAATAATGTGTGTGCGCACTGGATCGAGATGATTCCTAAACCTTAAACAACCCTAAAACCTTAAATCCTAATCCTAAACCTAAACACCTAAACATAAGCTAAACCCACAGACCCCTAAGAAAAACAGCCTAACCTAACCTAACCCTAACCCTAAACCCTAGCTAATCCTAAACCCCAATTAAACCCTCTTGTATGAGCCAACGACATAATTGTGCATCGATCGGCGGGTCTTGATTCTCGTGATCTCTAATAAAATTAAATGTCGTGCATTAACCTAAACCCACTTATATATGTAACTAACCTAGCTAATCAACCCTACTTAATTAAAACACATAACCTAAACTATACCCCAACTAATATAACTTGATCTAATAAACATGCTCTATATATAGCGGCTAGCTAGCAAACCGTAGATGAAACACCAATTAAATATACATGGCCTATATCGATCATGTTGAACATATCCCTGAGATTTATTAATTAATTATATAATTATATTGATAATTAATTAGCAGACATGGGGATTCTCTCGGAATGAAAACACATTGATTGGACCTCATAATATATATATGGTAGGTATTGCATACATGGCCTACAATGCATTCGTGCATATATTTTAATGTATATTTGAACATATTCTTAGGATTTCAATCTCTCTCTCTCTCGATCATCTATATGCATCGTTGGTATTTAAAAACACATATATAACATGCAATTTATCAGTAACAGCGGGTGCCTCTAATAATGTGTGTGCGCACTCGATCAATGATCCCTAAACCTTAAACAACCCTAAAACCTTAAATCTCTAATCCCTAATCCCTAATCCCTAAACCTAAACCCTAGACCCTAAACGTACCCTAACCCTAACCCTAAACCCTAGCTAATCCTAAACCCCAATTAAACCCTATGTATAGGCCAACGACATTTAATTGTGCATCGAGCAGGCGGGTCATGGGTGCCTCGTGATCCTCTAATAAAATTAAATGTACCCTTCGTAACCCTAAAACCATATATATGCAACTAACCCTAGCTAATCAACCCTACTTAATTAAAACAAATGACCCTAAACTATACTAGCTAGCTATAACACGATCTAATAAACATGCTCTATATATAGCAGCTATCTAGCAAACCGTAGATTAACACAATTAAAATATACATGGCCTATATCGGTCATGTTGTATAACATATCCATGAGATTCATTAATTAATTATATCATTATCGTGATAAATTAATTAACTTGAACTTTGACAAGTTCTCTCCGAATGAAAACACATTTGATTAAATTGCCTCATAATATATATATAATTAGTGTGCATGCATAGCCTACAATCATTCGTGCATATATTTTAATGTATCTTTGAACATATTTCTTGGGGATTTCAATCTCTCTCTCTCTCTCGATCATCTATATATCGTTCGTAAGCCCAAAAAACACATATATACGCATGCACTTGATGTGTTAAAGGCGCGAGTGCCTCTAATAATGTGTCGCCTTTTCGTCTGATGATCTAAACAACCAACGACACAAAACCTAATCCTAATCCCTAAACCTAAACACCCTAAACACACTAAACCCTGGACCCTAAACACCTAAACACTAAACCTAAAACCCTAGACCCTAAACACGTAAACCTAAACCCTAAACCTAAACCCTAAACCCTAAACCCTAAAAACCCTAAACCTAAACCCTAAACCTAAACCCTAAATTAAAATCTGCTTGATTGGAGCACTACAAGAAAAGTTGCCATGTCCGACGAAGTTGAAGTCGCGCCGTGGTTGTGACACATTCTACATAGCAAACGATTTTGGTCCCTCGCAGTGGTGCATGTCAAAACTTTTTTCGTTTTTGAGGCCACCTAGCCCACGTAAGCGGCCAGCATTGGCGTGTGGTGGCGGGCGTGGTGCATCTCGAGAAATCTCGGGTTACGTAGGCCAGTCAGCGCAAATCCGCGCAGCGAGGATGTGGGAGCCGAGATGGCAGCCTCTCTGGCATTGTTTTTTTCTACATCGGCGCCATCTCGTTCATGATTCGATCGAGCAGTTTACGATCTTGAGGATCATGGGTCCGCATGTCATCTCTATGAACCAAAATTCTTTCTATTCTTGGATTTTTGTTCCCCGATTTCTGGCTACTTCCTTTTTCTTTTGATCCCTTGCAGCCTTGGAAACGTTGAGACCCCTGCTGTTGCTAAATGGGACCCGCATGTCATCCTCTATGTGCAATCAAACTTTCTTTTCTTGGAGGTTTTTTTGGCACCTCAATTTGGTCACTTGCCTTTTCTTTCGATCCTGTGCCGCCTCTCAAACGGTGATACACTCTTTAACTACTTGGGACCGCATGTCATCCTCAATGTACTATAAAACTTTCTTTTCTAGAGTTATTTTTGGCACCTCAAATTTGGTCACTTGCCTGCCTTTTCTTTGATCCTGCCGCTCTCAAGCGGTGATACTTTCTTTTGCTAGCTGGGACTACGCATGTCATCCTCTATGTACTATAAAACTTTATTTTCTTGAATTATTTTTGGCACCTCATATTTGGTCACTTACCTTTTTCTTTCGATCTCCTGCCGCCTCTCAAACGGTGATACAGCAATGCTAAATGGGACCCGCATGTCATCCTCTATGTACTATAAAACTTTCTTTTCTTGGATTTTTTGGCACCTCATATTTGGTCACTTGACTTTTTCTTTCGATCTGTTGCCTCAAGCAGGTGATACCGCTGCTGCAAAATAGGACCCGCATGTCATCCTCTATGTGCTATAAAACTTTCTTTTCTTGAATTATTTTGGCTCCTCATTTGGTCACTTGCCTTTTCTTTGAATCTGCAGCCTCTCAAAGCGGTGATACACTTCTTTGCTAAATGGGACCCATGTCATCCTCTATGTGCTATAAAACTTTCTTTTCTTGAATTAATTTTGGCTCTGATATTTTTTCACTTGCCTTTTCTTTCGATCTCATGCCGTTTGAAACGTTGAGGAACTGCGGGCTCATGGGACCCGCATGTGCATCCTCTATGTACTATAAAGTTCATTTTCTTGGTTTTTCACCATCTGATTTTTGGCAATTTCTTTTCTTTTGATCCCACACCATATCGTTGAGACCGCTGCAACTAAATGGGACCCGCATGTCATCCTCTATGTACTATAAAACTTTCTTTTCTTGAATTATTTTTGGCTCCTCATATTTGGTCACTTGCACTATTTTGATCTATTTTTGCCAGGTTAAACGTTATGAGGAACCTCTTGGCTCCTTGGGACACGCATGTCATCCTCTATGTACTATAAAAGTTTATTTTTCTTTATTTTTTTTTCACCCTCTCCGATTTTTGGCTATTTCCTTTTTCTTTTGATCCTGCCGCCTTGAAACGTACTTAGTGGCTGACTCATGGGACCATGTCATCCTCTATGTCTGAAATCAACTTTCTTTTTCTTTTGATCTCAAACCGCATTTTAAACGGTGAGACCGCGGCTGCTAAATGGGACCCGCATGTCATCATCTCGTATAAAGTTTCCTTTCTTGGATTATCTTTGGCTCTGATATTTTGTCACTTGCCTTTTTCTTTCGATCTCATGCCGCCTTTGAAACGTTGACAAGCTGCTGGCTCATGGGTCCCGCATGTCATCACTCTACGAACAATAAAAGTTTCCTTTCTTGGAGTTATTTTTACCCTAATTTGTGCTGTTGCCTTTTTCTTTTGATCTCCTTCCCCCTTTGAAACGATGACGACGCAGCTGGCAATTCGGTCCCACATGTCATCCTCTATGAACAATAAAAGTTTCCTTTGATGGATTTATTTTGAACCCCTCATTAATTTCTGGATATTTCCCACGCCGCCTTGGAATCGTTGAGGATCTTGCCGCCTCATGGGTCACGCATGTCATCCTCTCGAACGGTAAATGTTTATTTTCTTGGATTTTGTTGAACTGATTTTTGGCTTATTTTTCTTTCGATCCTGCAGCCTTTAAAACGTTGAGGACCCTGCTGTCCCCCATGTCAACCTCTATGAACAATAAACGCTGAGGATCTTTGTTGCCTCATAAGGTCACGCATGTCATCCTCTCAGAACGAAAATGTTTCTTTTCTTGGATTTTTTACCATCATTTTTGGTTTATTTTTCTTTCCATCCCTAGCCTTTAAAACATTGGCAATGGCTGTTTGCTCATGGGTCACCGTCTTCGACCTCCCATTACAAAAGGCTTGTATGATATCTTGATTATTTTACAGACAATAAACAATGTATTGCGCTCCGAGCTATTTCAAACGGATAATTAAATCTTTATTTTTACAT